>JAYESA010000004.1:78430372-78760372 GCA_036927795.1 Iris macrosiphon | reverse complement strand
ATCCGGATCGGATCGGTGCCAGTACCCTAGCAACCATCCGAAGAACTTATACCCTTGTCCACAAGTTGTCCATGATCGAACACGATTATTAAGTTAACAATTCATGCAGTTGAGGCAACATGAGTATACGACAAGCAGCATTGCATGATTTATTTTGTTCAGTGAATAACTTTTGCCTTGATTCAATTCCCTTGGACGAAGATTGCCTTGGCGACCTAACGGTCCCGGATACTTACAATTTCATTCAGGTGCGGAACTACTACTTAGTAGTCTCCCGGGGTTTTGGATGAAAACAAGGCAACATACAAGCAGACAAGCATGCATTTGTATAAACACAAACACTCATGTTAGCTCGGGCCCGAAGGTAAACCGAGGAGTGAGATCGTTAGGGGACTTCCCGAGCAACACGTTCTAGGGTAACATGTGAGGGTCTGAACATATATAAAAGCAATATTTTATTTCCATGTTCTAGCATAAGCAATACAAGTTGGGATTATTCTCTTAGCTAGGTGCGTTAGATTCTTATAAGCATGCAGGGGTGATTCACCTAGCGACTAACATGTATCATTCCAGATTTTATGTGTGCTGGCTAAGCAAAGGCAAGTTCACCATAGCCACCCACCTTAGCGATAATTCGCCTCGGTAGAGCGATACGTCAAGCGAGCCTTTGAATGCCTAAGCCGGATTCCTGTAGGAGCAAGTCTGGGTATCATTTTGCTTCTCGTTTGAGGCAAAGCGGATCGGGACAGTTGCACTTTGTCATTTGAATCGGCAGTCCGCTTGAGCGGAACGGGGTGTTACATCCTACCCAACTCAGAAAAAGTCTCATCCTCGAGACTTACTGAGGATAAGCAGTACGTTTCAATCAATTTTGATTTAATGATACAAGGATGAGGCAAACCTATACAAGTCGTTGTACTTGTTTATTTGGATATTCACTTGCACAAGCGTCGAGATCGGCATATCGCGAGTGTGGATCGTACACGTACTCGAAGTGCCCCTCTAATACATGCATTTCACCAACTCGGCAATAGCGGAGTCTTAGCACTCGAGTTTTACCATTTTCTTAAGTCTTGGATCGTGCACAAGTTCAAGGCGTCCCTCGAATAGATGCATTCAACCAAACTTAGAGTTAGTAAAATCGGACAAGCTATTAGCGATACTCTTAAGGGTCTCGCACAGGTTGGCACAAAGGCCACTTGCAGCACAATATCATACAAGCAAGCATATCATATCATTCAAAACGTATTTTGAAAGTATTTAGACTTATTGTTGGATATCCCATTGAGGCATTGAGAGAGAGCATGCACATAACCCACGAACGAGCTTTTGAAACTATTATAATCGAAGTAAAGTTCAAAGGCGTAGAAGCCAGGCTCTGATACCAATATGTCATGCCCCGATCTCCCACAGGCTAAATCGGCCATTCCCGCTAGGCGAGAATCACCGCGCCAGTGCTCCCGCAGAATGATCGCTTTGACCCATCCGGGCGTGATACCGCACGAGCGTGAGCCACGCCCATGCAAGACCGTAGTTCATTGGCTGGCGGTAAAAGTTCTAAGCCACAGAGTCACACAGATTGTCCGAGTGCAGCGAAGTCATAAACGCATAGCGATTTGGTAACAAGTTCACTGAGTCGACAATATAGCGAAAGCATTTGAATAACACAAGTTGAAGTAAAGCAACTCTTTTATTGATATAAACATGTGTTATAGGCGGCGTATAACTGAGATTACAAGTCGCTCAAGCCTCTCTCTCTGAAACAGTAAAAGCGTGCCAAGTGGCTACAATTATGGAATGATTGTACAGACGATGTTCACAATATTATGTCTTATATATGTGCTTCTGTTCCGGACGCAGCGTGTCACTACCACATTTTCAGATTAGGGCATTAGTGTAATTTCCCCTGCTTAATTTGATCATGTAAATAATTAGTGTGTTGAGTTTATTAAATATTAAAGAGGTATTCTTGATGATTAGGTTTTAGGTTAAACCCTAAAAAAATCCCATTAGGTCTAACCCTAATGACTAAACCCTAACTTGTAATCTAGCCTTAGTGAAACCCTAAATTTTAATTTTAGTTTCAGAATCTCAAACCCTAGAAATGACTAAACCTAAGTTAATTAATTTCTTTATGACTTAACATATAGGGTTAATTAAACCCTTGCATTTGAAACCCTAACCCTAGCCTATATATTGAAGGGGAGCCTCCCTCAACCCATTCCTTCATGAAGAAAACCTAAACCTAGTCTCCATTTGAAAAACCATTCCCTCACCCCATAAATTTCAGAATCAAACCCTAGGCATTCACCTTCCTCCTCCATCAAAGGGGAATCAAGGAGCTTGGACCAAGAAGACTTGGAGAAAGAGAACCTTCATTGGGAAACCATCTCCCAATAGGTAAAACCCGAATTTGACCCATTTATTTTTGTTTTTTCTTGTCGTGTTGGCCATTAGGGATCCACCGAATGGTATAGATTTCGATTTCTAGGGCTCTACATGAAGACCTAGGAGAAATTAGAGCTTAGGTGTACCTACGGGTGTTTTCTCCCAAATTTCAGGAATCCTAACCCTAGGGGTTTGCTAGTGGACCGATTACATCCCCAACGAGAAGGGTTAGATCTCGTTTTAGGGTTTCGTTTTGGGTTTTTCAGGGGATCTTAATATAGGTTCGATTTTAGCACACCAAGTGCTTGGTGATATATTTATTAGGGATTTACTTATCTAACGTATACAAATTTCTGCATATTTTGATATATCAAACTATATACATAATATAATAACTTGTGTAGCTAGCTGTGTGTTTGGTTTCCTGTGCAGTTGAATGAATTTGGAGATGTACAGTGCAGTCGGGTGTTTTTGGACACTGTGTGTTCTGTGTAGAGTCCTGTATATCTGTGTGTGCAACCCGTGAGTTTTCCTGTGTGTTGTATGAGTGTTCCAGTGTGAAATTCTGCGTGCTGTGAGTACCTTATGTTAGCAGTATGTATACCTGTGTGAATGTGTAGTTCAGTAGATGTGTGAACTTGTGTGTGTGTGTCTCAGCATTTCCTGTGTTCAGTACATGTGTATGTGAGTGTGTGAGTGTGTAACTGTGTGTATCAGAGTATCTCAGTATTTTAGGCATGTATCTGTGTGTAAACCTAGCTAAGTACCTGTGTCTGCCTTGTGTCTCAGTGTGTCTAGGTATTAGTATGTGTCAGTGTCTACCAGTGTGTGAGTGAACCTAAGTACCTGTGTGTTGAGCAGTGAGTGTATGAGAACCTATGAGTATCAGTGTGTGCAGTGTGTATACCAGTATCACTGTGTCACTGTGTGTTAGATAGCTATGTGTGAGTGAGCAATGAGACCAATGTGTGTGAATGTGTGTGAATACCTGAGAGTTTCCAGTGTCTGTGAGTGAGCCTGTGTGTGTTCCTATCAGTGTGAGCTATGTGTGAGAGTAGGTCAGTGTGTGTCAACCTGAGTGAGTGTCTGAGTGTTAGATATCTGTGTATAGGATTGTGTATCAGTGCCTGTGAGTAGATATGTAGGCCTGAGTGTCAGGTATCAGTGAGATTCCTAACTGAGTGAATCTATGTATCAGTGTGTAGCAGTGTGTGTGAGTGATGGTTAATAGAATTAGTAGAGTGATAGAGTGCCTGTGTGACTGTGTAACCTGCCTGTGAGTGAGTGCTGTGTGTGTGAGCTGAGAGTGTGCACCTGTGTGTGTGTAAATGTATACCAGTATCAGTGTGTGACCTATGTGTGTCTCAGTATCAGTGTGAATACATGTGTATTTGAGCAGTGAGTGATGTTTAGCAGTGCAGTAGCAGTCCAGGGACTGTGTGAATACATGTGTGTGTGTGTGCCATAGAACCTAGTGTAGCTGTGTGTGTATCCCAGGACTTAGAATATAAATACCTATGTATTCCTGAGTTCTAGAGTGTGTATCAGTTAGACAGGAATCAGTATGTGTCTGTGTGTGTAGCTTATGTGTGTCTGTGTGTGAGCAATCAATTTCAGTTCAGTGTGTAGGTGTGTAGAGGTATAGGTATGAGTTCAGTGAGTTGGTATTAAGGTAATATCAGAAATAGCAAGTTATGGTCTATAGTATGTTAGATACTAGATAACCCTAGTATACATGGATATAAGATAACTATATATTTTAATCTAGATATATTAACTAGCTTAGCCTGGAAATAAACCTAGAAACCTAAGTGTAGACTAATGCTACCAAGAATTTACTATTTAGACCTAGTTGGACCTAGAAAATACTTATTTACATAATTTGACCTAATTATCATTCAAGGACATTATTTTGACATTTATATTCTATAATTAGGTCACTGTGATTTCATCTTGGGCATCGATCCTCGCACTTTTCTCGGGACCACAGGCGAGTACATTCTCTGACAGTTTTTGCTTTTGTTGATTACTTCTATAAATCTAGTTGTATTACATACTTGATTCTAACACTGTGGATACACGGGTTAGCACCCTAGATACCCGTCATGAGGAGTCGTGATTGGAATCCATCGTGCTAGCTGGGGATGGGAAAATATTAGTAGATTATGTGATCATATCCAACTCTACATGCATCATAGCTCACCCCACATCTCACGTTGGGTGTAGCATGACCATTACATGCTTCATAACTGTTATATATGATTAGCCTAACCATTACATGCATCATAGCTAACCAGATGGTTAGCCTGACCTACAAGAATCATAGCTAATCATATATAACCAGCCTGATCTTGTCCCAAGCCGATCACATAATAAACTGATATTTTAAACACTTAGCTAGATGTTTATTTTTTTATTTCAGATTCACTTGCTCTAGCATTCACTGTATATTGTTCATTGCTAGATGTCCTATTGTCTATTTCATATTCTCCAGTACTCTATATTTCTAGCATTTATTCATCTTGTATTCCTTACGCTGTTTTATAGTTTTTGTCAACATAAATGAAACTGCTGTTTAGTGTTTGTGCTTCGCTCCAATCCTGACTGGATAACATTTTCAGAGGACTTGGAGGATTTCTGCCCCACCCACTACGGCCCGGGACAGAGGGAGATTTCATACCAGAAATCCCAGAGGAGTTACCCATCCTAGAGGAGATCTTACCTGCCTGCACTTAGACTATTCTATTCCATGTATTATTTTACTAGACTAGGATTGAGTTGTATTATTATTTGTGGCTTTTGAGGACATCTAGACTCAGGACCTATGATGTATTTATATTTGTTTTGACTTATGATAGAACTCTTTATTCTCATTTCTTATCGTGCCAATTACTTTCATATAGCTTGTGATTGAGTATATTTATAAAACTGTGGATTCATATATTATCATTGTCCTCCTTATGGAGTTGAGACTATTGACAGGATGTGTTATGTTTGAGACCTAGACATCGTTCTACTGCCGATGCTGCGGCGTAGGCTGGACGTACCCACGGCTCATGTCCAAATTCCGGGTGCGGACCGTGACACATTTTTAGTGGTGGCCCATGCAGGTCAGACTTTGCAAGTTGTGCGATGTCGTGGTGGTACGACGTCTTCGTTGTACTACTGCGTGCCTGCTATAGAATATAGGACATAGGATACTAGGATGAGAGAGGATACTCAATCACAAATTCTTGAGAGATTCCTAGGACGACCCCTTGAGAATCTTATTACAATTTCTAATTTTAAATCCTTCGCCCTTGTTTTCGTCCGTCCTCACTCGTTGATATTGAGTTTGATTCTTGTTGACCAGTTGTTAAATTTAAATTCTTGGTATCGTTGTTGAGTTGATTTTATATCGAGATGAATTTTTACGGGCTAAAATTTATGGTATTATCTGATGGCATATATATTGATGAGGACAGTGAGAAAGGTAAAACGTCTACTTTGGTTATGGAACCTAGAGTTTATCGCAGCCATACTAGCTATCGTGACGAGAACGTAGGAACCTGACTTGGATGTACACACTGTAGTTATAAAACTTAGAGTCTCTCGCAGCCATACCGGTTGGCATGGCGAGGATTCTAGATGACATAATTATAAGGATGCATACCTTAGTTACGGAACCTGTCGTTTATCGCACCTATGCTTACTAGCGTAGCGAGGATTCTGAGTGTCATGATTTCGGACAGACGTGTATGATTATCAGGTTGTATCTTAAATTGGTTCTTAAAGTCTCATCTCAACACTTATCTATTTCTGTTATTACAGGACTTATTCCATCATTTCTTTGTCTGCTAGCAGTAGAAATACCTTCAGTCCTTAATCCAGCTTCTATTCTTTAAGGATTTCTTGTTAAGTATGATAATTAGTGACTTGTAATTATGTTTGTGTCTTGAGTATTAGTATTGACTGAGTGTTGCTTGCGAGTTTGTAAGTATTTCCTAGTTGGACATGTGAGCAGTAGGCCTTAATCTAGGGTTAACCCATAGCATAATACCTTGTAACAATAGTTCTAGGATATGTGTCATTATTGTACTATGAGTAAAGGAGAGTATAGAGTATCAGTGATAGTTCCAAGAGTTAGTATCAGAGCCAACATACCCGTCCTGGATAATCATGATTATGTAATTGGATGATCTATGTAAATAATTAAGTATCCAAGAATTGTGTTAAGGATTACTGGAGCATGATGTTCAATTTGATAATTGATATCGGGTGTGTTAAAAGTAAAGAAATATATATGCATAAAGAGTTATAATGAGATGTCATGAGTATAGAAATATCATGATTGGTAATAAAAATGGTGACGCGTATCACATATTAGTTTAACAGGCTGTAAAAGATTAAAGGAAAATACATATACATCAATCGAGATGAAGAACCATATACATACCCATGAGAGTAAAGTGAAACATGGGTGTTATAGAAGGCGCAAGTAATCGTGAGTTCTAATAGGTTTGATGAGATGATCCAATAATGAAGCTAGTGTTATCATACCAAGGGTACTAATGATTCTATATCGAGGATTAGTTGAGCAAGGCGCTAATAGTAAGTGCCTTGTATGATAATGTTAAATTAGTATATCAGTTAATATAGATAGAAACTCATTGGAGAAAATACATGTGATGATAACTTTGATCATTTGAAGGTAATAGTGCAAGTGATTCGGGCGGTACAATTTTAATACACAGTTGAGAGTTGTAGACAATGGGTGTATTTGAGTGCACCTTGAGTATTAGAGACCGTGAGCATTTATATGTATATTTGTGGATTAAAAATTGAAGAGTGGAAATGAATTTCAATTTTTAAGAATTTTGAGGAGTTGAGATTCTATGTTATTAAATTTTGAGGATTCCAAATTTGATTCAATAAACATAGTCAAGCTATAAAGATTTTAGAAGTGATTAAAAAAAAATTTATTCGATGTTGAGTATTGACTTTTGAGGAAGTATATGTCTCTTATTTTAAATCGTTCGAGAAGTTAAACTTTGATGATCTCATTTTGAGGATTAAATTTTTACGGTGGGTAAGAAATATATATTAGTATATGAGTGGATGAAGTGCATACGTAAGGATCTGTTAACTTGGGCAAGATTGAGATAGCACCGCAAACAGACTTGGGTGTCCATATAGAGTTGTATTAGAGAGAACAGTACTTAGTATGGTGTGTTACACTTGGTGTGCACTTGAGTGATAAGAACAACTAGTATGAAAAATTGTAGTAGGAACGAGAACTAGCAGTGGGTGTACTTATAGTAGAACAGAGGTACCTAAAGAGATATAGGTATCAAACTTTACATGCATCATTTGACCTATGATTGTGTTAGAGGTTCTTGGTATCAGATTTTTGTATTAATAGACAGGTGTGTGCAATAAGTATGTATTCATAGATGTCTTATGGACTAATGATTAGTTGATATGGGTACCAGTGTACAAGGATAGGAATTTGTTAATGAATGTGCCAGAGTTAAGTGTATATTAGAGGACGAAGATATCCAAGTAATGGGTTAGAAGACTATGTTCTGTTCCTTCCTTCTGTTCCTTTTTCGTCTGTTGATTGATTAATTTATTCCTTAGTACCGTAGCCTTGTATTCATGATTTTCTAGTTAGAATGTAGTTAGTAGCACACCGCTCTCAGTACTCGATGCATCCCGGTTCCAACAAGATGTATCGAGACTTGAGGGAGCACGTATGGTGGTATGGAATAAAGCGCGAGGTAGCATGCTTCGTATCCCGATGTCTAGTGTGCTAGCAGGTAAAGGCGAACCGGCAGAGGCCAGGTGGATTGCTTCAACCTTTACCTATCCCAGAGTGGAAGTGGGAGCACGTGACCATGGATTTCGTTTCAGGGCTTCCGCGTTCTCCAGGAGGGAAGGACGTGATTTGGGTCATCGTGGATAGGTTGACCAAATCAGCCCACTTCTTACCTTTCAAGGTGGGCACGTCGACAGAGAGGCTAGAAGAGATGTACGTGCGATAGATTGTCAGACTTCATGGAGTTCCTGTGAGCATCGTCTCGGATCGGGATAGTCATTTCACTTTCCACTTCTGGAGGAGTCTGCAGGCTAGCTTGGGCACTCAGCTCAAGTTCAGTACCTCATACCACCCCAGACAGACGGGCAGTCTGAAAGGGCTATTCAGACTCTCGAGGATAAGCTACGCACTTACGTTCTAGATCTCGGAGATTCTTGGAAGGATCATCTGCACCTGGTAGAGTTTGCTTACAATAACAACTACCAGGCCAGCATCGAGATGTCGCAATTTGAGGCTCTTTATGGACGAAGGTGTCGTACACCGTTATCTTGGGACGATGTTGGAGAGAGAGCCTTGCTAGGACCAGAAATGGTCGTGGATGCAGCAGAAAAGGTGAAACTCATCAGAGACAGACTGCGAGTGGCGCAGGACAGACAGCGGCATTGGGCTGACAGCCACCGTAGACCCCTTGAGTTTCAGGTATAGATTGTTATTTTCTGGCTTGTGATTGTTTTGTTTAGACTGCGTGTTGATACTATTTTATTTTAGATTGGCGATCTAGTATTCCTATGGATTTCTCTGACGCATGGCACGATTCGTTTGGGTGGAGGCAGGAAGCTTAGCCCACGCTACATCGGACCCTTCGGTATTCTTGCGAGGGTAGGTGCAGTAGCGTATAGACTAGACTTGCCGCCTGCACTAGAGGGAGTGCATGACGTGTTCCACGTGTCGCAGCTGAGGCGGTACGTGGCAGACCCTAGTCACGTACTAGATCACTCGGAGATCGAGGTTGGTCCGACTCTCAGCTACCCTGAGCAGCCCGTAGAGATCTTGGATCGCAGAGAGATGGTGTTGCGAAACCAGACTATTCTTTGGTTCGTGTTGCATGGAGACATCACTCTCCAGGGGAGTCGACCTGGGAAAGAGAGGACGAAATGCGCGAGCAATACCCGTATCTCTTCGAGACTTGAGGTATAATTCCTTATCTGATTTCGTTCTTGTTCTAGTTCAATCCAATTTCGAGGATGAATTTTTTTTTAGGAGGGTAGACTTGTCACTACCACATTCCAGATTAGGGCATTAGTGTAATTTCTCCTGTTTAATTTGATCATATAAATAATTAGTGTGTTGAGTTTATTAAATATTAAAGAGGTGTTCTTGATGATTAGGTTTTAGGTTAAACCCTAAAAAAAATCCCATTAGGTCTAACCCTAATGACTAAACCCTAACTTGTAATCTAGCCTTAGTGAAACCCTAAATTTCAATTTTAGTTTCAGAATCTCAAACCCTAGAAATAACTAAACCCAAGTTAACTAATTTCTTTATGACTTAACATGGAGGGTTAATTAAACCCTTGCATTTGAAACCCTAACCCTAGCCTATATATTGAAGGGGAGCCTCCCTCAACCCATTCCTTCATGAAGAAAACCTAAACCTAGCCTCCATTTGAAAAACTATTCCCTCACCCCATAAATTTCAGAATCAAATCCTAGGCATTCACCTTCCTCCTCCATCAAAGGGGAATCAAGGAGCTTGGACCAAGGAGAAAGAGAACCTTCATTGGGAAACCATCTCCCAATAGGTAAAACCTAAATTTGACCCATTTATTTCTGTTTTTCCTGTCGTGTTGGCCATTAGGGATCCACCGAATGGTATAGATTTCGATTTCTAGGGCTCTACATGAAGACCTAGGAGAAATTAGAGCTTGGGTGTACCTACGGGTATTTTCCCCCAAATTTCAGGAACCCTAACCCTAGGGGTTTGCTAGTGGACCGATTACATCCCCAACGAGAAGGGTTAGATCTCGTTTTAGGGTTTCGTTTTGGGTTTTTCAGGGGATCTTAATATGGGTTCGATTTCAGCACACCAAGTGCTTGGTGATATGTTTATTAGGGATTTACCTATCTAACGTATACAAATTCTGCATATTTTGATATATCAAACTATATACATAATATAATAACTTGTGTAGCTAGCTGTGTGTTTGGTTTCCTGTGCAGTCGAATGAATTTGGAGATTTACAGTACAGTCGGGTGTTTTTGGACACTTTGTGTTCTGTATAGAGTTCTGTGTATCTATGTGTGCAACCCTTGAGTTTTCTGTGTGTTGTATGAGTGTTCCAGTGTGAAATTCTGCGTGCTGTGAGTACCTTATGTTAGCAGTATGTATACCTATGTGAATGTGTAGTTCAGTAGCTGTGTGAACTTGTGGGTGTGTGTCTCAGCATTTCCTGTGTTCAGTACATGTGTGTGTGAGTGTGTAATTATGTGTATCAGTGTGTCTCAGTATTTTGGGCTTGTATCTATGTGTGAACCTAGCTAAGTACCTGTTGTAGAAGCATGAAAAATACACTGGGAGGATCTACACAGCCTTTTGATGTAGAGCAGCGTAAACAGAGGCCTTCAGAGCCATCAAACGTGCAATAGAGCTTTCTCCGCTAAAAACACAGCATGAAGTATAAAGCTCAAAGGACCATCCGCGTAAGTGCAGTACGTCCAGGCCGCTCCAGCGTAAGATAGAGTTCTTCATCGCCTCCATGGCGTAAAACTCAGCCGCTCTCAAAGCAGCGTTAATGCGTACGAGGAACGCTTCGTTTTCCCCGAAATGAACCTGTCAAGTCACGCAGTGAACCTGGCCTCTGACTCCGGACAAAAAGTGCTGCACGGCTACCCAGACGACGGTTGGAAATGATGGCAGGCCCCTCGGGACGCGCCCACAGTATGATGGCGGATCTCGACATTTAATGCAGAGGATTTGGTTAAAATATCACCAAACCGTCGGTTACCAAAGTCCCCCCAGCGTAAACCGCTCTTTCGCGTACAAGGGAATACGCCGCCTTATTTTACACAGGCAAACATGAGCTATTTTACGCTCCGCAGTAGACAAACCGCCTGCCACGTCAAAAGCTACACTTCGTACAGGGCCCGAGGCACGTCTCTACGTCAAATTGCACAGAGCGGTGACAGTTTTCCTCAAGACACGTCTCTGCGATGGATGCACAGAAGGGCTGCAGACCTTCAAAACACGTCTTCGTATTTAATGTACAGGATGGTGGTAAATCTCTGTAAGAGATTTGATTACACCTTCGAAAGCCGTAATTCCGGCAAAGATGTCCACATCAACACTCTGGCACGGTACGCAGCGGCTTCTACGCCCATCCAGGATCTGTGCTCATTCGGCTTCAAATGCCCACTCAGTCTCCACGACCATTCGGCTTCTATGCCTGTTCGGCTTCTATGCCTGTTCGGCTTCTATGCCTGTTCGGCTTCTATGCCCATTCGGCTTCTATGCCTATTTTGGCTTCTACGCCAGGGGTGACAGTCATTTGGCTTCTACGCCAACCTCTTCTATACAAGGAAAACCTACCTACGTGGCTTCTACGCCGTGATCTTCGCAGCAGATATACGCGTTTTGTCCCCTTAGTTGGACACGTGTCACATGCTCACTCAAAAGGTCATTTATGCGCAGGCATTGGTTATTTTAACTGTTGTATAAAAGGGTGCTGTACTGTCCACTCCTCGGTTGTTACACCAACGGAGTGGTCACTGTCACCAAAACTCTATAAATAGAGACCCCTATCAATGGGGAACAAGGTCGACAATTTGGAAGATCGAACCAGGTCGGAGAATTGGTAAAAAGAGAGAGAGAGAAGGAGAATGAGAGAAGAGTCCGGAGCTCAGGCAAAGAGTAGGGGTCGACGGCTCTGGCACCGTGCATCCACCCTCCTTCGCAGCCTTCGGAGCCTCTACCCGTCTTCCACGGCACTTCTTCAACATCGTGTAGTCCAAGGGCTAAAGTGATCAACTGCAGATCAGACACCTATAGCAATTTATACCTAGATTAAATAAATTGTACTCCCGCATCCTCGTATAGGATCGAATTGTACAAGTTTGTTTGTAAACCAAAGGGCACGGGTCTCGTATAAACCCTGTCATTGAAATACACTTTCATTCTTTCGTTTAATACCACAAACAAGATGGCGACTCTGCTGGGGACGTCTTTCTCTTCTGACGAGGAAGTAATTGCTCAACACAATACGGTATCCGTGGGATCCGTAAAGAAGACATTGGTCGTCCAATTTGACCAGTCTGTCTACGAAGACATGCTTCGGACTGGGGGTAACTCTCACTCTCTCTCCGTCCAAAACAACAGGAAGCTGCGCAAAGTGTGGATGCCCAAGACATCCTCCGCCGTTCCTGTGGACTCTCCGATCTCTCCGATCTCTCCGACCAATGAGGTGGTAGTATCGCTCCCTCCGTGCCCCGCACGTAAAATTCAGTCTCCCGCTACGCGCGGTACAGACAAAACTTTGGGCAAAGCCTCAGCGCTAACCCAGGAGTATCCACTGCACTTTACGCGCAGAAATCAGTCTTCCGCTATGCGCGGTACAGACAAAACTTCGGGCAAAGCCTCAGCGCTAACCCAGGAGTACCCACTGCGCTTTACGCGCAGAAATCAGTCTCCTGCTACGCGCGGTACAGACAAAACTTTGGGCAAAGCCTCAGCGCTAACCCAGAAGTATCCACTGCGCTCTACGCATAGGAACCAGTCTTCCGCTACGCGCGGTATAGACCAAACTTCTGGTGATGCCTCAGCGCCAGGACAGATAACATCTGACCTCTACGAGGAACCAGATGAATGCCGTGATTTTCGCGAAGGGAAGCAGGCAGCGGAATACTCGACTCCTCGGCCGTTACGCCAGCGAAGGAGCAATCTGCCTACCCTCCGGATTACGCGGAAAGCCGACGGCCAGCTGAGGACCTCTTCAGCCTTACGCCACCTTGAGCGAATCTCCAATTTACGCCAGGCAAAGTCCAACGACGTAAAACAAGCTCAAGTTGCTACTCCCCCTGACCTGCGCAAATACTTAATCCAGAAGCGTAAGGAGAGGGGACCTTCCAACATGTCTATTATGCCCCCTAGCGAGCAATGTTGTAATAGTCATAAAATTATGATCGACTGTTGCTGTTCTAAGGCAAAACGACCGGTTTTTGACCGGTTGAGCTACTCTCAGTCTTTTTCGGAAGAAGAGCCCGCGTATGCGTCCGTGAACATGGCTTCTCACATACCTAGAGGAGGGCCGAGCTCAAGACGTCATCCCGCAGGGCCTCCGAGCCGAAGAAGATTCGAAGACCTCCTCAGGAACACTGAAGCTGGGGTATTCCAAAATACCCGTGCAAGGTCACAGCAACCGGCTTCGTACTCATCTGATTTCGACACTGGGGGTCGCCAATCTCTCAGATTAGATGCTGAGAGTATAGAGTCGACTTCTGCAGCAACCTATACTTATCCTTCGAGGACGCCCAGGGAAATGGGAGTCTACGCCATTGAAGACGAACGCGAGGAAGCTTCGCCGTCAGGAAACGCAGAACAATGCATCACTATGCTGGAAACATCTCTGAGACAAATGCAATCCACGATGGAGAACATGCACCGGATGATGCTAGCTCAGCACGCAACTGCCATGGCTCAAGCATCGGTCCCGCCAACTCAGATACGTGTGGGGGTGGACTTACCACCATCCAACCTGAGCCAAGAGCCTGCGCTAGATCAAGAGTCAGCAGTTCCTCTGCTTCCTCGCTCAGGGAATGCCTTACCTCCCGCTGGAGTTACGATACAACCAACTCCGCACCACTCCATAGCCCCGCTTTCGACCAAAAATCCGATGCAGGCAGTATGGGAATTGAAAGCCCAGTTCGACGCCTTGAAGCACAAAGATCAGCTCAAGAAACTAGGAATCAACAAACCCTACCCAGTTATCTGGGAAGAAGTCCCTTTTCCTCCGAAGTACAAGCCTCAGACTATGGCTCTGTTCGAAGGAAAAACATCGCCCAGTCAATACATGAACTATTTTAGTATGATGACGGTGTTGCTACAAGGGAATGACACCCTCCTCACTCGGGTGTTCAAAGGCTGCCTCTCAGGAGTAGCCTATCAGTGGTACCATAGCTTGGCGGACAACTGCATTACTTCCTTCGAAGACTTCAAAGCTTTATTCTTCATGCAATTCTACGAGGGTGGGATGGACATGTCTATGTCCTCTCTCATCGAAGTCAAACAAAGGAAAAATGAGGACGTTCGCACCTTCATCGAACATTTTCGTCAGGCCACCTTACAAATGCCTCCAGGTGTTCCGGACTCGACGTTAGTAGACATTTGCAGGAAAAACCTCCTTCCTGTAGTCTCGGTGTTTACAGAACCATATCAGTTCCATGAGTGGCCTTCGTTCATCGTCTCGGCAGTAGCCGCCGAAGACAACAGTCGCAAAGCGTGCGACAATGGCATCATGATCTCTGCCTCCGATAGAGGCAAAAGGTCATCTTCCAGCAGCGACCATCCTCGCAGCTCCAAGGGAAAAGAAGCTCTGACAGTCAATACGTCTAGACAAAAGATGGCGGCGACCACGCAGACGAAGCCTGGGACTTCCAGGACCGTCGAAGTCTACTCTTTTGACGACGACGATATCCCTAGTATATTCGAATGTCTCGTCAAAAGCGGCAAGATCACCCTTCCAGAGCTAAGACGGCCCCAAGAAGCCGACAGTACTGACGACCCCAAATACTGCATCTTCCACAGATACGTACACCACCCAACAAAGGCGTGTTATATACTAAAGAGGAGGATCCAGGGGTTGATCGATGCTAAGGCCATCACTCTGCACAACACTGAGAAGACGGTCACGGCCAACATGATCTCTCTATGGTTCGGCGATCTGCCTTCCCAAGAGGTCATGAACGGTATCATGCCCATTTCTCGAGCTACGATGGACATCGTCAATCTCCCTCCCTCTAGAGATCAAAATTAAAACCTAGTACCCCTGACCACCCGGCAGGGCAAAATCATGTGGGTTCATCCAGATTTGGTGTCAGAGCTCGAGGAAGAGACCAAGAAGAGCCCCAAATACAGACCATGCCACATGGTCGCAACTTTTTCTGCATCGAACGAAGACGAAGTATTTGCCGTAACCCGTTCGGGGAAGGCCTACCTCAACGACAACGGAGCAGGTCAGGAAGGCGCGCCGGCTGACGCTCCAGCCGCCAAACCTTCAGAACAAGGTCCCGCCATACAAAACATCAGCCCTGCGAAACCTACTCCGACGGAAAAGGGGAAGCAGAGAGAAGTACGCTTTGATAAACCTGTGAAAAACATTCCAAGCAAAGGTTTAGAGAAGCCGTACGAATTTGACATCCTGGCCCAACTAGCCAATACGCCGGCCAGGTTGTCCATCTTTGAGCTACTCAGGCTCTCCCCAGACACCCGTCTAGCCCTGAGTGAAGCACTGATGTAGGCGGAGGTATACTTGACCCAGCTCAAGTCCCCCGACGAGGAGCCAGTGGCGTATCCTCAATGCCACAGCGTGATGGAGGTGGTCCCAAATATCACTTTCACTCAAGACGACATGCTATTAAAACATAACAGACATGACAGGCCCCTCTATTACATCGGGTACGTCGGTTCCATGGAGGTCGATCGGATTCACATAGATCCGGGGTCATCGATCAACATCATCCCTCACAGTCTATTCAGGCCGCTAAGAATTCCTACCAGCGAACTGGCTTACACTACCATTATAATCGTGGGTTTCAACGCTGGAAGAAGTAAGCCATTGGGGAAGATCCGCTTGAGAATCCAGATCGGCAACCTTAGATCAGTGGCCGCATGTTACGTCATCGATTTAGAGGTGTCCTACAATATTTTGCTGGGAAGACCGTGGATCCACGACCACAACATCGTTCCTTCAACCCTACATCAATGCCTTAAATATGTAGACGCACAAGAAACCGTACAAACGGAGGTGGCTGACCTAAACCCGTTTAAAGGAATAGAGTCCTACTATTCCGATGCCGTGTTGTACTTCCAAGACCACACGGAAGAAGCGCCAGGCGAGGCCAAAGACGGACCACTCGTCCAAGAGCCAGAAGAGCCCTCTACCACACTGCCGCTGTCGATCAAAGTGAAAGGACGAACCACTCGTCCAAGAGCCATAGAGCCTATGGCTATCCACCTTAACAAGACCAAGTCAGGAGAAAGGAGTGATCCTCTGGTAATCACTTTGAACCGGAAGCCTCCACCCTTGGCCATCAACCTTCGGCACAACAGGCAGTCGACTGATGTAAGCGCAACCAGGAACGGAGTTCCAGATGATAATAAACATCCTCTTTTCCGGTACATCGGTGCTCAAATTCCGAAACAGGAATCCACTCCCCATGACGAAGTAGAACCAATAGCACAAAAATTTTTGGAAGCTATAAACTCCTACCGTCCGTATGTCTGGGAAGTGGCGTCATCGTCCAACGTCGTCACGACATATAGGCCACACGAGGATTCTATCTTTATCGTCCCGCCTACCTGCAGCAGCCAGCGTTCGATAGTCTTCGGCCGCATACACAATCAACTGACTGCCCAGGAAGATCCTTTCGATAATAATACTGGGAGAATACAGGTTCACCGATACAGCCCTCAAGCGCTAAAGATCATGCAAAACATGGGCGACGACTTAAAGCGGAAGCCAGGCCTCAACTACGAAAGAGGCAGACGAACGCCACCGCACGGCAACACCCGCTATCAACAGACCCGTTTCAGATTAGGATATGCCACCGCCCTTGCGACTTCTAAGTCAGACGAAGACATCTTTTCCTCCTCCCAGAATGGCTCGTCGCCCCCCGACTCACCTGATGCTCTCGAACAAACACTATCAGTAAATATGGTGGTGACAGATCCCTCAGGAGCAGATGAGCAGGATTCGGAGCCATTTGAGAATGACTCTTGGGCTCAGCAAATGGATACACAGTAGGAATTCTGCTTCGAGCAAAGAGAACCTCCCACCAAAGACGAAGTTATCCAAATCGATGTTGGGGGTGAACTTTCGTCAAAGCCAATATTTATCAGTAATAACCTTCCCCTGCTGAAAGGGAAGAAGTTATACAGCTGATAAAGGAATACATCGATGTCTTTGCATGGAATTATGAGGATATGCCAGGCCTGGACCCGAAAGTAGCTGCTCACCCGATCCCGGAGGCCTCCAAATTATACGAAGAGATTCCCGACGAAGTTGCAGAATATAATTCTGCAATAAAAGGTGACGCATGGCAACTGTTCTTCGACGGCGCCTCCAGAACCGGTCCTAAGGGAAATATCGTTTCGGGAGTGGGAGTCGTCCTGGTCGCCCCTGATCAGCTCGTCATCTACCGAGCATATTCTCGTAGCGAGCCCTGCTCCAACAATGTGGCAGAGTACAACGCTCTACTAATAGGGCTCCAAGTTCCTAAAGAGCTGGGGGTAGAGTCCCTGGAAGCTTTCGGTGATTCTCTGCTTATCGTCAATCAAGTCAGGGGAATATATGAAGTCCGGAATCCAGACCTCATCCCCTATCACCAAGCGACGGTCGAGATAGCCATGACATTCAAGGAGTTCTTCCTAGAGCATGTACCTCGATCTCAGAATCTGGAAGTTGATACCCTAGCCAGTCTAGCGGCAGATTTAGCTACTCCCGTAAGAAGGCAGGATTCGGTAATCCTTCTTAACAGAGACTTGTTCTGTGTGAAGAACAACTGTCACATAGAACGCAGCTACGCTGTCAACACCGATCCTCCTACGAGAGATTGGACAAGTCCCTTCATAGATTTCGTGGCATACGGAATCTTGCCGGAGGACCCCAAAGAAGCAGTATCCGTCAAGAGACGATCACTACGCTTCTACTTCAATGCATCTTCACAAAGCCTATATCGCCGGACCTACGACGGATTACTATTGAGATGCCTCTCTAATGATGAAGCACAGCAGATTATTCGTGAAGCTCACGATGGCGTGTGTGGAGCGCATCAACCCGGTCCTAAGCTACAGGATCGCATCAGGAGAATGGACTATTACTGGCCTACTATGATCGCAGATGCAATACGGTATGCAAGATATTGCAGAGCCTGTCAGGTTCATGCAGACTTCATACATCAATCGTCCGAACATCTATATCCCACGGTCGCATCCTGGCCTTTCGAAGCATGGGGTATGGATATCATCGGTCCTATTCACCCGTCTTCTTCCAGGGGTCACCAGTTCATACTGGCCATCACGGATTACTTCTCCAAATGGGCAGAGGCAATCCCTCTCGCTGAGGTAAAGGCATCTAATGTGATAAGCTTCATCAAGCATCACGTTATTTATCGCTTCGGGGTACCCCGGAGGATAATTCACTACAATGGGCCTCAGTTTATCAGCCAAGCGTTTCATCGGTTTTGCGATAAAAATCGGATACGCAATATTGCCTCTACGGCATACTATCCAGCTGCTAATGGTTTGGCAGAAGCTTTCAAAAAAACCATTATCAAACTCTTGAAAAAATTCGTCTCTTCAAACAAAAGAGACTGGAACAAGAAGCTGGGCGAATGTCTCTGGGCATACCGTACAACGGTACGGACGCCGACGGGCTGTACCCCGTTCTCGCTGGTCTACGGGAGCGAAGCGGTTCTCCCCATTGAAATCCAGATCCCGTCGCTCAGGATAGCCGTAACTAATGAGCTGACTCGAGAAAAGAATGACCTGTTAAGGCTCCAAGAGCTGGAAGGATTAGACGAGAAACGCCTCCAAGCTCAACAGCGCATCACGCTCTACCAAGCACGTATTTCCAGAGCTTTTAATCATAAAGTGAAGGAAAGGGTGTTCAAAGTCGGCGAGCTAGTTCTAGCCGTAAGAAGGCCGATGATTCTTACTCACAGAAGTAAAGGCAAATTCCAGCCCAAGTGGGAAGGCCCTTATGTGATCGAGACAACGTTCTCAAATGGCGCTTACAGGTTAGCCCAGCCTAACGGAGACCTGTTAATGGCTCCTATCAATGGTAAATTCCTGAAGAGGTACTATGCTTAATCTCCCCCGCTCGAGTGGAATATAGCGAGGATCTCAATTCTGACAAAACTACTTCCAGAACGCAATTAGTTGGGTTACACTCTATCATGTCCGTAAGACCTCTGAATATATGTCCCGCTAAAAGGTTATCGAGAGTTTATCATGTCCATACTACCTCTGATATTACTCTCGCCTAAAAACTGTCATTTACATTATGAAATGACGGGTCCACAAAAGTCAGAAAGGAGTCGCCTTTATTTATTCCCAAAAGGGAGGCAGAATTACATCTGGGCAAGCAAAAAGGGAAAGGATACATCATGATAGCGGAGTAGTCAGATTGCGAATCAGCCGCTCCAATGCAGCTATCCTCTCATTCCTAAGAGCCAAGGCGTCGGCGCGAGCCTGCTCCAGCCATGCCTCGGGAGTGTTCGTAAGGGTCAGATCGGCCTTTGCCCGAAGACAGCCCGCACGAGCAGCTTCTGCACGGTCCAAATCCTGTCGCGCTGCGCTCAGACGACCAGCTGCTACCTCTAGACCCGCCAGCGACTGAGAAGCCCACTCCTCTGCCCGAGCGAGTTTTTCCTTCAGCTTGGAGGCCCTCGCCGCATTCCCTTCATGCTCGGATCGACACTGCGTCTCAACAGCAAGAGTCGCTTCCACGACAGCTTTTCTCCTATCCATCTCCAGCTTATGTTTCTGGATGGAGTTGTCTAGGATTTCCAGCTTTGTAGCAAGCCGCGCAGTCATGAGGTCGAACCGAGCCTGGACAGCAGCATCGAGGCTGCCCCGAGTCAGCTGCAAGTATTCGGTAATGGGTTGCTCTAACCTATTAACCACCGCCTCCAGGGCGTCAGCTACCCCAGAATCGCCGAGCTCCCTGATGACCCCGATCGAAGCCAAAGAAGTCTTCTTCAGGCGCTCGAAATCTAGACTCTTCGCTAACACCATTGATATCATCGTTTTCAAACCGGTGTAGAAGAGGCTAGTATGTTGCTCGATCAACGCAACTAGATCCGACTGGACGCCGGGAGCGGCCGCAATATCAGCAAGTCCCTCTCTAGGGATAATTGTAGACGAGGTGGCCACAGCCGTCACATCGACGCATGGCACGACCGAAGAAGGTGCGGCAACGACGGTCGAAGTCATCACCACACTCACAAGAGGCAAGGTCACGACGACGGGTTCATCCTCCTCTTGAGGTGACGAAACTACTCCGGGCGTACTGGCCCCCGAAGCCACTTCCTCATCGAAGTCGGACGCCTCTGTATCATCGTCAAGAGCCCGAGCGGAGCCAGAATGCGCTTCAACGCTATACTCCCCGTGGGCGCTATCCCCTGAAAGGAGGACAAGAAAGTTAATATCAGTATGATGATAATCTTTCTAAAGGGAGACATAAAGACGACATTTATCCGGAGCCAACGGCATATACGATGCATCCGCACCCGAGGTAGCTAAACCACGCCTTAATGATGCAATGCGAACCGTCATACCTGGAGAAGGAGGTGGGCCGACCGACATCACCAAGAGTTCCGTCAAGCCTCCACCGAGACGCAGTCGAGGTTCATCAGCTGGAATCTCGCCAGACGTGCTCGTTGACACGACGGGAGTTTTTCCCGCTGCTGACCTCGGGAAAGATTCTCCCATCTGCCTCGGCCACACAGGCAACCTCGCTCCGCCACCTGGAGCAGCAGCCACGACAGCGACCTCTAGCGAGGATTCTCCGGCGCCGCCGGCCGGAACTGTAGAAGGTCCCTCTCTAAAAGGCGAGGAACCTTCAGCCAAAGAATCATCCCTGATATGGGGAGAGGCAGGCTCACTCCCGGGAGCCTCAACACCAAGAATGCGGAGAGGACGAGCAACCGTCTCCTTCCTTCTCTTACGAAGAGAAACTTTCTTCGAAGCAGAAGCCCGTCGCTTCCCAGAAGAGACTACCAAAGCCCCCGCAGGCGGAGGCACTTCGCACCTCGGCACCGACACCAGAGGCTCATCCGGAGTACCAGACTCCTCGCCCTCGTCCGAAGAAACCGAGGGGACATCAACTCTTCCCCCAGGCTTGGGAGAAGGCACCTTGAAGCTTCCGTGCGTGTCAAAATCACGATGGAAGGTGCTAATCGCCACATAGAACTAGGCATAAGAATGGAGAATGCGGAGCTCCGTGGAGGTTGTAACGACCGGCACGATAAAGATTGCCCCCGTACAACCCATGAGGAAATACCGCCACCCTCTGGCTCCATCAATGAGTCTGCCCCTGGACCTAAAGCTGGTGACGACATTGCCCACGTGCAACTGATCGTACCCAAACTGCCGGGCAAACCGACTAGGCAAGTAGGGCTCGAAGAAACAATAGTCTTCGCTCCTATACAGCAGATGGGAGGGTCTAATACAGACCAACCAGTTAAAAGCTTCCGGGGAAAGGTCGGTCTTCCCTCCACCTGAATCCTCAAGCCGCACCCCTGATTGATTGCGATGAACGGAGGGGACAATGCAGAGGATCTTCCAGCCGTGGCTGAGGTTCAACACCAGCCGACAGTCTAAGACTGTGTTCACATTCCAGGAGGAATCCTTGTAATTCAGCAAGAATATACCCCCCGAGCTGCTACCGGAGCCAGGAGACATCACCCGAGGATTATGAAGAATTAACCATCCCATCAAGTATAGGTATGGTAACTCCACCCTGGGAAAACTCTCACGCCGAGCTTCGTTGACGAGCAACCCATCAGTTATGGCTCTCAAGCCAGCCTGTATACGGCACACCATGGCGGGAAGCAAGCCCAGTCTTGCCCCGAACACCAGATGCACTGCCGGCCACAGGATGTTCCGGTGAATACGGTCCGCGGACGCTGTGCCGGGCACTACTACTCGACGCAGCCATATGGAGAGGAAACCAGCCAACTGGGCTTCCTTAGACAGAGGCCGGCGACAGCGCCTCAAGTAACTATAGGCCTTAGTGCCTTCGGGGTACTTTCCTACCCCCTCGACGAGAATCTGATCCGGAGCTGCGGCCTCCTCCATAAGACCCTCGACGACATGGGCGCTAAGCACGCCCAAACAGTTCACGGGCTTGTTTTTGCCCCCCGAGGCTTTCTCCGACTTGGCAGCCCTAGCTCGGTGAAAGAAGAGGTAGGACATCCACTTGGTGGTATGAGCCAAATCAGAAGGCTCGTTATAAAAAGTGGTGCACGCAAAGTATTGACACATCAGCTCCTGATATACTTTCGCCACCCGAGGGTCCAAATCCCCCAACTCCCGGTTGGTGGGAACATACTCTTCATAAGGGGTATCCCCCATCGGCAGTCTCGAGACAACTGCCATCTCGTGGAGAGCCAATCCCAACTCCCCCAGTGGAGTGGCAAAGGTCCCAGTGAGCGGAATGTACCGCTCCATCAGCGCCAGGAACAAGTTAGGGTTCAGAGGCAACCCGACGCTCGTCGCACTCACAGCGGCATATAGCCCAATGACCTCCAGCTCTCTCCGGAAGTGCTTCAAGGCCCAGCCCACTAGGCATGTCCATCGGGAGTTTGTTGGGATGATCCACCCATTACATCGAGGATTCTCCTTGGGATATACCCCGCCTCGTCCCATAAAGTCGTTGCAGAAGGTCGGCAATTGGACCGGCTGGATCACCGAGCTGTCTTCACTCGGGACACTACCCGGGCACAGTCCCCGGAACAACGTCACAAAACCGGAAGGGCGACTGACAAACGACCCCCGGTCAGCTCCTTTGAGATGAAAGATCTTCCCCGGCTTACCGTAAAGATCAGGAGTCAGCATCCACGACATCTTCCTGGGATGCGTCGCATGGAAGAAGGCCGAGATGGGATAATCCCTCGGCATCGTTGGCAAATAAAAAACCAAATTACCGGCAGAGAAAACCCAGGGCTCCCTCTTGGGCCTCGTCTGGGACTGTTTGTCAATCATGTCCCTAAAGAGGAAAGCCGGCTTTATGTACTGCTCTCCGTCTACGTAGGTCAGGGGCTCGCCATTAATCATGCTCAGCAGCGTCCGCTCGCCCTGAACCAATATCAGAAACCCCCTTCCTTCAGGATACTGGGGTTCAGAGATGGGAAATGCCACGTGGGACAGATCCTCCAGGTAGTTCGAGTGCAGCATCCCAGCAGCGGAGCCCATCACCTCGGCCAGTGGAGACTCGCCCAGATCAACTACAAAAGTGCAAGGGAAATATGTCATTACAAATCTTACACAAACGTACAGACCAAGGAAACGACAGTCTGTGCTCTACGCAGGATCATAACCATTTGGTTATTTTATGCCGAAAGTCCCCTCCACAAGCGTAAAACTCAAATTTTATGATATACGCCAACTTTCGGTAGCCAGAGCTTTTACGCTCAGGGCTACGAAAATATGGAGTCTTTACGCTGGCACATTAGAAATGTGGGCGTAAAAGATGAAAACGTCTCCGTGTATCATCTTCCTCCAAAGAGGCCATCAGCACAGAAGACGACCTAGCACGGTCACGTTCAACGTGTGCGAAGGATTTTTCGTCATTTTTGTCACCCCAAAGGCTCTACCTCTAATGCCGGGTGCGCTACTCGTCGGCGGCATACTTTGCTCGGAAGGAAGTTCGCCTTGCCCGACCAGAGACTCCTCGCTGGGACAGAAGAATGAGAGGAAGAACCTATGCTCTTTTCCTTAGCGGAGGGGGTTTGTTTCGGCGCCATTTCTGAAAGACTCGAAGTGCTCGGAGAAGGAACGAAGAAAAACTCGAACAGTCGAAAGCTCTCTTTCGCAGAAGACAAATAAAAAGTTTTTCTCTCAAAAACTTGGGGGATATATAGTCTGGGTCGACTCCTCGAATCCTCGGACGAACTCCCCAAGACCCTAACCAAATCTCGCAGATTGGTTATGATTGGATGCTACGTCAGCCCACTACCCTTGGAAGACGGACAGTCAGCGAATTCGAAAGGTTTTTCGTGCAAAACGATTCAGCGGGTTCTACGCTAAAAGAGCTTTCTACGCTCGACAGCAACGGATCTACGGTTTTTATGCTCGCAAGCTACAAGTCTATGGTTTTACGCCCGGATGCCTTTGTGCTCGGTAGCTTTTATGCTCGAGAGGCCACAAACCTACGACTTTACGCTCAGCAGATACCAAATCGTCGATCTCACGCTCGGTGGCGCTCAGTTTATGCTCAGAGGCAACAGATCCGCAAACTTTATGCTCGAAGAAACTTTCTTTTCAGGAGCTACAAATTAAACAGTTCTACGCTAAAGGAGCTTTCTACGCTCGACGGCTACGAATCTACAACTTTACGTTCGACGACTATAAGTCTATGGTTTTATGCCCGGATGCCTTTGTGCTCGGTAGCTTTTATGCTCGAGAGGCAACAAACCTACGACTTCACGCTCAGAAACCACAAGTCTATGATTTCACGCTCGATGGTGTTCTACGCTCACAGGCTACAGATCTCCAGTCCTATGCTAAAGGAGCTTTCTACGCTCGACGGCTACGAATCTACAGCTTTACGTTCGACAGCTATAAGTCTATATGGTTTTATGCCCGGATGCCTTTGTGCTCGGTAGCTTTTATGCTCGAGAGGCAACAAACCTATGACTTCACGCTCAGGAACCACAAGTCTACGATTCCGCGCTCGATGGTGTTTTACGCCCAGAGGTTACAGACTAATGATTTCGCGCTCCACGACTTTCCACATATTCGAAACAGCCCAAAGCGGTCAATTGCAAAGAGTTCAACATAGAAAATACTCGTTCTTGACCCAAAGTATCCCAAGTACCCGAAGCATACAGAGTTTAAACATTGAGAAATTACTCTTCTCGGGTCCAAAATTGGAGGTTCATCCAGACTCCAGTCTGAATATCTCGTCTATTAAAATATGGCAACCCAGTTAGACAGCCATTTCTCGACCCTGTTCCAAGGGATTTCTCGGGAGGTCATTCTTGAAGACAAAGTCTGAACAAAAAAAAATTCTGTTTATCAGAAGTTCAGAGCTCTATGCGGTCCCTCAGTCCTAGCAACAGGACAGTTCTAAAGATGTTCAAAAATGCTCTACAGCGTTCTATGGACTATTTGCTATGCTTAAAGGACAGGACCTAGCACTCTTTCTACAGAGTGGGCGTAAAGATTCAGACGTGTGGAAGCTACACATATTCAGACTTCACAGCAACATATGGCAAGATGATCATATGAAGAAGCAAGACGATTTTATTAAAAGATCAAAGTCATGATTATATATGAGGGAAATCCAATCTACAAGGGTTTTCTTTTCATTTTCATGATTACAAACTAAGGGAAGCTCCGTCGACAAATGAGTCCCCCATCGTCATATGAAGATCGCCCATAAGCTGTTCTGACAGGTTCTCACATGGGTGGAGATCTTCCTCTTCTTCGAAGACAGTTCATCGACTATCACAGTCATGAACAAGAAGATCCTCCATTCGCCATGGCCGATCCAGTTGAGGTTTCTTTAACCCAACTCGATCGAGGACGATAGATTACGGTTTGTCTAATCTCGTCCGCGGGGATCTCAGGAGAAAATATGCAGCTTGCCAGCCGTATGGTGAAATATGATTCTTCGTCTCTCCCGAAAGAACCACTATACAAAGTTGCTGATTATCCCGAGCAAGGGAGGCTAAGATATCCTTCCATAATCCATCGTTGCAGTGGATATTTGCTCGAAGACGCCATCTTTTTTGGCTCCCTACATGCTGGAAGAACATGATCTCCTTCTTTCTCAGGTCGACCCGACGAACTCCGGCGATCATCTCTGCATGGTGATGGGAATGTGGTGAGAACAGGTTCACCTCCCCAGCCTTTTTATAGGCAAAATGGATCACAGCGGTCCCCAATAAATCTGCCATAAAGTCCGCATCGACCGTTTCAGCGCTCCATTCAGAAACGTTTCGAGTTACGAGGGGCCGTTCATGCTTTATTCAAAGCGTTTCAAATTCTGAAGAATTTAAAAGCTTTGAAGGGGGTCTTGTAGAAGCATGAAAAATACGCTAGGAGGATCTACGCAGCCTCTTGATGTAGAGTAGCGTAAACAGAGGCCTTCAGAGCCATCAAACGTGCAACAGAGCTTTCTCCGCTAAAAATACAGCATGAAGTATAAAGCTCAAAGGACCATCCATGTAAGTGCAGTACGTCCAGGCCGCTTCAGCGTAAGATAGAGTTCTTCATCGCCTCCATGGCGTAAAACTCAACCGCTCTCAAAGCAGCGTTAATGCGTACGAGGAACGCTTTGTTTTCCCCGAAATGAACCTGTCAAGTCACGCAGTGAACCTGGCCTCTGACTCCTGACAAAAAGTGCTGCACGGCTACCCAGACGACGGCTGGAAACGATGGCAGACCCCTCGGGATGCGCCCACAGTATGATGGCGGATCTCGACATTTAATGCAGAGGATTTGGTTAAAATATCACCAAACCGTCGGTTACCAAAGTCCCCCCAGCGTAAACCGCTCTTTCGCGTACAAGGGAATACGCCGCCTTGTTTTACACAGGTAAACATGAGCTGTTTTATGCTCTGCAGTAGACAAACCGCCTGCCACATCAAAAGCTACACTTCGTACAGGGCCCGAGGCACGTCTCTATGTCAAATTGCACAGAGCGGTGACAGTTTCCCTCAAGACACGTCTCTGCGACGGATGCACAGAAGGGCTGCAGACCTTCAAAATACGTCTCCGTATTTAATGCACAGGATGGTGGCAAATCTCTGTAAGAGATTTGATTACACCTTCGAAAGCAGTAATTGTCACTACCACATTTTAGGAAAAAGGATATTTTAGTAATTTCCTATTTAAATAAATATTGTGCATGGTAAATAATTTTTGTTGTATTATTTAATTATTGTTGGATGTTATTTAATTATTTTGGACTTATTTTAGTGGACCCAACTAGTGTAGTTTGGACCCATGGACCAACATGAATTAAATAGTTAGATTTGGCCCATTTAGAAAGCCCATAGTTAAGGAGATGGATTAAATTAATTAAGTGATTAGACTAGAAGCTTCCTTCCTTAATTATTTCTTCATGAGAGGCCCCAAGGGGTACATTAGACATTTTACAATTGCTTGGGAGAGGGGCAAGGCCGGCCTATTAAAAGAGGGGGGAAATTTCTCTCTCCTCTCATTCTCATTCCAAATCTAGATCTAGAATTTTCCACTCCCAAATTCTCTCCATTCCCATTCCAATTCCCTACCAAATTCATTCCAAATTCTTCCCAATTCACCATTAGAGAAGGAGGAAGCAAGGATCTAGAAGAAGGAAGCAAGGATCTACAAAGAGGAGCAAGGATATACAATTTGGAAGCAAGTTCTTCTCAATTGGAGGTTTCATTGGGAATCCATCTCCCAATAGGTATAATTCAGATTTTTCCATTTAAATAGCTTCTAAATCTGAGATTTAATTATGTAAAATCAACCTATATGTATGTACTACCCATAGGACTTTATTTTGTGTTCATAGGAGACCCATGGAGAAAGTTATGGTGCTTTTTGTGTTAATTTTGTTGGAATTCTGAATTTACATCTTTTTGTGTGTATCAATGGATCCTATAGATCAATTGGACATGAGCTTATGTATTTGGGGCTAGTGTCGTGTCCATAATTTGGTACATGTGGTTCGTATCCTAACTATTTGGTGATACGTGTCATTTTGGGGGTTTTTCCTCCGACACGGGGCTTTGAACATGTCATATTTTGACACGGACACATAGATCTACTTTTGATACTTTGATTTATTCATAAATATTATTTGTGATTTGTTTGTATCATTCGGGGTGTAATTGGTTGTGTGTTGGACTCGTGTCACATGCGTATCCTAGATCTAGTGGGATACGGTGTGATACTCTCCAATTGTGTGGATTTTTGAATAGATCTAATTATGTATGGTTTAAATTCTTTAATTATAATTAGTAAATATATATAGATATTATATATTTATTTTGTGTATTTATTATAGTAATTATTGTAGCATAGATCTATATATTTTTGTGTGTGCTAATATGATGTACAAATATAATATGTAGCTTTCTTGCATGTAATTATATATGTACTTATGTTAATAACATAAATTATACATAAATGTTTTATAAAATATATTTATGTGTTTAATTATGTAATTATATTATTTATAATTATTATGTAATTATTTGTATATTAATGTATATATTTTAGGTGTGCTTCTAGCCATGTAAAATATGAACATTAATATGTGCATGTGTTGTAACTATTGGTATTTAATTATAAGTTTATATGTGCATATATATATAAGTATATAATTATTTATTTATATATATGTATTATGATTATTATTGCATATATATATATATATATATATATATATATATATATATATATATATATATATATATATATATATATATTTCTGTGTTTTAGTGACAGTGGGTTTGTGATAGTGAAACTGTCGCTAAATAGGCGGGTCAGCAGCAGCCGCTGTAGCCCACTGTGCATTAATGACAGTTCTGTCATTAATGCTGCGGGCGGGATCTTAGCAGCAGTGGCGACAGTTTTCGGTGACAGTTGATTAACTGTCACCATTGCAGCAACAGTGGGTTTTATTACACAGTGGCTTTTGCGATATTTTCTGTGACAGTTGAGACTGTCACTATAAGCTATTTTAATTAAATTGTATTTTTAACTCCCTGTTTTCAGTGACGCTTTGGCAGTTTTAAATTATATTTTATATATTATTATTGTATATATATATGTGTATATATATGTGTTTTGTGAGGTATAATATTTGTAATAATATATTATGTTATTTGTATACATATTGGTTTGTATATATATTATTTTAGGGTATATATTATTTGTATTAGTAGTATACTTTGTGTGAGTATGATTTGGGATCTAATTTTTATTCCTAAATTGTTGTATTTTATTTCTATATTATTTATATAGATTTCTTGTGAGGTTGACCTTGGTTTGACTTTAGTTGACTTTAGAGTTGACCACAGTTGACTTTTGACTTAGAATTTATTTATTGACCTAGGAGTTGACTAGTTTGACTTGTTCTCTTTCCGGGACCTTATTTTAATATTGTATTCCATATCTAGGTCTTCGAGGCACCGAGTCAGACATCTGTGAGACTATTTTTTGGATTTCAGGCGAGTATATTCTCTGATAGTTTCTCATTTATGATATCCTCTATGTTCGTTGTATCTAGTGTAGATTTACATGTTTCTCTCGACACTATGGTTATACGGATTGGTATATCCGGATCTCGTCATGAGATGTTATTCCTTGGTATATGGTGTATATGGTGCAAGTATTGTTTCATTGGTTATCTTGTACATGTACAGACACCGATTCTCGGGGAGACTAGCTATCTTCTTGGGGAATCTAGTGCCATAGCATACCGTGGTTGGATCTATTATACCAGTTGGGGGTGGAGAGTATTAGTATAGATATGTGATCAAATCCCTATTGAATAAAGTATTGGTAAGCGAATAGTGTTGATCATGCACCGCACGTATGATTAGCCAGGCCGTATTGTATCTTGCCCAAGCCGATCACATGTTAAGCTAGTACTCACACACTTAGTCATTAGTATTATTGTTTCATTGGCATATTATTCATTATTGTATTTCTTTCCAGTATTTCTTTATTGTCTATATATCTCTTGTATCTATTTTGTGCATCTTGTTTATCCACAGCTATTTACTGTTACATAATTTTTATCATAGATTAGAACTGCTGTTAGAGATGTACTCTGCTCCTTTTCTGACTGGATATATTTTTCCAGATGATACTGAGGAGTACCCTACCTATTATGGACCCCAGGATATTGTGGGTTTAGATTCGGAGACCCTGGCTCAAGAGGGACTTATCTCAACTGAGACAGTTGACCCTGGAGTGTAGCTTGTAATATGATAGTATTCTTTTGTACTGGATTTGTCTCCAGCTTATTTTTGTTACTCTTCAGACTCATTGATGTATTATTTTAAACTCATGAGTTGATGACTATTCTATTCTTATCTGATTCGTGTTCATTCTATCTTAGTTTTGTGATTGAGTACACTATCTTTTGGTGGTTTATTATATTAGATAGACTTTCTAGACAGCGTTCTACCGCCAATTCTGTGGCGTAGGCTGGGCGTTATTTCCGACTAGTACCCTTACCCCGGGTGCGGGTCGTGACACGTTTTTGGTGGTGGCCCATGCAGGTCTAGCTTCACAAGTATGTGATATCGTGGTAGTGCGATAACTTAGTTGTACTACTGCGAGCCTGCAATAGGATATAGGATATAGGCTGAGATACTCAATCACATCTAGGAAAATTCTTTTGATTCAACTATTCTTCTTTGACATTGATACTTGAACCCTTAAATTGTCCTTTCCTTGATGTCTTACATCTTGTGCCATATAGATTCTCATTTCGTCTTTTTATGAGATATACTCGGAGATACTTGCGGAGGCACGCAAGGTTGAGCGGGATCTGGGTTTGAAGACCAAGAGAGACCGTAATTCTTTTCTGGGGGCCAACGGCAGTGCAGTATCTGCCAAATATCCTCATTTCCAGTCCAGACCTTTCCAGGGGCCACAGCAGAACCAAACTCCAGCTAGAGCGCCTTTTCACCAGGCACCTCAGCAGCAGAGGCAGTTACAGCAGGCCCCATGCAACTTCTGCAAGAAGCCCGACCACATCTGGGAAGTTTGTAGAAGGAGGCTAGGAGTTTGTTTGTATTGTGGTACTGAAGGGCATCAATCGAGGGAGTGTCCTCGTCGTGCAGTTCAAGGAGCAGCTCCAGCTCCGAGGACACAGACGAGACCACCTGCAGCACAGCCGAGGGGACCACTTCCGACACAGCAGCAGCGTTTTGTCCAGCATCAACAGCAGGGAGGTGCTCGACAGGGACGAGCGTTTGCTATGACCGTCGAAGAGGAGGAATCCACCGAAGATGTTATCGCAGGTTCTATTCTTCTTAATTCCATTTCAGCTTTAGCTTTGTTTGATAGTGGTGCTTCCCATAGTTTTGTATCTGTTTCTTTTGCTCTGAAGCATGGTTTGGTAGCTGAGTCTTTGCTTAGGACTTGCAAGATCATGACCGGGGGAGGCATTATCCTGGTTAATGATATTTGCAAGGATCGGAGAGTTACTCTGGGAGGCCGGGAGTTGAGTGCGTGTCTACTTGTAATGCCACTTCCGAGCTACGATATTGTACTTGGGATGGATTGGTTGAGTAGGCACCGTGCTAGCATAGACTGTAGAGGAGGTAGAGTTTTGTTTGGTTCGCCAGGAGAGCCAGAGTTCGAGTTTGCTAGAGGAGCTACAGAGTAGGGAGAAAGCATTATTTGTGGAGCTATGGTGGAAGACAAGGAGTTGCCGCATCCGTTGATAGTAGAATTCTTGGATGTATTTCCTAAGGAATTGCCAGGATTGCCACCAGATCGAGATGTTGAATTTTCTATAGATTTGGTGCCAGGTGCAGAACCAATTTTGCAACATGTCTATAGAGTAAACAACAGCGAGCTGGTCGAGTTGAAGAAGCAGGTGGACGAATTGCAGGATAAGGGGTTTATCAGATCGAGTTCTTCACCATGGGGAGCCCCGGTATTGTTTGTACCGAAGAAGGATGGATCGGTGCACATGTGCATTGATTACAGGGCTTTGAATAATCTCACTATCAAGAATAAGTATCCTTTGCCACGGATTAATGATCTGTTTGATCAGTTGAGTGGTGCGAAGGTGTTTTCTAAGATAGATTTGAGATCAGGCTACCATCAAGTGAAGGTAAAGCCGGAGGACATACCGAAGACTGCTTTTAGAACTCGGTATGGTCAGTACGAGTTTATGGTGATGCCGTTTGGTTTGACTAATGCACCGGCGGTATTTATGAACTTGATGAACAAGGTGTTCCACCAGTACCTTGACAAGTTCGTGGTGGTGTTCATCGACGACATACTCATATACTCGAGGACACCGGAGGAGCATGAAGAGCATTTGAGGATTGTGTTGGATGTGCTGAGGAATGAGAAGCTGTATGGGAAGTTGTCCAAATGTGAGTTTTTCTTGGACAAAGTAGAATTCTTGGGGCATGTTATGACTGGTGATGGTATTTCAGTGGATCCGAAGAAGATTTCAGCAGTGGAATCTTGGAAGACTCCGAGTTCAGTAGCAGAGATCAGGAGTTTCTTGGGATTGGCAGGCTATTACAGGAAGTTTGTGCAAGATTTTTTGAGGATTGCCGAGCCGATGACCAGACTCACAAGGAAGGATGTGGAGTTTGTTTGGACGGAGGATTACCAGGTTGCTTTTGAGGAGTTGAAGAAGAGGTTGACGTCTGCTCCTATTTTGACGTTGCCATCAGGGTCCGAAGGTTTCACTATTTATAGTGATGCATCGGGGAAGGGTTTAGGTTGTGTTCTTCAGCAGCATGGAAAGGTGATTGCCTATGCATCCAGGCAATTGCATCATCATGAAAAGAACTATCCTACCCATGATTTGGAGTTGGCAGCTGTCATATTCGCCCTGAAGTTGTGGAAACATTATTTGTACGGAGAGCGTGTGGAGATCTTCACAGACCACAAAAGCTTGAAGTACGTTTTCACGCAGAAGGAGTTGAACATGAGACAGCGTCGGTGGTTGGAACCGATGAAGGATTTTGATATCTCTTTGCAATATCATCCTGGGAAAGCCAATGTAGTTGTCGATGCTTTGAGCAGGTATCCGGTAGCTATGTTCTTGACGCAGGATCGATATCTGTTGGAGGACTTGGAGAGCTTGGGCATTGAGGTGATTGTTCCTGGGTGTGCTATGCAGATGTGGGGATTGCAGATACACTCAGATTTGATGGACAGGATCAAGGCAGCACAGTATGATGATGTATCTTTGAGGAGTATCAGAGCTCAGGTGAGAGCAGGATTGGAGGATGATTTCACTATTACAGAGGATGGATCCTTGAGGCATGGAGTTAGATTGTGTGTGCCTAGTGGGGAGTTGCGCGAGGAGGTGTTGCAGGAAGCGCATCGCTCTCAGTATTCCATACATCCAGGTGCTAACAAGATGTATCGGGATATGCGAGAGAGTGTGTGGTGGTATGGCATGAAGAGGGAAGTGGCACAGTTTGTATCCAGATGCTTAGTGTGCCAGCAGGTGAAAGCCGAGAGGCAGAGGCAAGGAGGGTTACTTCAGCCATTACCCATTCCAGAGTGGAAGTGGGAACATATTACTATGGATTTTGTGTCCGGACTTCCACGATTTCCAGGAGGAAAAGACGCGATTTGGGTCATTGTTGATAGATTGACCAAGTCGGCCCACTTTTTGCCTTTCAAAGTGGGTTTGTCTACGGAGAAGCTGGCAAAGATGTATGTGAGGCAGATCGTTAGGATACACGGAGTTCCCGTCAGCATAGTCTCAGATCGAGATAGTCGTTTCACTTCTCATTTCTGGAGGAGTTTGCAGAAGAGTTTGGGTACTCAGCTCAAGTTCAGTACTGCATATCATCCCCAGACAGATGGGCAGTCAGAGAGGACTATCCAGACTCTCGAGGATATATTATGCACTTGTGTACTAGATTTTGGGAGTTCTTGGGAGGACCATCTCCATTTGGTAGAGTTTGCTTACAACAACAGTTACCAGACCAGTATAGAAATGTCACCTTTTGAAGCTCTATATGGTCGGAGGTGTCGTACTCCTTTGTCTTGGGACGATGTTGGAGAGAGAGTTTTGCTTGGGCCAGAGATGGTTGTGGATGCAGCAGAGAAGGTTCAGTTGATCAGAGACAGACTTCGAGTGGCGCAGGACAGACAGCGGCATTGGGCCGATAGCCATCGGAGACCTTTGGAGTTCGAGGTATAGTTTAGATTTTGTTTATGCTTGTTCTTGTTTGTTATAGATTAAGTTCTTAAGATGGTGTTTTATTCTAGGTAGGTAGTTTGGTGTTTCTGAGGATTTCTCCGACACGAGGCACGATTCGCTTCGGTGGAGGCGGAAAGCTTAGTCCGCGATTCATCGGACCTTTCACTATTCTAGAGAGGGTCGGTGCAGTTGCTTATAGACTAGACTTGCCACCTGCATTGGAGGGAGTGCACAACATGTTTCATGTGTCGCAGTTGAGATGATACGTGGCAGATCCTAGTCATGTATTGGATCACTCGGAGATAGAGGTGGGCCCTACTCTTAGCTATCCAGAGCAGCCAGTTGAGATTCTGGATCGGAGAGAGAAGGTGCTGAGGAACTAGACTATTCCTTTGGTGTGCGTCGCATGGAGGCATCACTCTCCGGGGGAGTCTACCTGGGAGAGAGAGGATGACATGCGAGAGCGTTATCCATATTTATTTGTACCTTGAGATATGTTATTTCTAGTTATGTTCTGTTCATTGTTATGTTCTGTTCATTAGTTAGTTGTGATTCTTTAATTCTGTTCTGTGTTTTTCTAGGGGTAGTTTTCGTCTTTGAATTTTGAGGACGAAATTATTTTAAGGAGGGTAGACTTGTCACTACCATATTTTAGGAAAAAGGGTATTTTAGTAATTTCCTATTTAAATGAATATTGTGTATGGTAAATAATTTTTGTTGTATTATTTAATTATTGTTGGATATTATTTAATTATTTTGGACTTATTTTAGTGGACCCAACTAGTATAGTTTGGACCCATGGACCAACATGAATTAAATAGTTAGATTTGGCCCATTTAGAAAGCCCATAGTTAAGGAGATGGATTAAATTAATTAAGTGATTAGACTAGAAGCTTCCTTCCTTAATTATTTCTTCATGAGAGGCCCCAAGGGGTACATTGGACATTTTATAATTGCTTGGGAGAGGGGCAAGGCCGGCTTATTAAAAGAGGGGGGAAATTTCTCTTTCCTCTCATTCTCAATCCAAATCTAGATCTAGAATTTCCCACTCCCAAATTCCCTCCATTCCCATTCCAATTCCCTACCAAATTTATTCCAAATTCTTTCCAATTTACCATTAGAGAAGGAGGAAGCAAGGATCTAGAAGAAGGAAGCAAGGATCTACAAAGAGGAGCAAGGATCTACAATTTGGAAGCAAGTTCTTCTCAATTGGAGGTTTCATTGGGAATCCATCTCCCAATAGGTATAATTCAGATTTTTCCATTTAAATAGCTTCTAAATCTGAGATTTAATCATGTAAAATCAACCTATATGTATGTACTACCCATAGGACTTTGTTTTGTGTTCATAGGAGACCCATGGAGAAAGTTATGGTGCTTTTTGTGTTAATTTTGTTGGAATTCCGAATTTACATTTTTGTGTGTGTATCAATTGATCCTATAGATCAATTGGACGAGCTTATGTGTTTGGGGCTAGTGTCGTGTCCATAATTTGGTACATGTGGTTCGTATCCCAACTATTTGGTGATACGTGTCATTTTGGGGGTTTTCCCTCCGACACGGGGCTTTGAACATGTCGTATTTTGACACGGACACATAGATCTACTTTTGACACTTTGATTTATTCATAAATATTATTTGTGATTTGTTTGTATCCTTCGGGGTGCAATTGGTTGTGTGTTGGACTCGTGTCACATGCGTATCCTAGATCTAGTGGGATACGGTGTGATACTCTCCAATTGTGTGGATTTTTGAATAGATCTAATTATGTATGGTTTAAATTCTTCAATTATAATTAGTAAATATATATAGATATTATATATTTATTTTGTGTATTTATTATAGTAATTATTGTAGCATAGATCTATATATTTTTGTGTGTGCTAATATGATGTACAAATATAATATGTAGCTTTCTTGCATGTAATTATATATGTACTTATGTTAATAACATAAATTATACATAAATATTTTATAAAATATATTTATGTGTTTAATTGTGTAATTATATTATTTATAATTATTATGTAATTATTTGTATATTAATGTATATATTTTAGGTGTGCTTCTAGCCATGTAAAATATGAACATTAATATGTGCATGTGTTATAACTATTGGTATTTAATTATAAGTTTATATGTGCATATATATATAAGTATATAATTATTTATTTATATATATGTATTGTGATTATTATTGCATATATATATTTATATATATATATATTTCTGTGTTTTAGTGACAGTGGGTTTGTGATAGTGAAACTGTCGCTAAATAGGCGGGTCAGCAGCAGCCGCTTTAGCCCACTGTGCATTAATGACAGTTCTGTCATTAATGCTGCGGGCGGGATCTTAGCAGCAGTGGTGACAGTTTTCGGTGACAGTTGATTAACTGTCAACATTGCAGCAGCAGTGGGTTTTATTACACAGTGGCTTTTGCGACGTTTTCTGTGACAGTTGAGACTGTCACTATAAGCTGTTTTAATTAAATTGTATTTTTAACTCCCTGTTTTCAGTGACGCTTTGGCAGTTTTAAATTATATTTTATATATTATTATTGTATATATATATATGTGTGTATATATATGTGTTTTGTGAGGTATAATATTTGTAATAATATATTATGTTATTTGTATACATATTAGTTTGTATATATATTATTTTAGGGTATATATTATTTGTATTAGTAGTATACTTTGTGTGAGTATGATTTAGGATCTAATTTTTATTCCTAAATTATTGTATTTTATTTCTATATTATTTATATAGATTTCTTGTGAGGTTGACCTTGGTTTGACTTTAGTTGACTTTAGAGTTGACCATAGTTGACTTTTGACTTAGAATTTATTTATTGACCTAGGAGTTGACTAGTTTGACTTGTTATCTTTCTGGGACCTTGTTTTAATGTGGTATTCCATATCTAGGTCTTCGAGGCACCGAGTCAGACATCTGTGAGACTGTTCTTTGGATTTCAGGCGAGTACATTCTCTGATAGTTTCTCATTTATGATATCCTCTATGTTCATTGTATCTAGTGTAGACTTACATATTTCTCTCGACACTATGGTTACACGGATTGGTATATCCGGATCTCATCATGAGATGTTATTCCTTGGTATATGGTGTATATGGTGTAAGTATTGTTTCATTGGTTATCTTGTACATGTACAGACACCGATTCTCGAGGAGACTAGCTATCTTCTTGGGGAATCTAGTGCCATAGCATACCGTGGTTGGATCTATTATACCAGTTGGGGGTGGGGAGTATTAGTATAGATATGTGATCAAATCCCTATTGAATAAAGTATTGGTAAGCGAATAGTATTGATCATGCACCGCACGTATGATTAGCCAGGCCGCATTGTATCTTGCCCAAGCCGATCACATGTTAAGCTAGTACTCACACACTTAGTCATTAGTATTATTGTTTCATTGGCATATTATTCATTATTGTATTTTTTTCCAGTATTTCCTTATTGTCTATATATCTCTTGTATCTATTTTGTGCATCTTGTTTATCCACAGCTATTTACTGTTACATAGTTTTTATCATAGATTAGAACTGCTGTTAGAGATGTACTCTGCTCCTTTTCTGACTGGATATATTTTTCCAGATGATACTGAGGAGTACCCTACCTATTATGGACCCCAGGATGTTGTGGGTTTAGATTCGGAGACCCTGGCTCAAGAGGGACTTATCCCAACTGAGACAGTTGACCCTGGAGTGTAGCTTGTAGTATGATAGTATTCTTTTGTACTGGATTTGTCTCCAGCTTATTTTTGTTACTCTTCAGACTCATTGATGTATTATTTTAAACTCATGAGTTGATGACTATTCTATTCTTATCTGATTCGTGTTCATTCTATCTTAGTTCTGTGATTGAGTACACTATCTTTTGGTGGTTCATTATATTAGATAGACTTTCTAGACAGCGTTCTACCGCCGATTCTGCGGCATAGGCTGGGTATTGTTTCCGACTAGTACCCTTACCCCGGGTGCGGGTCGTGACAGTAATTCCGGCGAAGACGTCCACATCAACACTCTGGCACGGTACACAGCAGCTTCTACGCCCATCCAGGATCTATGCTCATTCGGCTTCAAACGCCCACTCAGTCTCCACGACCATTCGGCTTCTATGCCTGTTCGGCTTTTATGCCCATTCGGCTTCTATGCCTGTTCGGCTTCTATGCCTATTTTGGCTTCTATGCCAGGGGTGACAGTCAGTTGGCTTCTACGCCAACCTCTTCTACACAAGGGATACCTACCTACGTGGCTTCTACGCCGTGATCTTCGCAGCAGATATACGCATTTTGTCTCCTTAGTTGGACACGTATCACATGCTCACTCAAAAGGTTATTTATGCGCATGTATTGGTTATTTTAACCATTGTGTAAAAGGGTGCTGTACTGTCCACTCCTCGGTTGTTACACCGACGGAGTGGTCACTGTCACCAAAACTCTATAAATAGAGACCCCTATCAATGGGGAACAAGGTCGACAATTTGGAAGATCGAACCAGGTCGGAGAATTGGTAAAAAAAGAGAGAGAGAGAAGGAGAAGGAGAAGGAGAGAAGAGTCCGAAGCTCAGGCAAAGAGTAGGGGTCGACGGCTCTGGCACCGTGCATCCACCCTCCTTCGCAGCCTTCGGAGCCGCTACCCGTCTTCCACGGCACTTCTTCAACATCGTGTAGTCCAAGGGCTAAAGTGATCGACTGCAGATCAGACACCTATAGCAATTTATACCCAGATTAAATAAATTATACTCCCGCATCCTCGTATAGGATTGAATTGTACAAGTTTGTTTGTAAACCAAAGGGCACGGGTCTCGTATAAACCCTGTCATTGAAATACACTTTTATTCTTTCGTTTAATACCACAAACACCTGTGTCTGCTTATGTGTCTCAGTGTGTCTAGGTATTAGTATGTGTCAGTGTCTACCAGTGTGTGAGTGAACCTAAGTACCTGTGTGTTGAGCAGTGAGTGTATGAGAACCTGTGAGTATCAGTGTGTGCAGTGTGTATACCAGTATCACTGTGTCACTGTGTGTTAGATAGCTATCTATGAGTGAGCAATGAGACCAATGTGTGTGAATGTGTGTGAATACCTGAGAGTTTTTAGTGTCTGTGAGTGAGCCTGTGTGTGTTCCTATCAGTATGAGCTATGTGTGAGAGTAGGTCAGTGTGTGTCAACCTGAGTGAGTGTCTGAGTGTTAGATATCTGTGTATAGGACTGTGTATCAGTGCCTGTGAGTAGATATATAGGCCTGAGTGTCAGGTATCAGTGAGATTCCAAACTGAGTGAATCTATGTATCAGTGTGTATCAGTGTGTGTGAGTGATGGTTAATAGAATTAGTAGAGTGATAGAGTGCCTGTGTGACTGTGTAACCTGCATGTGAGTGAGTACTGAGTGTGTGAGCTGAGAGTGTGCACCTGTGCGTGTGTAAATGTATACCAGTATTAGTGTGTGACCTATATGTATCTTAGTATCAGTATGAATACCTGTGTATTTGAGCAGTGAGTGATGTTTAGCAGTGCAGTAGCAGTCCAGGGACTGTGTGAATACATGTGTGTGTGTGTGTGCCATAGAACCTAGTTTAGCTGTGTGTGTATCCCAGGACTTAGAATGTAAATACCTGTGTATTCCTGAGTTCTAGAGTGTGTATCAGTTAGACAGGAATCAGTATGTGTCTGTGTGTAGCTTATGTGTGTCTGTGTGTGAGCAGTCAATTTCAGTTCAGTGTGTAGGTGTGTAGAGGTGTAGGTCTGAGTTCAGTGAGTTGGTATTAAGGTAATATTAGAATAGCAAGTTATGGTCTATAGTATATTAGATACTAGATAACCCTAGTATACATGGATATAAGATAACTATATATTTTAATCTAGATATATTAACTAGCTTAGCCTGGAAATCAACCTAGAAACCTAGGTGTAGACTGATGCTACCAAGAATTTACTATTTAGACCTAGTTGGACCTAGAAAACACTTATTTACATAATTTGACCTAATTATCATTCAAGGACATTATTTTGACATTTATATTCTATAATTAGGTCACTGTGATTTCATCTTGGGCATCGATCCTCGCACTTTCCTCGGACCACAGGCGAGTACATTCTCTGACAGTTTCGCTTTTGTTGATTACTTTTATAAATCTAGTTGTATTACATACTTGATTCTGACACTGTGGATACACGGGTTAGCACCCTAGATACCCGTCATGAGGAGTCGTGATTGGAATCCATCGTGCTAGCTGGGGATGGGAAAATATTAGTAGATTATGTGATCATATCCAACTCTACATGCATCATAGCTCACCCCACATCTCACGTCGGGTGCGGCCTGACCATTACATGCTTCATAGTTGTTATATATGATTAGCCTGACCATTACATGCATTATAGCTAACCAGATGGTTAGCCTGACCTACAAGAATCATAGCTAATCATATGTAACCAGCCTGATCTCGTCCCAAGCCGATCACATAATAAACTGATATTTCAAACACTTAGCTAGATGTTTATTTTTCATTTCAGATTCACTTGTTCTAGCATTCACTGTATATTGTTCATTGCTAGATATCCTATTGCCTATTTCATATTGTCCAGTACTCTATATTTCCAGTATTTATTCATCTTGTATTCCTTACGCTATTTTATAGTTTTTGTCAACATAAATGAAACTGCTATTTAGTGTTTGTGATTCGCTCCAATCCTAACAAGATAACATTTTCAGAGGACTTGGAGGATTTCTGCCCCACCCACTACGGCCCAGGACTAGAAGGAGATTTCATACCAAAAATCCCAGAGGAGTTACCCATCCTAGAGGAGATCCTACCTGCCTGCACTTAGACTATTCTATTCCATGTATTATTGTACTAGACTGGGATTGAGTTGTATTATTATTTGTGGCTTTTGAGGACATCTAGACTCAGGACCTATGATGTATTTATATTTGTGTTGACTTATGATAGAACTCTTTATTCTCATTTCTCATCGTGCCAATTACTTTCATATAGCTTGTGATTGAGTATATTTATAAAACTGTGGATTCATATATTATCATTGTCCTCCTTATAGAGTTGAGACTATTGACAGGATGTGTTATGTCCAGACTATTGACAGGCTGGACGTACCCACGGCTCATGTCCAAATTCTGGGTGCAGGTCATGACACAGCGCTGCTTCGGAGTGATCTCCACACCTTAGCATGCACGAAGGAGACATCCGCACCGAACGAGGTTCTCCTGCACCTTGCATACAAACTGGTGGATTATCAGTACATTGAATGAACTGGTGGGGAAGCTACTCACCCGCTCGACAAATCCAAACACGTAATATAGGTTCCGTGCACCAACTATTATGTTGTCTTTCTAGTTGCCTTAGGATCAGTTTCATGCAAATATTGAATAGCCTAACTCGTGTGGCAGTGCGCCGTATAAAATGAGAGGAAATACGGCGAGACTTACCAACTTACCATATTGGCCTTCCCTGTCCAAGGCAAATATTGTTAATTCAAGCACGGGCAAGTATAAACATTTTGGGAGGCATATTATATACAAATATGAGTGTTGTTATATTGTTCAAGTTTAAGTACACAAGGTGGACATAGTCAAGGACAAGGATAACATGCAACGAGAGCACACGATGAACACACGATGCGTCGCAAGTTATCCCATCCGCACACGATGACTGTGCCACAGGTTTAAATGCACACGATGATCACTGGCTTGATGCCATAATGGACTAGTCATGGACAAGGATAGCATGCAACGAGAACACACGATGGCCACACGATAAACACACAATGTGTTGCAAGCCATCCAGTCCGCACACGATAACTACACACGAAGTTCCGCCCGGATCAGATCGGTGCCAGTGCCCCAGCGACCGTCCGCATAACTTATACCCTTGTGCACAAGTTGTCTATAATCGAACACGATTATTAAGCTAACAATTCATGCAGTTGAGGCAACATGAGTATACAACAAGCAGTATTGCATGATTTATTTTGTTCAGTAAATAACTTTTGCCTTGATGCAATTCCCTTAGACAGAGATTGCCTTGGCGACCTAACCGTCCCGGATACTTACAGGTTCATTCAGGCGCGGAACGACTACTTAGTAGTCTCTCGGAGTTTTGGATAAAAACAAGGCAACATACAAGAAGACGAGCATGCATTTGTATAAACACAAATATTCACGTTGGCTCGGGCCTGAAGGTAAGCCGAGGAGTGAGATCGTTAGGGGACTTCCCGAGCAACACGTTCTAGGGTAGCATGTGAGGGTCTGAACATATATAAAAGCAATATTTTATTTCTATGTTCTAGCATAAGCAATAAAAGTTGGAATTATTCCCTTAGCTAGGTGTGTTAGATTCTTATTAGCATACATGGGTGATTCACCTAGCGACTAGCATGTATCATTCCAGATTTTATGTGTGCTGGCTAAGCAAAGACAAGTTCACCGTAGCCACCCACCTTAGCGATGATTCACCTCGATAGAGCGATACGTCAAGCGAGCCTCTGAATGCCTAAGCCGGATTCCTGTAGGGGCAAGTCTGGGTATCCTTTTGCTTCTCGTTTGAGGCAAAACAGGTCAGGACAGTTGTACTTTGCCGTTTGAATCGGTAGTCCGCTTGAGCGGAACGGGGTGTTACACTCACCACTCTCAAGAAGAAAAATAGAAGATTATAATTGAAATCACTAACCAACCCCGTAGTAATTTTTTTGAGCTAAGGCCACGACTCCTCGATCATATCTCCTTATTCCTCCTGTCTTGGATAGCAAAGTCCTAAGAGCAAAGTACGAGCTTTCTCTTAGATTTTCTGTAGACGAGCACCCCGAATCTTTAACTTGTGCTATGTGCTTTGTGCCTCCACCTTCAACCCATATATATATGATGAGAAAATCCTATTCTAGGTCATAATAGGATTTCCTAAATAGGAAACTCCTATTATACCTAAAATAGCTACCTATATTCTAAATTGGACTCCAATAATAGGTCATAATATAATTTCCTAAATAGGAAGCCTTAAAATAGGAATCTTATTATACCTAAAATAACTACTCATAATCCAGACTGGACTCCAATAATCACCCCCTCCAGTCTGATGAGAGGGTGTTGATCCGATGGCATAGCTCCTCAACTGGACTCCATGTTTGTTGTCCCATGACAGAGTTTCTGCTCCCTTATGCCACCGATCTCCGATCCTCCAAGCTTCTTTGTATATTTCTTTGTCTCCAACTCCTCGACCATCACGTTGACGCTAGCTGCCATACGTAACACCTCCTACACTAATGGGATCCTGCCGACGTCAATGACACGGCTAAGACCGAAGTCCCTGACGATCAGCCTTACCGTGAGTCTTGGTTGCCTGTCCCCGACTTCCATCTTCTACCGGAACGTACTATTGTTCTGACAAGCTTCTTCGCCCTTGGCTGGCCCATTCAACCGAATGATGCGGTTCCCTCAAGACTGGGACTCATAAACCTGCCCACCTTCGTGTCTGACACCGAAGCTCCCCCGTACACATGTATCCTCGAGCAGAACTGTCACTACCACATTTCTAGAGTAGGGACATCATTGTCATTTGCAATATTTATATATATGGTATTTATAGTAACATAATATGTATAATATGATATATTATTATTATTAATAGTATGGGTTAGTGGACTAGACTTGATGTGGCCATTAGACTCAACCTTAGACTAGACATTTTTGGACCCACTAGTTAATCTCTTTTCTTTTAATTAAAATTTTGTTAAACCCTCACTTGGAATGAAAACCTCACAAAACAAATAACTCTTCATGATAAACCATTAAAGGAAAATGGGACATTGTGCATTAACCAAACCTTAGACTAGTGGTTGGCCCTATATAGGAGAAGGGGAGCCTCCCTTAAGCTCCATTTTGTGTTCATGAGAAAACCCAAGATTTAGTTCTTCCCCAAAATCCTCATTCCTCCACCAAATTTTAGAAAATCAAACCACAATCCCTCTCATTTTCCTCATCTAAGAAGCCTAGAAGCTTAGGTTTCAAGGAGCATTGGAGAAGAAGATGCTTGGCTAGAGAACCCTTGACCTTGCATTGGGAATCCATCTCCCAAGAGGTAAAATTCTGAAATCTCTCTTTTAAATTTTGTTTTAATGGTTTTGTTGAACATTAGGAGCCCACCCATGGTTTAGGAATAGCCACAAGAGGAGAGAATTAGTTTCTTTTGGTTTCCATAAGTATTTTCTACATGAAGTTGTGTTCCATTGGGGGGTTTTGGTTTTAGTGGAGTATTTTTCCTCCATTCTTCATTACAACTAACCATAATAGATATATATAGTTATTTTTTATATGCATAATTAGATTTATGGGTTATTAAGGGTTTTGGCATAAAGATTGGTTGTGTATCATGAGTATCTTGGTTGTGCACTCAAGGTGTTCGTTGAAATGACCAATATGAGTGTGCACCTACTCATAGTATTTAGTGTGTGTTATATATTGTATTAGATGTATATATATATATATATATATATATATATATATATATATATATATATATATATATATATGCGTATCAATGATTGTATATTAGAGTGTGAGTGTGTGAGTGAGTGCCTGTAGCTTCCTGTGTATATTGAGTTGCACACATATGTAGGTGGTGGTGGGTTCATTCAGTACCAGAGGAGGAAGAGGTGTAGGACTCGTGTATCTGAATTTAGTTTCCAATGTGGGGTATTTACATGTACCCATGTGAGTATGCCCAAATGCAGTGAGGAGTAGTCCATGAGGGTACATGCAGCGGGTTTAGGCATTACAGTGCACTTGGTACACTGGATATGATCTAGGTTCTGTATTTTGAGGGAGGGGGTTGCTCAAGTTTTATTACACAATAACAAGGTGCTGCTGTGTTTACCGCAGGGAAGGTTCGTGTGAGTGAGAGGGCAGTACATTGCCATTAATGCTTAGTTCCGGTGTAACAATAGCTGCAAGTATGAGCAGCTAGCTGCAGCAAAATGTTTGCACTGTACCTGAGGTTACAAGACTTGGGCAAGCAGTATTTAACTACTACAGGAGGTAGATAGCAAGTTAGGGGAGTGTATCATTGGAAGTGGTGTTTGTGGGTGCATTGAGTGTTCATATTTTGGGTTAGTGAGAGTGTTGATCAGTGAGGAGGGGGTCTGTGGCAATGGCAGTGAAGGAAATGTGGCCTGGTTTTAGTCCAACAATGAGGTTAAGTGATTGGGTGACTGGGTGTATCAGAGTGTAGTGTGGGTTATGCTCATGAGGTGTGTGGTATCAGTGAAGTATTAAATAGGTATGTTAGTGTATTGGAGTATCCAAGAACCTAGGGGTATTTTTTATTGTTTGGGAGTGGTTAGTATCTAGTAGAGGCATGTATCAGATAAGGGGGTGACTGATACTAAATTGTATCAATGGGTGTGAGCTTATGTGAGGTAGGTTTAAGTTAGATATTAGAATTTGTCTGGGTATATAGATATTTGAGCACAAGGAATAGGTAAAGGAAGTTGACTGACATAGGTGATACCTTGCTATTTGGTATCAAGACACAGTATCAAGTATAAAGTTAGGGTATTGAGTTAAGTACTCGATACTAGTTATGGTATCAGTGAGGTAATGTTAGAAGTATCAGTCAATGGGTAGTAACCAAATTATGTACTAGGGTAATACTAGATACAAGATAATACTAGTATATTATAAAAGTTATTGATATATATTTTGTAATGTTAGCTGGTATAGCTAATACCTTAAAGATATGGACATAGAAACCTAGGTATAGCCTAGTTTCACCTAGTCTTAGCTAGTTTAGCTTTGTACCAACTTAGAAGATAGTTAAACCTAGAATCAAGGTATTGACCTAGTTTTGACCTAAAAAAATATAGTTTAACCTATTTAAGACTTATTATGGTTATGAATACATGATTGACATGATAATTCATATATAGGTCATTTGGACTCCAGTTCAGTCACAGTTTGGTATTCTTTGCTCAGGACCACAAGTGAGTATATTCTCTGACAGTTTTCATTATTTTGATCATTACTATGATTCTAGTTGTAGTGTATACTTGACTCAAACGCAGTGGATACACGGGCTAGTATCATAGATATCCGTTATGAGGAGTTATGATTAAAATCCATCGTACTAGCTGGGGACAGAGAAATATTAGCAAGTTATGTGATCATACCCCACTTTACATGCATCATAGCTCATCACACACCTCACGTAGGGTATAGCCTAACCATTTATATGTCTCGTGGCCTGTTATATATGATTAGCCTAACTTTTGCTCGCATCATAGCTAACCAGATGGTTAGCCTGACCTCACATGTATCATAGCCAATCATATATAACAAGCCTGATCTAGTCCCAAGCCGATCACATAGCAAACTGATATTTCATGACACTTAGCCAGTATTTTTATTTCTTATTCTAGTATATTTATTGCTAGTACTCACATACTTCTATTTTACTTCTAGTTAGTTCCATATAATGATTACATGTCTCTCCAGTATTCTTTATTTTTTAATATTTTATTCATCATGTATTTTCTTGTACTATTTTATAGTTTTTATCAATATAATTAAAATTGCTGTTAGTGTTTGTGCTTCGCTCCAATCCTAACTGAATAATATTTTTCAGAGGATCTTGAGAATTTCTGTCCTATCCATTATGGTCCTGGAGTATATGGTGATTACATCCCAGAGATTCCAGAGGAGCCACTTTCCTTAGAGGAGATACCTCCCGCAGTTGTTTAGACAGCACTTAGCCTAGTTTATTTATGTATTAGATTATTCTAACTTTGAGACTTGGGTTGTATTATGTTGAGACCTTATTTATGTTGAGGTAGCTAGATTCTAGACTTTTATTATTTGAGTTGTGTTATAGACTTATGTCAGAACTTCTTTATATCTTTCATATCTTATCGTGCCATTTATCTTCTTTAGAGTTATTGTGATTGAGTACCTTATGAATTGTTGATCATATGCTTATTCATTATTCTCCTTATGGTGTTGAGATCATTGATAGGTTATGTTGTGAGTTGTGTTAGTATTTTTGAGACCTAGATCGCGTTCTACAGCTGATGTTGAGGCGTAGGCTAGACGTACCCACGGCTCATGCCCAAATTTTGGGTGCGGGTGATGACACATTTTAGTATTGGCCCATAAAGGTCGACTCTAGAAGAGTAAGATTAGGTCTCAACTAGTATAATATCATAGTAGTGCTCAGACTTAGAGTACTATTATGAGTATAAGATAGGGTATAGATGAGAGTATGCTCAATCATAACTAGAAAATTTCTAATTTTATTTTACTATTCTGAATAACTGCTTCTTTTAAATCTTATTGTCCTTCTTTGATGATATCGTATCTTTTGCCTTAATTGATTTCTTCTTGTTTTGATCTGTCTTCAGGATGCCACCGAAGACTAGGTCGCTGAGATTGGGACCCGTAGCTTCCGTGATGTCTGTCACCTCTTGACCTGCTACCCAGACAGCTGGAGTTGCTCCTCCTACTTCACCTGTTTATGTAGGAGTTTTTATAGTTTTTGGGGGTCCTCCCCCTCCCACCTATCTAGAGGGTTATCCAGGCTGTTATGGAGGACCTTCCACCACCACAGATTCCATTTTCAGGATATGTGCCCACTAACGGGGCACAAATGTTTGCATTGATCCAGGGCATGGTGGATGCTCAGAGGACGTCGGCATAGAGGGTGCAGGAAGAGGCACACCAAGCGTAGACTGATCTGATGAGGGAGAGCATGGAGAATGCTCATCATATGACTCTCCAGGTCATGGAGGGAGTCGCACAGCAGCACCCTGGCCAGCAGCAGCAACAACAAAGGCCAGGCACTATAGTAGACTTTAAAAGGATGATGCCTCGGGAGTTCAAGGGTGTTGAGGGGATACTCTACGTCGACAACTGGCTGGAGGACATAAAGAGAAACTTGTGCTTAGCTCAGATTCCAAAGAATCTATTGATCGAGGCTACCGACAGCCAGATGTTCGATATTGCGTTGACTTGGTATCGTACGAAGCCGAGACTTACTACTAGAGGACTTACTTATGAGGCTTTTAAGGAGCTTTTCAAGGAGAAGTTCTTTTTCAACGTGGTCTTGGGAGCCTTGGAGAGTCAGTTCCATGACTTGGTCCAAGGGAATATGTCGGTCGACGAGTACACCACAGAGTTTTGTCGCTTGAGTCATTTGGCATCATCGATGATTCGGGACCCAGGAGACCAAGCTCGAAAGTTTAGGAAGGGGCTGATGAGAGAGATCAAGTCTCATACTTTTGGACGTCGCACGACTACCTTTGAGGGCATTCTGATGGATGCCAAGATTACTGAGGATAATTTGGACCTCAGGCCCAAGAGAGGATGCGACATTTCTGAAGGAGCGTGTGGTAGCGCGGGACTAGCCAAGCGTCCCACTTTCAGTAGCAATAGAGACCGTATCAGCACCAGCAGCACCAGGCACCAGATTGAGGACATATCCAGCAGCAATCGCAGAGGCAGACCCAACCCGTTGTCCAGTGTGTGTACTACAGGAAGGCAGGACACACAGAAGACATCTGCATAAAGAGGCTGGGTACATATTTGTCTTGTGGATCGTCAGCGCACTAGTTGAGAGACTGTCCGTCTATTTAGGCTCGTCCAGGTCAGGGTGGAGCAGCCGCTCAAAAGGGACCAGCCAGAGCACCTACTATACCAGAAGGCCAGCAGAGGGGACCACCACTTTCGCCACAGCAGCAGAGGTTTGTCCAGCACCAGTAGGAGAAGAGAGATGTACCCCAGGGATGAGCGTATGCCATGACTGTCGAGGAGGTTGAACCAGCAAAAGACGTTATATCAGGTTTAGTTCTTCTTAATTCTATTCCAGCATTTGTATTATTCGATTCTGGCACTTTTCATAGTTTTGTATCTGTATCTTATGCTCTTAAGCACCGTTTAGAGGGTGGAACCCTTAGATAGGACTTGTAAAATCATGACTGGGGGAGGCATTATCCTAGTCAATAATTTTGGCATGGACCAGAGTGTTTCATTAGGAGACCAAGAGTTGGGTCTGTGCTTACTCGTAATGCCACTTTCGGGATACGATATTATACTCGGGATGGATTGGTTGAGTAGGCACCATGCTACTATAGATTATCGTGGAGGTAGAGTAATATTTCGATCGCCAGGAGAGTCGGAGTTCGAGGTCGCCAGAGGAGCAGCGGAGCAGAGCATGGGCATCTTTTGTGGAGCCAGGGTTGAAGATAAGGAGTTGACACATCATTTAATTGTGGAGTTCCTAGATGTCTTTCCAGAGGAGTTGCCAGGTTTGTCGCTAGACAGAGATATCGATTTCTATATAGACTTGGTGTCAGACGCAGAGCCAATATCACATCATGTCTATAGGGTCAACAACAACGAACTGGCAGAACTGAAGAAGCAGGTTGATGAGTTACAAGACAAGGGCTTCATCAAATCTAGTTCATCACCATAGGGTGCACCAGTATTGTTTGTACCAAAGAAGGATGTGTCGATACGCATATGCATCGACTACAGAGCTCTGAACAACCTCACTATCAAGAATAAATATCCGCTACCGAGGATAGATGATCTCTTCGATTAGTTGAGCAGAGCGAAGGTATTCTCGAAGATAGACTTGAGGTCATGTTACTACCAGGTAAAAGTGAAGAAAACAGATATTTCGAAGACAGCTTTTCAGACTTGATATGGCCAGTTTGAGTTTATGGTGACGCCATTTGGGTTGACTAATGTACCGAGAGTATTCATGAACCTGATGAATAAGGTGTTCCATAAGTACCTTAACAAGTTTGTGGGGGTGTTCATCGATGACATTCTTGTGTATTTGAAGACACCGGATGAGCATGAGGAGCACCTGAGGATGGTTTTGGAGACTCTCAGGAAAAAGAAGCTTTACGGAAAGCTTTCGAAGTATGAGTTCTTCTTTGACAAAGTTGAATTCCTTGGGCATGTGGTGATGGTGACGAGATCTTTATTAACCCAAAGAAGATCATGGCAGTGGAGTCGTAGTATATTCCCAGTTCAGTGGCTGAGATCAGAAGTTTTCTCGGACTAGCAGGTTACTTTAGGAGGTTTGTACAAGATTTCTCTAGGATTGCAGAGCCGATGACTAGGCTGACCAGGAAGGATATGGATTTTGTTTGAACAAAGAATTATCAGGCCATATTTGATGAGCTGAAGAAGAGATTGACGATAGCTCCAATATTGACATTGCCATCGGGGACAGATGGATTCACTATCTATATGATGCTTCAGGGAAGGGTTTGGGTTGCGTTCTCCAGCAGCACAGGAAGGTGATTGCCTATGCTTCCAAATTTTTTTATCCTTATGAGAAGAACTACCCCACCTATGATTTGGAGTTGGAAATGGCCATCTTTGCTCTAAAGCTGTGGAAACACTAACTGTACGAAGAGCGTGTGGAGATCTTCACAGACCATAAAAGCTTGAAGTACGTATTTACGCAGAAAGAGATGAATATGAGGCAGATGAGGTGGTTAGAGTTGATAAAGGACTTCAATATTTCTTTATAGTACCATGCAGGAAATGACAACGTAGTCACCGATGCCTTGAGCAGGTATCCGATGGCTATATACTTGATGACAAACTGACACTTGTTGGCCGAACTTGAGCGCTTGGGAATTGAGGTACTAGTTCCTGGTATCGAGATTCGAATGTGGAGATTGCAGATACAGTCTGAGCTGATGGACATAATCAGAGCTATATAGTATGAGAATGAGGCTTTGAGGAGTATCCGAGCACAGGTTCGGACATGATTATCAGAGGACTTTACTATTGCTGATGATGGATCGTTGTGGTATGGTGTTAGGATATGTGTGCCAAGTGGGAAGCTGCAAAAGGGAGTTTTTTGCAGGAGGCGCATCACTCTCAGTACTTGATGCATCCAGGTGCCAACAAGATGTATCAAGACCTGAGGGAGAATGTATGGTGGTATGGTATGAAACGCGAGGTAGCAGATTTTGTATCGAGGGGTTTAGTGTGCCAGCAGGTAGAGGTGGATAGACAGAGGCCAGGTGGATTGCTTCAGCCTTTGCCCATCCCAGAGTGGAAGTGGGAGTATGTGATTATGGATTTTGTTTTGGGACTTTCGCGTTCTCTAGAAGAAAAAGATGCGATTTGGGTCATCATAGACAGGTTGACCAAATCATCCTACTTCTTACCATTCAAAGTGGGTACATCAACGGAGATGCTAGCGGAGATGTATATGCGACAGATTATCAGATTATATGGGGTTCCTGTGAGCATCATCTCGGATCAGGATATTCGTTTTACTTCCTACTTTTGGAGGAGTTTGCAGGCTAGTTCGGGCACTCAGCTCAAGTTTAGTACGCATATCACCCCAGACAGACGGGCAGTCGGAGAGGACTATTCAGACTCTTGAGGATATGCTATGCATATGTGTTCTGGATCTCGGAGGTTCTTGGGAGGATCATCTACACCTGGTAGAGTTTGCTAACAACAACAGCTACCAGGCCAGTATTGAGATATCACCATTCGAGGCTCTATATGGATGGAGGTGTCACACACCATTATCTTGGGATAATATTGAAGAGAGAGCCTTGTTGGGACTAGAGATGGTCGTAGATGCAGCAGAGAAGGTAAAACTCATCAGAGATAGACTTCGAGTGGCGTAGGACAGACAACGACATTGGGCCGACAACCACCGTAGACCCTTGGAGTTTAAGGTATAGGTTTTTTAAATTTGCTTATGATTGCTTTATTTTAGATTATGTGTTAAGGCTGTATTATTCTAGGTTGGTGATTTGGTGTTCTTGCGGATTTCTCTGACATGGGACAAGATTCGCTTTGGTGGAGGTGGAAAGCTTAGTCCACAGTACATCGGACCTTTTAGTATTCTTGCAAGGGTCGGTGCAGTGGCCTACAGACTAGACTTGCCACCTACACTAGAGGGAGTACATGATGTGTTCCACGTGTTACAACTAAGATAGTACATGGCAGAACCTAGTCACGAATTAGATCACTCAAAGATCGTGGTTGGTCTGACTCTCAGTTATCCTGAGCAACCCGTAGAGATTTTGGATCGCAGGGAGAAGGTATTACGAAACCAGACTATTCTTTTAGTTCGTGTTGCATGGAGACATCACTCTCTAGGTAAGTCAACCTGGGAGAGGGAGGAAGAAATGCGCGAGTAGTACCCATATCTTTTTGAGCCTTGAGGTATTATTCTGACTGTGTACTTGTGCTAGTTTAGTTCAATTTCGAGGATAAATTTTTTTTAGGAGGGTAGACTTGTCACTATCATATTTTTAGAGTAGGGACATTGTTGCCATTTGCAATATTTATATATATGGTATTTATAGTTACATAATATGTATAATATGTTATATTATTATTATTAATAGTATGGGCTAGTGGGCTAGACTTGATGTGACCATTAGACTCAACCTTAGACGAGACATTTTTGGACCCACTAGTTAATCTCTTTTCTTTTAATTAGAAATTTGTTAAACCCTCACTTGGAATGAAAACCTCACAAATCAAATAACTCTTCATGACAAATTATTGAGGGCAAATGTGATATTGTGCATTAACCAAACCCTAGACTAGTGGCCGACCCTATATAGGAGAAGGGGAGCCTCACTCAAGCTCCATTTTATATTTATGAGAAAACCCAAGATTTAGTTCTTCCCTAAAACCCTCATTTCTCTATCAAATTTCAGAAAATCAAACCCCAATACCTCTCATTTCTCTCATCTAAGAAGCCTAGAAGCTTAGGTTTCAAGGAGCATTGGAGAAGAAGAGGCTTGGCTAGAGAACCCTTGACCTTGTATTGGTAATCCATCTTCCAAGAGGTAAAATTCTGAAATATCTCTTTTAAATTATGTTTTAATGGTTTTGTTGACCACTAGGAGCCCACCCATGGTTTAGAAATAGCTAAAAGGGGAGAGAATTAGTTTCTTTTGGTTTCTATAAGTATTTTCTACATGAAGTTGTGTTCTATTAGGGTTTTTGTTTGAGTGGAGTGTTTTTCCTCCATTCTTTATTACAACTAACCATAATAGATATATATAGTTATTTTTGATATGCATAATTAGTATTTATAGGTTATTAAGGATTTTGGTATGAAGATTGGTTGTGTATCATGAGTATCTTGGTTGTGCACTCAAGGTGTTCGTTGAAATAACCAATAGGAATGTGCACCTACTCATAGTATTTAGTGTGTGTGTTATATATTGTATTAGATGTGTATATATATATATATATATATATGTATGCATACTAGTAATTGTATATTAGAGTGTGAGTGTGTGAGTAGGTGCATGTAGGTTCCTGTGTGTGTTGAGTTGCACACATGTGCAGGTGGTGGTGGGTTCATTCAATACCAGAGGAGGAAGAGGTGTAGGACTCGTGTATCTGAATTTAGTTTCCAATATGGGGCATTTACATGAACCCATGTGAGTATGCCCAATTGCAGTAAGGAGTAGTCTATGAGGGAACATGTAATGGGTTTAGGCATTGCAGTGCACTTGGTACACTGGATATGATCTAGGTTCTGCATTTTGAGGGGGGGGGGAGTTGCTCAGGTTTTATTACACAACAACAAGGTGCTGCTGTATTCATCACAGGAAGGTTAGTGTGAGTAAGACGATAGTGCATTGCCACTTGTTTAATGCTTGGTTCCGGTGCAATAGTAGCTGCTAGTATAAGCAGCTACCTGTAGGGAAATGTTTACACTGCACCCAAGGTTAGTGTGAAGTATGGGTTATGCTCGTGAGGTATATGGTATCAATGAAGTATCAAATAGGTATGTTAGTGTATTGGAGTATCCAAGAACCTAGGGGTTTGTTTCATTGTAAGGGATTGGTTAATGTCTAGTAGAGGCATGTATTAGATGAGGGGGTGACTGAAACTAAATTGTATCAGTGGGTGTGAGCTTATGTGAGGTAGGTTTAAGTTAGATATTAGAATTTGTCTGGGTATATATATATTTGAGCATAAGGAATGGGTAAAGGAAGTTGACTGACATAGGTGATACCTTGGCTATTTGGTATCAAGACACAAGTATCAAGTATTAAGTACAAGGTTAAGGTATTGAGTTAAGTACTAGATACTAGTTATGGTATCAATGAGGTAATGTTAGAAGTATCAGTCAATGGGTAGTAACCAAATTACGTACTAGGGTAATACTAGATAATACTAGTATATTATAAAAGTTATAGATATATATTTTGTAATGTTAGCTAATATAGCTAATACCTTAAAGGTATGGACCTAGAAACCTAGGTATAGCCTAGTTTCACCTAGTCTTAGCTAGTTTAGCTTTGTTACCAACTTAGAAGATAGTTGAACCTAGAATCAAGGTATTGACCTAGTTTTAACCTAAAGAAATATGATTTAACCTATTTAAGATTTATTATGATTCTGAACACATGATTGACATAGAAAATTTATATATAGGTCACTTGGACTCCAGTTCAGTCACAGTTTGGTATTCTTTACTCAAGACCACAAGCGAGTACATTCTCTGACAGTTTTTATTATTTTGATCATTACTATGATTATAGTTGTAGTGTATACTTGACTCAGATACAACGGATACACGGGCTAGTATCATATATTCCCTTCACGAGGAGTCGTGATTGGAATCTATCGTACTAGCTGAGAACGGGGAAATATTAGCAAGTTATATGATCATACCACACTTTACATGCATCATAGCTCACCCCATACCTTACGTACGGTGTAGCCTGACTATTTATATGTCTCATAGCCTGTTATATATGACTAGCCTGACTTTTGCTCGCATCATAGCTAACCAGATTGTTAGCCTGACCTCACATGTATCATAACGAATCATATATAACAAGCCTGATCTAGTCCCAAACCGATCACATAGCAAACTGATAAATTATGACACTTAGACAGCATTTCTATTTCTTGTTCTAGTATATTCATTACTAGTACTCACATACTTCTGTTTCACTGCTAGTTAGTTCCATATGATGATTACATGTCTCTCCAGTATTCCTTATTTTCCGGTATTTCTTTCATCATGTATTTTCTTGTACTGTTTCATAGTTTTTATCAATATAATTGAAATTGCTGTTAGTGTTTGTATTTTGCTCCAATCTTGATTGGATAACATTTTTTAGGGAATCTTGAGGATTTTTGTCCTACCTATTGTAGTCTAGGAGTATATGGTGATTACATCCCAGAGATTCCAGAGGAGACACCATCCGTAGTTGTTAAGACAGTACTTAGCCTAGTTTATTTATGTATTGGATTGTTCTAACTTTGAGACTTGGGTTGTATTATGTTGAGACCTTACTTATATTGAGGTAGCTTGACTCTAGACTTTTGTTATTTGAGTTGTGTTCTAGAATTATGTCAGAACTTCTTTATGTCTTTCATATCTTATCATGCCATTTACCTTATTTAGAGTTATTATGATTGAGTACCTTATAAATTTTTGATCATATGCTTATTCATTGTCCTCTTTATAGAGTTGATATAATTGATAGGTTATGTTGTGAGTTGTGTTAGTATTTCTGAGACCTAGACATTATTCTACCACCGATGCTAAGGCACAGGCTGAAAGTACCCACGGTTCATGACCAAATTCTGGGAGTGGGTTATGACCTGAACATCATGCACTATACACGTCATCGATGACCCACAACTCCCCTAAAACTGTCTGAATGAAGATTCACCCACCTCTGACTGAGTTTGCTGCACACCTTAATTTCCTTCCTACCTTCGAATTGCTAAAATCGATGTCGCTCTGTGAAGATTTGTCAAACCATCCATCACCAACATCGGATCCATGGAACAACCCCCACCTGGAGACCAACAAGCTATCATAGGATCGACAAATTGATCCTCAATCTTTGGCTCATCACCATTTGTCGCGTTTCGATGAACCGAATCCCCCGTAATCCTCAAAGTATCTTGAAGACCCTTCTTAGCAAGTTCTTGACGATCTATTAACTCCTATCGAATACCCCTCGAGCCTCCAACTAGTGTTTATGGCCTATATGTATGACTCAGAGGCTTGAGCCTGTACATGGCATAATATAAATCTTCTTGAGCCAGCTGTTGGGAACCCTTCGTAAGCGTCCAATCATTGTCCCCAAATACGCTGCGATAATCATCATCCGCCAACCTCCCTACCAAAACTAAGTTATAGCATAAACTTGGTATATGTCACATATCTTTGAGAATGAGCTTCTCACCAAGCTTCGTTGTTAAGTACACATCATCGATGCCTACAACTGCAATCGTCCCCTTGTTGTCCATCTTCACATGTCTAAACCTGCCGTCATGGTATGACACATAGATCCTTCTATATGGAGTCACGTGATACGATGCCACCATGTCCATGACCCAATCACCATCATAACATATGCCACAAGGTTCTTCTGTGTTGATTGATGTGATAATGAGAACTTCCATAGCTGTGAGATCCTCCAGATCATCCTTGCTTTTTGCCTTCTAAGCTTTGAGCTTCATACAACTTTTCTTGATATGACCCCTTTTGCCAAAGTGATAGCAGCACTCCTTGCGGTCCACAGTCACAAGATCCCAAAACTTCTCTATATCCTCGCCTGTGACTTGAGTCTTTCCTTCCCATAGGAAGCCACCAAAGCAGACTCCTGCGATAATTATAATTACTTATGCTGGACCTTCTCGTTCAACAAGCTGATTTTGACTGCCTCCATTATGACCACTCTATCTGGAGCAGAGTTGCTCACCGACACCATCAACATCTTCCAGCTTTTTGGCAGAGAAATCAAAAGAAGCAGGGCCTGAAGCTCATCCTCAATCACCATCTTCATCACAAACAACTGATTGATGTTGCCCTGAACCTCATTCAGATGGTGTGCCACCGGGGCACCCTTCGTGTACTTCAAATTGACTAGTTGGCGAATCAAAAATGCCTTGTTGTCAGCCGTCTTTCTTTCGTATAATGAATGCAGCTTCTTCCACAATGTCATGACCCACACCCGGAATAAGGGCACGAGTAGTGAGCAACGCCCAGCCTAAGCCGCAGCATCAGCGGTAGAACGCTGTCTGGGTCAACTCTACTATCTAAATATCTTATATAATATATATATATAGTACTTGTCAATCATCTCAACTCCAAATGGAGGAATAATATGGTATCTGATAATGTAAATATACTCAATCATAATACAAACTAAGAAAGATAAGCACGAGATGGAATAACAAAAAAAAAAGTCACAATATAAGCACAAGTCCGAGATAATATATACATGCAAATAACCTCAATAAAAGTCCAATATAAGTCTAAACAAATAATCTAAACCTCCTCAGACTCTGGTACTAGGTCCTCCTGCTCTAAAGGAGTATCCTCTAATGGTACGCCGTCCTGTGGTCCATAATAGGTGGGACACTGGTCTATGATCTAATTACCTGAAAAATATATCCAGTCAGGATTGGAGCGAAGTACATACCTCTGAAAGCAGTTTTAAATACATAATCGAGCATATATAACAGATAATAGAAAAGAATACAAGATAACTAAATATCAGAATATAATAAACTAGAGTGAACAGGTAATATACTGAAATAAAGAACAGACAATATAATAACTGCAAGCAATAGAAATAACTGAACTAGCTAATGTGCTATAAAGTACAAGTTTATTATATGATCGATTTGGGTTGAACACGAAAACAATATGGTAGCTCGATTACACGTGTGATATATAATCGACATGTACATGAATACACTTGGGCTTGATCACATAACCAACTCCTACTCCCCCATCCCCAACAATACTTATGGATCCAATCACGATATGTTACGAACACGAATATGAGCACACTGAACACAAACAGTATGTGAACACAAAGTATACTAAAATCAATACCCAATACACACAATAAAATATATGTGAAGGAGTACCGCTGAATACGGTAAGAGATAACATCTCTTGACATGATCCATATAGTATCAGTCCGTGTAATCGCTGTGTCAGAATCAAGTATACAGTTCTAGAACATGTGATATATACACTATCATGAAATAAAAACTAACAGAGAAATGTACTCATCTGTGGTCCAAAGAAATAAATTAGTCTAGGTATCCAAACTGGTGTCACACAGACCTATATATGAAATTTTATGTCAAATTGTGTAATAAAGTGAATAATGCTAAGATGATCTAAATATGCCTCTCTAAGCCCATTTCTAGCTCAGTAGTTTCATACTTGTCAAACTAGGTCTTATCTAACTTCTTAGGTCCATACCTAGTCTCTAGGGTGATTACAAGTCTAAAATATGTAATACTAGGTTATACTTAATCTCTAAGTCAATACCCAAAGGTATTAGCTATACTAGTTAGTATAAATATCATATATTGTCTATATCTATACTTACACTACATTACCTAGTGATACCTTGACTTATAGCTAGACTGAAATCAATACTATACTAATTCAATACTAATAAATACTTAGTTATATACTAAGTTAACTCATCTATATATATACTAACTCAACTCATAACCCTTACTAATACTAACAGATTTCTATATACTAACTGTGGATAACCAATAATCATTTATAAACAACTAACTTAACTAACCCTCTAAGATCCACAAATGATATCTAGCTTAACCAACTAATAATACTAATTGTTCACTACTAATAACTATACTAACTTAGCTATAGGCTAGTACCTTAACTTAAGGCCTAACTCAAGAATACTTTATTACCTTACTCATAACTACTGCTGTTATGAGTCAAAGCTTGTTACATTAATCCCAAACTATATATTATTATTGCTGCTGATATCCTTACCGACTTTACAACTGCTGTAGTTGCCTCACCTCACCTTTCATACACCTGCATACCCGAGTCCCCTTAGTTCCTGCTTGCTACTTCTATGTATCATCTAATCAACCAATATAAATACTCACATACTATCTGATACTCTATTGCTACCCATCTAACTGCTGATACTGCTCTTGCTGCTGCATACTGCTATTGTTGTTGTTGCATACTGCTATTGTTTTGCTGCATACTGCTATTTCTACTGCTGTATACTAATATTATTGTTGCTGCATACTGCTACTGCTGCACTACTGCAAATACTATTTCTACTGTAGCACCTAGCTGTTGCTGCTGCTGTATACTGCCTGCTCTATAGCAGTGCACGAGTGTGCACTGCTGCTACTACTTCTACACCTAGCTGTTGTTGTATACTACTAACCCTTTCCCCTCACTACTCGACACCCACACACACAATACTTAACTCCTAATTGCATAAACTAGACACTCAATGACACCACTGTGGTGTCACAGTACACTCCCACACTCAATTACATACACACAAAAGGAATTAAAGATATATAAGTATAGTATAGACTAGTATATATATATATATATATATATATATATATATATATATATATATATATATATATATATATATATATATATATATATATTCTAGTGTCAATTAATCAAACACTTAGAGTGTGTACTTGTGATATTCATGATACTTGTCCAAGTGAAGGGCCAAAACCCAAATTCTTCATCAATAATCATACAAACACATCAATCACCCTATTATATGACCAAAGTAACTTGGTATAAGGAGAATTGAGGATTAATTGTGCAAAATCCCCCAAATTGGGCCCCATTGTCATACTGTATCACAAAATACCATGATACAGCCTACAGGTATTCAATTATGGACACGTACCTAGTCCTATAATTCTGATCTAAGTCTAATTAGATTTAATTGGTCTCATGACACACAATTGATATGTCAAATTTATAATTCCCCCAACATGCACACAAAATACCACATAGAACTCATAACACATAGCCATATAGCCTAGAACTTGTTCCTATAGGTAGTCCTATAACATGGGGTCATTTCTAATGGTTAAATGCATGATTAAGAAGCTATAATAAAATAAAAATTTAAAAATTACCAGTATTTTATCAGTACCTAGATCAGTTTGTTGTAGTCTTTATTGATGATATTCTGATATATTTGAAGACCCCAGAGGAGTTTGAGCAGCACTTGAGGATAGTTCTGGAGACCCTCAGGAAGGAGAAGCTTTATGGCAAGCTCTCGAAGTGTGAGTTCTTCCTTAATAAGGTTGAATTCCTCGGGCATGTTATAACTGGAGATGGAATCTCGGTGGACACGAAGAATATTTTAGCAGTTGAGTCGTGGTCTACCCCGAGTTCAGTAGCAGAGATCAGGAGTTTCCTTGGATTGACATGCTACTATCGGAGGTTTGTTCAGGACTTTTCCAGACTTGCGGAGCCGATGACTAGACTAACCAGGAAGGACGTAGAGTTCGTCTGGACTGAGGATTATTGGTCAGTATTTGAGGAGCTGAAGAAGAGGTTGACTATGGCCCCAATCTTGACATTGCCATCAGGAGCCGAAGGATTTTCCATATACAGTGATGCATAGGGTATGGGTCTGGGTTGTGTGCAGCAGCAGAATGGGAAGGTGATTGCATATGCTTCCAGGCAATTATGCCTGTATGAAAAGAATTATCCTACCCATGACTTGGAGTTGGCAGCAATTATCTTTACTCTTAAATTATGGAAACACTACTTGTATGGAGAGATAGTGGAGATCTTTACAGACTACAAGAGCTTGAAGTATGTGTTTACACAAAAAGAGCTCAATATGAGGCATCGACGATGGTTGGAGTTGATGAAATACTTCGATATTTTTTTACAGTACCATCCAGGGAAGGCCAACGTAGTTGCGGATGCCTAGAGCAGGTATCCCGTAGTGTCACTACCATATTTTCTAGGAAAGGGTATTTTAGTAATTTCATATTTATTAAATATTGTGCTTGATAAATAATTATTTATTGTATTATTTAATGGTTGTTAGATGTTAATTATTTAATTTGGACTTGTGTTAGTGGACCTAACTAGTTTAGTTTGAACCCATGGACCAACATGAATTAATTAGTTAGATTTAGCGTAATTAGAAGGCCCATTGTTAAGGAGATAGATTAAATTAATTAAATTATTAGACTAGAAGCTTCCTTCCTTAATTATTTCTTCATGAGAGGCCCCAAGGGGTATAATGGACATTACATGATAATTTGAGGGAGGGGAAATAGGGGCCGACCTATTAATAAAGAGGGGGAAAATTCTCTCTCCTCTTTTCATTCCAAAACTAGATCTAGAATTTTTCACTACCAAATTCCTTCATTCCAATTTCATTTTCCTACCAAATTTTATTCCATTTTCTTCCTAAATCACCATTAGAGACTTGAGAAGCAAGGATTTAGAAGGAGAAAGCAAGGATCTACAAAGAGGAGCAAAGATCTATAAGTTGAAGGCAATTTCATCTTAATTGGAGGTTTTATTGGGAATCCATCTCCCAATAGGTACAATTCAGTTTTTTTTCTTAAATTAAGTTCTAAATCTGAGATTTAACCATGGAAAATCAACGCATATGCATAGGCTACCTATAGGATTTTATTTTGTGTTCATAGGAGGCCCATGGAGAAAGTTATGGTGCTTTTTGTGTCAATTTTGGGAAAATTCCGAGATTGACAATTGTTGTGTGTGTCAATTGATCCTATAGATCAATTTGGCATATGCTTGTATGTTTAGGGCTAGTGTCGTGTCCATAATTGGGTACGTATAGGTCGTATCCCAATAATTTGGTGATACGTGTTGATTTGGGAGTTTTTCCTCCGACACGGAACTTTGTACATGTCATATTTTAACACGGACACGTAGATCTATTTTTGACTCTTCGTATTGTTCATAAAAAATATATGTGACTTATTTGTTTCCTTCGGGGTACAATTGGATGTGTGGTGGACTCGTGTCACATGCGTATCCTAGATCTAGTGGGATACGGTATGATACTCTCCATTTGTTGTGTAATTATATGTGGATCTAATTCTTGTGCTCTTAATTCATGTAGATTATATTTGTGCATATATATAGATATTATTATATATATTATAGTATATATAATTGTGCTTCTTATATCCTAGATCTATGTATTATATATGTACTAAGAATATAAATATTATGTAGCTACATGTATAAATATATATGTATATGTGTTATGTGTAAATATATATGTATGTTGTGACAATATGTATATTTAATTGGATAAATATATTATATATAGTTGCTATATGATCATTTATACATATGTATATTTGAATATTTATATATGTATTTATGTATGTGTGCGCTTGTGGCTATGTCATAATATGTACATATTAATAAGGGGTTGTATTTATAGTTTATTTGTATATATATATATATATATATATATATATATATATATATTTATATGTTTTTAGCGACATGGTATTAATGATAGCAGCCACTGTCATTTAATACAGCAGCAGACGCTATAGCAATGACGGGATATTAATAACAGCAGCCGCTGTCATTAATTTGCAGCAGCAGCGACGGGAATAAGCACCAGCAGCGACAGTTGAATCGGTGACGGTTACAAACCGTCACAAAAGCAGCAGCAACAGTGAAGGAAATTAACAGCAACAACGATGGCAGTTTTAACGACAGGCAGAACTGTCACTAAAAAGGCAACGTATCAAAATATCAGTATTTCAGCACAGTTTTTAGCGACAGTAGGCAATTTATATATTTATTTGTTTATATACTTATAGATATATATATGTATATATATTAGTATTAATATTGATGTAATGTATTCTTAATTGCTAATTTCTTATATCTATAATATTTAGTATATGTATTATATATATACGGGTAGTAAATATAACAAGGTATTGGGGATTACCTTGAGGAACCAAGGTAATTGGGGATATCCAAGATATGGGATTTGGGTATCAAGTTTGTGATTTTGTTGAGATACCAAGTTGGTTCAAAACCACGGTACCTAATTAATATTGTAATTATGATTCTATATTATTATTAATATTTGTTTGATATATATATATATATATATATATATATATATATATATATATATATATATATATATATATTGTGATATTTACCTTGGAATTTACGTATCCGGAGATACGGTATCCTAAATTTTAAGATGTGGGTTTCTTGACTTAGACCTTAGTATCTTGACCCAATATTTTTGTATTATTTTATCCAACCTAGAAATAGGTAATTGACCATAGTTGACCATAGTTGACTTTTGACTTAGAATTGACTTATTGACCTAGAAGTTGACTAGTTTAACTTATTTTCTTCCCAGAACCTTGTATTGATGTTGTATTCCATATCTAGGTCTTCGAGGTACCATGTCAGACATCGGTGAGACTATTTATTGGACTTCAGGCGAGTACATTCTCTGATAGTTTCTTATTTATGATATCCTCTATGTTCATTGTATCTAGTGTAGATAACCATGTTCTCATGACAGGATGGTTACACGAATTGGTATATCCGAATCTCATCATGAGATATTATTTCTTGGTATATGGTGTATCTTGTGCAAGTCTTGTTTTATTGATTATCTTGTACATGTATAGACACTGATTCTCGGGAAGACTAGCTATCTTCTTAGAGAATCTCGTGCCATAGCGTACCATGGTTGGATCTATTATACCAGTCGGGGATGGAGAGTATGTAGTGTAGATATGTGATCATACCCATATTGTTATCTTGAATTGTGTTAATTATACACCGCTCGTATGATTAGCCAGGCCATAAATCTTGTATCTCGTGTATCAAGTTCCCAAGCAGATCACATGTTAAAGCTAGTACTCACACACTTAGACATTAGTATTCTTGCTCATTGACATATTGCTCATTATTGTATTATTTCCACTATTTCCTTATTGTATATATATCTCTTGTATCTATTATGCATCTTGTATATTCATATCTATTTACTGTTATATAGTTTTTATCATTGATTAGAACTGCTGTTAGAGATGTACTCTGCTCCTTTTCTGACTGGATATATTTTTTCAGATGACACTGAGGAGTGGTACCCTACCTATTATAGACCCCAGGATGTTATGGGTTTAGAGTCTGAGACCCTGGTTCAGGAGGGACTTATCCCAACTGAGACAGTTGACCCAGGAGTAGTAGCTTCTTAGTATTCTTGTACTGGATTTGTCTTCAGCTTATTTTGTTATTTTTTTCAGACTCATTGATGTATTATTTTAGACTCATGAGTTATATTATGACTATTCTATTCTTTATCTGATTCATTCTTTCCATCTTAGATCTGTGATTGAGTATATTACTATTGTTGGTGGTTCATTATATTGTTAGATAGATTATCCAGATATTGTTCTACTACCGATTCTGTGACGTAGGCTGGGCGTTATTTCCGACTTGTACCCTTATATCGGGTGCGGGTCATGACACATTTTTAGTTATAGCCCATACAGATCTAGCTTTGCAAGTTATACGATATCGTGGTAGTGCGACGATTTAGTTGTACTACTGCGAGCCTGCAATAGGATATAAGATATAGGCTGAGATACTCAATCACATCTAGGAAAATTCTTTTGATTCAACTATTCTCCTTTGATATTGATACTTGATCTCTTAATCTGTCCTTTCCTTGAATGTCTTAAATCTTGTGCCAAATTGATTCTTCTTTCGCTTTGTCTCAGGATGCCACCTAAGACTAGATCGCAGCAGGGAAGAGTAGCTTCTGAGATATCTGCGACATCCCGAGGGCCTGCACCAGTTACTTCTCCGGTGATTGGATTGTCAGCTGCTTTCGGAGGTCCACCACTTACTCAGAGGGCAGTACCAGCTGTATCTGAGGGGCTTCCACCTCTACCTCCTGTGCCAGCAGAGATGACATAGATGTTTACACTGTTTCGTGAGATGCTCGAGGCACAGAGGGCTCAGTCAGAGGCACATCAGAGGCAGACCGACGTTTTATGGCAGGGCATCGAGAGTGCTCATCAGCTTGCTCATGCTGTAGTTGAGAGAGGATTTCTGGGTCCAACAACAGGATGTTCCTCAGGTTGCTCAGCTTCGGCCAGGCAACATGCAGGACTTCAAGAAACTGGAGCCTAAGGTTTTCAAGGGGATGGAGGGCATCGTCTATGCTAATGATTGGCTCGAGGATATTGAGCATCTTATGAGGGTGTACTATCTTTCTGAGAATCTGAAGGTTGAGGCAGTAGGACTTCAACTGTTTGACGTCGCTCGTACTTGGTTCAGGAATGAGCCGGTTCTGGTTGATGCAGGACATGAGCCGGTTATGTTTGACGCAGGACAATCTTGGGAGGTATTCAAGGACCTCTTCAAGAAGAAGTTCTTCGCCTGGGCAGACAAGCTAGACTTGGGGAGGCAGTTTGAGAGTCTCATTCAGGAAAGCATGTCTGTGGAGGAGTACGTTGTGGAGTTCGACATGTTGAGCAGATTTATAGAGTATCTGGTGAGAGAGCCGAAGGTTCGAGCTATTCGTTTTTGTGAGGGTCTAAACTGGGAAGTAAAGATTCTTATTCCGTCTTTTTATGAGACATACTCGGAGATACTTACGGAGGCACGCAAGGTTGAGTGGGAGTTGGGTTTGAAGCCTAAGAGAGATCGTGATTCATTTATGGGGGCCAATGGTAGTGTAGTATTTGCCAAACGTCCTTATTTCCAGTTCAGACTTTTTCAACAGCCACAGCAGAATCAGACTTCAGCTAAGGCACCTTTTTACCAAGCACCACAGTAGCAGAGACAGTTATAGCAAGCTCCATGCAACTACTGCAAGAAGCCCGGCCACATCTGGGAAGTTTGCATGAGGACATTGGGAGTTTATTTATATTATGGTACTGAAGGGAATCAGTTAAAGGAGTGTCCTTGTCGTGCAGTTCAGGGAGCAGCTTCAGCTCCGAGGGCACCGACGAGACCACCTGCAGTACAACCGACCGCTTCTGACACAGCAGCAGCGTTTTGTCCAGCATCAGCAGCAGGAAGGTGCTCAACAGGGACGAGCGTTTGCAATGACCGTCGAGGAGGATAAACCCATCGGAGATGTCATCGCAGGTTCTATTCTTCTTGATTATATTCCAGCTTTAGCTTTGTTTGATAGTGGTGCTTCCCATAGTTTTGTATCTGTTTCTTTTTCTCTGAAGCATGGTTTGGTAGCTGAGTCTTTGCTTAGGACTTGGAAGATCATAACCGGGAGAGGCATTATCCTGGTTAATGATATTTGCAAGGATCGGAGAGTTACTCTGGGAGGCCAGGAGTTGAGTGTGTGTCTACTTGTAATACCACTTTTGAGCTATGATATTGTACTCGAGTTGGATTGGTTGAGTAGGCACCGTGCTAGCATAGATTATAAAGGAGGTAAAGTTTTGTTTGGTCTGCCAGGAGAGCCAGAGTTTGAGTTTGCTAGAGGAGCATTTGAGGATTGTGTTGGATGTGTTGAGAAAGGAGAAGCTGTATAGGAAGTTGTCCAAATGTGAGTTTTTCTTGGACAAGGTGGAGTTCTTGGGGCATGTTGTGACTGGTGATGGTATTTCAGTGGATCCGAAGAAGATCGCAATAGTGGAATTTTGGAAGACCCCGAGTTCAATAGCAGAGATAAGGAGTTTCTAGGGATTGGAAAGCTACTACAGAAAGTTTGTGCAAGATTTTTTGAGGATTGTCGAGCCGATGACCAGACTCACAAGGAAGGATATAGAGTTTGTTTGGATGGAGGATTGCCAGGTTGCTTTTGAGGAGTTAAAGAAGAGGTTGAGGTCTGCTCCTATTTTGACGTTGCCATCAGGGTCTGGAGGTTTCACTATTTATAGTGATGCATCGAGGAAAGGTTTGGGTTGTGTTCTTCAGCAGCATGGGAAAGTGATTGCCTATGCATCCAAGCAATTGTGTCCTCATGAAAAGAACTATCCTACCCATAATTTGGAGTTGGCAACAGTCATCTTCGCTCTGAAGTTTTGAAAACATTATTTGTACGGAGAGCATGTGAAGATCTTTACAGACCACAAAAGCTTGAAGTATATTTTTACGCAGAAGGAGTTGAACATGAGGCAGCGTCGGTGGTTGGAACTGATAAAGGATTTTGATATATCTTTGTAATATCATCCTAGAAAAGCTAATGTAGTTGCCGATGCTTTGAGCAGGTATCCGGTAGCTATATTCTTGACGCAGGATCGATATTTGTTATAGGACTTGGAGAAATTGGGTATCGAGGTGATTGTTCCTGGTTGTGCTATGCAGATATGGGGATTGCAGATACATTCAGATTTGATGAACAGGATCAAAGCAGCATAATATGAGGATGTATCTCTGAGGAGTATCAGAGCTCAGGTGAGAGCAGGATTGGAGGATAATTTCACTATTGCAGAGGATGGATATTTGAGGCATGGAGTTAGATTATATGTGCCTAGTGGGGAGCTGCATGAGGAGGCATTGCAAAAAGCACATAGCTCTCAGTATTCTATGCATGCAGGTGCCAACAAGATGTATCGGGATATGCGAGAGAGTGTATGGTGGTATGGCATGAAGAGGGAAGTGTCACAGTTTGTATCCAGATGCTTAGTGTGCCAACAGGTAAAAGTCGAGAGGCAGAGGCCAGGAGGTTTACTTCAGCCATTACCCATTCTAGAGTGGAAGTGGGAACACATTACTATGGATTTTCTGTCCGGACTTCCACGATCTCTAGGAGGGAAATAAGTGATTTGGGTCATCGTTGATAGGTTGACCAAGTTGGCCCACTTTTTATCTTTTAAGGTAGGTTTGTCTACGAAGAAGCTGGCAGAGATGTATGTGAGGCAGATCGTTAGGATATATGGAGTTTCCGTCAGCATAGTCTCATATCGGGATAGTTGTTTCAGTTCTCATTTCTGGAGGAGTTTGCAGGAGAGTTTGGGCACTCAACTCACGTTCAGTACTGCATATCATCCTCAGACAGATGGACAGTCAGAGAGGACTATTCAGACTCTCAAGGATATATTGCACACTTGTGTACTAGATTTTGGGGGTTCTTAGAAGGACCATCTCCATTTGGTAGAGTTTTCTTACGAGAACAGTTACCGGGCTAGTATAGAGATGTCACTTTTTGAAGCTCTGTATGGTCGGAGATATCATACTCCCTTGTCTTGGGACGATGTTGGAGAGAGAGTTTTGCTTGGGCCAGAGATGGTTATGAATGCAGCATAGAAGGTTCAGTTGATCAGAGACAGACTTCGAGTGGTGTAGGACAGACAGCGGCATTGGGTCGATAGCCATCGGAGACCTTTGGAGTTCGAGGTATAGTTTAGATTTTGTTTTATGCTTGTTCTTGGTTGTTTGTTATAGATTAAGTTATTAAGGTGGTATTTTGTTCTAGTTGGGTGGTTTGGTATTTCTGAGGATTTCTCCGACACGAGGCATGATTCGCTTCAGTGGAGGCGGGAAGCTTAGTCCGCGATTCATCGGACCTTTCACTATTCTAGAGAGGGACGGTGTAGTTGCTTATAGACTAGACTTACCACTTGCATTAGAAGGAGTGCACAATGTATTTCACGTATCGCAGTTGAGATGATACGTGGCAGATCCTAGTCATGTATTGGATCACTCAGAGATAGAGGTGGGCCCTACTCTTAGCTATCCAGAGCAGCCAGTTGAGATTCTGGATCAGAGAGAGAAGGTGCTGAGGAGCCAAACTATTCCTTTGGTGCGTGTCGCATAGAGATATCACTCTCCAGGGGAGTCTACCTGGGAAAGAGAGGATGAAATGCGAGAGCGTTATCCATATTTGTTTGTGCCTTGAGGTATGTTATTTCCTAGTTATGTTCTGTTCATTGTTATGTTCTTTCATAGTTAGTTATGATTCTTTAGTTTAGTTCTGTTATTTTTTAGGGGTAGTTTTCGTCTTGAATTTTGAGGACGAAATTATTTTAAGAAGGGTAGACTTGTCACTGCCATCTTTTCTAGGAAATGGTATTTTAGTAATTTTATATTTATTAAATATTGTGCTTGATAAATAATTATTTGTTGTATTATTTAATAATTGTTAGATGTTAATTATTTAATTTGGACTTGTGTTAGTCGACCTAACTAGTTTAGTTTGGACCCATGGACCAACATGAATTAATTAGTTAGATTTAGCCAATTAGAAGGCCCATTGTTAAGGAGATGGATTAAATTAATTAAATCATTAGACTAGAAGCTTCCTTCCTTATTTATTTTTTTATGAGAGGCTCCAAGGGGTATAATGGATATTACATGATAACTTGAGGGAGGGGAAATAGGGGCCGGCCTATTAATAAAGATAGGAAAAATTCTCTCTCCTCTTTTCATTCCAAAACTAGATCTAGAATTTTTTTCTATCAAATTCCTTCATTCCTATTTTATTTTCCTACCAAATTTCATTCCAATTCCTTTCCAAATCACCATTAGAGACTTGAGAAGCAAGGATCTAGAAGGAGGAATCAAGGATCTACAAAGAGGAGCAAAGATCTACAAGTTGGAGGCAATTTTATCTCAATTGGAGGTTTCATTGGGAATCCATCTTCCAATAGGTACAATTCAGTTTTCCCCTTAAATTAAGTTCTAAATATGAGATTTAACCATAGAAAATCAACCCATATGCATAGGCTACCCATAGGATTTGATTTTGTGTTCATAGGAGGCCTATGGAGAAAGTTATGGTGCTTTTTCTATCAATTTTAGGGGAATTCCGAGATTGACAATTATTGTGTGTGTCAATTGATCTTATAGATCAATTTAGCATGTGCTTGTATGTTTGGGACTAGTTTTGTATCCATAATTGGGTACGTTTAGGTTTTATCCCAATAATTTGGTGATACATGTTGATTTGGGGATTTTTCCTCCGACACAGGACTTTGTACATGTCATATTTTGACACGGATACGTAGATCTATTTTTGACTCTTTGTATTATTTATAAATAATATATGTGACTTATTTGTGTCCTTCGGGGTACAATTGGATGTGTGGTGGACTCGTGTCACATGCGTATCCTAGATTTAGTGGGATACGGTGTGATACTCTCCATTTATTGTGTAATTATATGTAGATCTAATTCTTGTGCTCTTAATTCATATAGATTGTATTTGTACATATATATAGATATTATTATATATATATTATAGTATATATAATTATGCTTCTTGTATCCTAGATCTATGTATGATATATGTACTAAGAATATATATATTATGTAGCTACATGTATAAATATATATGTATATGTGTTATGTGTAAATATGTATGTATATTGTGACAATATATATATATATGTATATTTAATTGGATAAATATATTATATATAATTTCTATATGATCATTTATACATATGCATATTTAAATATTTATAAAAGTATTTATGTATGTGTGTGCTTGTGGCTATATCATAATATGTACATATTAATAAGGGGTTGTATTTATAGTTTATTGGTATCTATATATCTATCTATCTATCTATATATATATATATATATATATATATATATATATATATATATATATATTTATTATGGGTTCTTTTATGTATATATATATATGTTTCTAGCGACATGGTATTAATGATAGCAGCCACTATCATTTAATACAGCAGCAGCCGCTGTAGCAGTGGCAGAATATTAATGACAGCATCCGCTGTCATTAATTAGCAGTAGCAGCGGCGGGAATAAGCAGCAGCAGCGACAATTGAATCGGTGACGGTTGCAAACCGTCACCAAAGTAGCAGCAGCAGTAAAGAAAATCAATAGCAACAGCGACGATAGTTTTAGCGACAGGCAGAACTGTCACTAAAAAGGCAGCGTATCAGAATATCAGTATTTTAGCACAGTTTCTATGTAGGGAGTGGAGGTCCCCTCTGCTGCACCATTTATGGCCTCACCTGTCCCCTTTGAGCTGGAGTTGTATCCTGAGCTACATGATGAGGAGACATAGGACAATCTCTCATCTGATATCCCTTGGTGCCACAGTATAATCAAACTCCCAACCTCTTCCTATTATCCTTCGAGATATGGCCTTGCTTCTTGCAGAAGTGACAAGTGGGAGCTTGTTGATTCTGTCTCTGTTGTAGTGGTATATGCTAAACTGGGACACGAACTAGTGCAAGAAGCTACTATTGGGGCTGGAATGCCCTCTGTTGGAACTGAGGATGCTTCGTCGGTCTTGTGCTACAGTTGCCCCCAAAAATATCTCGAACCCTCTTGGTCCTAAGGGACAAAAAATATAGACCTTGACCTCCTGGGTCAAGTCCTCTCAGAAATGAAGCATCCTATCCTCTGGATCCTTCACCATGTTCTTTTTTAATCGGCTCATCCGGTCGGGATCACTTGGCCAATAAAGAAACTGTTACTAAATTACAGAATCAAACTCTGATGCCAACTCTATGATAGTTTTACCATCCAAGATAACTGCATACTCTCTGCACTTAACCAAGGCTTACTCTTCAAATCCAAAGTTGTACCAATAACACTCTGCAGTTGAACATTAACATACTCCATAAAATATCTTAATATCGAACTTGAATAAGCCTTACATAACTTTAAAGTTTCCTCAAGCACAACTTTTTATTTGCTTATCAAGCAATGCAAGGTCCTCATGCTTTAGCCAAATCCATTGGACAACTACACCACCAAATTCAACCCAACCATATTCACGACTTAACCAAAATTTCTTGTCTCCATTAAAATGCGCCTAGTGCAGAACCACATTGCACAAATCACTGGACAGCTAATGTTCACCGCTTGTCATTACCTGCACCCGGATGTTTGGGACTCGAGTACGTGGATAAATCTATCCTATGCCACAACATCGGTGGTAGAACGATGTCTAGACCTAAAGATTAATACAAGTCTAACTAGATATCATTAAGTACACAATTACAACAACTAAAGAAAAATATGATAAGGAAACACAACCATATTACCGTTCGAAGGTCCAACAATGTGTGGCAAAGTATTCCTAATATTTTTCAATATATCCCGTCAGAAGTGGAGCAAGTACTATTACAACCATGAATTACATAATGCATGTATAAATCTATTACGATGGATACTGTACAAGTAATGAACTAATGTGAAGGAAACAAATAGAGACAAGTAGAGGTATAAAACTATAAACATGGAACATGCACATGTAAGCAAGTAATAAGATGACTGGAAATGTGAAAACATGTAGCAAGAAGAAATAGCAACATATAAACCAATGAACTACACATAAATCACAAGATCTGACAAACTGATAATACCGTGTGTCCTAGAATACATGGTTCGACATGTGGGGGCTAGGGTGAACCCAACACATCATACGTGTGGTGTACGACAGCTATCTATCAAATCGAATATGAAAAGTAGGTTTGCCATATGTCTACTGGTGTATGCTCCCATCCGACTCTCTCTCATAGGATCATGGTAGACAACACAAACATGGAACATGAGTCAAAACTATAGATAAATAGTCACTACTCATAAAGAACAGATAATCATGAAGCACGTTATGGATAAACACATATTATAACTGATAGTCGTGAATCACAATATGGAGACTCTATAAATAATGACACGATAGCTAGAATCACAACTCGGGCTCATGTATCAAAACTTGGATGATCATGATATCATAATAAATATTTAACTCAATCATGAATCATGATATCCGTCTATGTTCACAATATGATAGTGTCAAGACAACAAGTAAGAAAGAATAATAGCATTTATTATGTAAAGGTAAATCCATAATTGTAAAGTACTTGTCTGTCGTCCAGAGCATGTTGTATTAGTTAGAATCTGTATCAGAGCCCAAATAACCTATATTATGAATTATCAATGTCAATATATGCATGAACCAATAAATATCCTATCACTTGGGTTTCATACTAATATATATATCTACGTTATTTCTTTAGTCCATTGGTGATATAACTATGGCCATATCCATTTTTTATGAATACCCCTAAAAATCTATACCGTATAGTCAGTTCTCTACTTATAACTAATATTGCACTTATTAGACATATTCAATAAATTTTGGGGGTTAAATTATATCGTAGCCCTTCTATCAGCTTTTTGAAACTTGAAACAGAATAAATTTTTGCGTCCGGAAGCTCCCGGAATAGCAAAAATATTGAAACATATTTATTTTTTGGACACCTGAAGCTCAAATAATTTTATAGAAAATTTTAGATCAAATTTAGCTTATTAATTTATATATTTGGAAAACTAACTTTGATACAATTTTTAAAAAAAAAAAAGGAGATTAATTAGAATTCTAAGTTAGGAGTTATGACATTTCTAAGCTGATATGACTGCTAAAAATGAGGCTGAATACTATAAAAAATTTGAATTATTTTGGACAAAAGAACACATGTATACAACTAATTGACACATATGAACATAATTACATAATAATCACCAATTTTAACCCCACGTATCATAAAGTATCATGACAGAAATCTAGGTATCCAATTTTGGACACAAGGACAAAAGTATAACTCCATTTGGACACAAAATTCTCTTCGGAAACATGTATCAAATACTTGGTAGACACAAATTTGTAATTCCACCAAATGACCATAGAAAACATGATTCTATCAGACAAAAGCCTAGATCTAATAAATTTAAGGCCTCTACCACCTAAATCTACTATTAGAAAGTTATTTCCACCTATGGGAGGGTTCATATTGGTTCAATTTTGGTTTCTAAAATAGAAATTGGTGGAAAAAAGAAATTTATATATTGGGAGTTGTGTCCCAATGAATCTCCATGAAATTAGATACAATGAGGATGGATTGGACAAGATCCTCCTAGCTTGGACTCCTTGTCAAACTCCTCTTGTGCTCCAAGACTCTAGCTCCCTATTTGGAAAGGAATGAGAATAAATTTAGGTTGATTTAAGTGGTTAGAGGGGAAAATCGGGTTTGGTAATGGAGTATCTTGGGGAAGAAAAAGAAGACTTGAGGATGAAGAAGAAGTTTGAAGAAGGAAATAAAATAAAATAAAATAAAAAGGAGAGAGTTGGTCACTTATGGTGAGGGTGGAGTTGGTGATATCTACAACTTTGCCATTCCACTATAATTTAAATTCTAGATCTAGTATGAATGTAATCTATTTGTCATGGAAGGAATCTAATTAATTATGGTTGACATCTAGCTAACTAAAAAAAATATTATATCCATAATAAATAATAAATAATTAATTCTAAACCAACCACTAATTTAATATAACTATACGTTTAGCATAAAAAGGTAAGTTGACAAAAATCTCCCTAATAGTAGAAATTGGTGGTTACAAATCCACTCCCCTTAAATTAATTTTGTCCTCAAAATTAAAAGAATAAGTAGGCTAGAAAAGATTGATTGGTCTTATAAAAGGTGGCAATCTATACTATTAAAATTTTTGATAAATAAACCTTTACTACCACGGAAGAAAATATGAAGAAGAAAAAAAGAATATATATAGCTCGAGATAAGAATATTCTTATGGCATCAAACGGTTATAGTTCCTACTGTCTCCTCCAAATATGTCATCAAAATATACCTCAATATAGTCCATAAAATTTATCTCGAAAAAAGATAAATTTATCAACGATCATATGAAAGTTGATGATGAACAGAAGCAAGTAGAATTAGATTTAAAATAGAGTTTATAGTAAGATTCATAAGGTTCATCGAAGAATATTTTATAAAATCCTAATTTGTGATTGAGTACAATCATTCTTATAATCTATTAATCATATATTATTGCTGGCTCGCAGCAGTACGACTAAGCCTAAGTACTTCCATGATATCGTACTAATTACGAAGACGAGACCTGCATGGGGCACCATAAAAATATGTCACAACCTGTACCCGGAGGTTCGAGGCACGAGTACGTGGGTACATCCAGGCTACACCACTACATAAGAGGTAAAATACTGTCTAGACCTGAATATCAATACAAGTCTACCTAGATATCATTAAGCACTCAATCACAACAACTAAAAAAAAATATAATAAGAAAATAATCCAAACAACTAACTAAGAGAAGTAAAAATAAGTGCATGATACTGGAATAAGAAATACTAGTATAGATATCTATAGAGGTCACCATATTGTTCACAGTGCAAGAGCAATCTCAACTATATCACCGTTCGAATGTCCAACAATGTGTGGCAAAATATTCCTAATATTTGTCAACATATCCAGTCAGGAGAGGAGCTAGTACTATTACAACCATGAAATTACACAATGCATGTATAAATCTATTATGATAGTAACTGTACAAGTAATGAACTAATATAAAGGAAACAAATAGAGACAAGTAGAGGTATAAAACTATTAACATGAAACTGGCACATGTAAGCAAGTAATAAGATGATTGGTAATGTAAAAATATGTAGCAAGAAGAACTAGCAACATATAAACCAATGAAATAGAATATGAATAACAAGATCTGACAAACTAATAATACCGTGTGTCCTAAAATACATGGTTTGATATATCGATCTTGGCTGAATCCTACATATCGTACGTGTGGTGTACGACTGCTATCTATCGAATTAAATAAGAAAATTGGATTTGTTACATGTCTACTGGTGTATTTTCCCACCCGACTGTCTCTTATAGGATCATGGTAGACAAGTAATCACAAACATGGAACATGAGTCAAAACCATAGATATATAGCCACTAATCACAAAGAACGGATAATTCTGAACCATGATACAAATAAGGACATATCACAAATACGGATAGTCATGAAGCAAAATACAGAGACTCTACAAATTATGACACGATAACTCGAATCATAACTCAGGCTAACATATTAAAACTTGGATGATCACGATGTCAAAACAAATATTCAACTCAATCATGAATCATGTTAACCTATCCATGTGCACATCATCATAGTGTCAAGACAACTAATAAGAAGAAATAATAGCATATTTAATATAAAGGCAAATCCATAATTGTAAAGTACTAGCATGTCGTCCGGAGCTGGTGGTACTAGTCAGAATCTGTATCATAGCCCAAATAACCTATGTTATAAATTATTAACGTCAATATATGCATAAATAAAATAATATCCTATTACTTGGGTTTCTTACTAATTTATTTCTACGTTATATCTTTAGTCTATTCGTGATATAACTATGGCCATATCCATATTTGTATGAATACTCGTAAAAATCTATGTGTATAGTCAGTTCCATACTTGTAACTAATACTGCACTTATTATACCTATTTAATAAATTTTTGGGGTTAAATTATGCCATAGCTCTTCATATCAGCTTTTTAAAATATTAAACGGATCGCATTTTTGTGTTAGAAAACTACCAAAATTAAAAATATCGAAACACATTTATTTTTTGGATACCTGATGCTCAAATAATTTTATAGAAACTTTCAGATCAAATTTTTCTTATCAATTTATATATTTGGAAATCTAACTTCGATACGGTTTTGTTAAAAAAATAAGAGATTAATCGAAGTCCTGAGTTAGGAGTTATGGCATTTCTAAATTATTTTAGCTGCTAAAAATGATACTAAATACTATGACAAATTTAGAATATTTTGGACAAAAGAACACATGTATACACCTAATTGATACATATGAACACAATTACATAAGAATCACCAATTCTAACTACGTGTATCATGAATTATCATGAAACAAACCTAGGTATCCAATTTTGGACACAAGGACAAAAGCACAACTCAATTTGGACACAAAATTTCCTTTGGGAACGTATCAAACACATGGTGGACACAAAATCGTAATTCCACCAAATGACTATTGAAAACATAATTTTACCACAAATAAATCTAGATCTAATAAATTTGAGGCCTCTAGTACATAAATCTACCATTAGAAAGTTATTTTCACCTATAAGAGGGTTTCTATTGGTTCAATTTGGGTTTCTAACATATAAATTGGTAGAAAACAAATATACCTATTAGGAGTTGTATCCTAATGAATCTCTATAAAATTAGACACAATGGGGACAGGTTGGAAATGATCCTCCTAGCTTGGGCTCCTCTCCAAAGTCCTTTTGTGCTCCAAGACTCTAGCTCTCCATTGGGAAGGGTATGGATGAATTTGGGTTAATTTGAGTGGTTAGGGGGGGGGAATTGGATTTGGTAATGGAGTGGCTTGGGGAAGAAGAAGACTTGAGTAAGAAGAAGAAGTTTGGAGATGGAAATGAAATAACAAAAAATGGAGAGAGTTGGTCACTTATGGTAAGGGTAGAGTTGGTGATATCTACAAGTTTGTCATTCCACTTTCAAAATACGGATTTTACTTCATACACTTGCTCTACACAGACACAGATGCATTTATGTGCAGTATACACTCTTAAGTTCTTGGTGATACACCCATACTAGACACATACCTATGCACACACATCTACACACACCAATGCCCAACACTTAATACATAGCACATGTCCTATTACCTAGCACAATACAACTCTATCACTAGCACACTCACCTACACACTTATGGGCACCACTCTACCATGGCACACTCACTAGTACCTCGAATGGGTAAATATTTCCCTCCTCATGACATAACCAAGTATCAAACACAAATAAAATATCAAAGATTTATTGTTACCCAACAAAAATTCATGATACTCAATTGATACATGGATCCCACAAGTATATGACCTATATATAACTAAAATATGTATGACGACAATGATACAAACACCTATAATCATAAATTCATACCATACTCTTCATCCTAACTCTCTTATTTTTGATACCATTAATACCAATTACTAACTATACTCTAACACCTACCATAGAACTATTATTACACTTAGTGTCACTACCATATTTCTAGATGAGGGTATTTTTATCATTTAGCATATTAATTATTTAGTGATTAAATATTTATATATTATGCTACTAATTATTTATTATATGTTGTGTTATTATTTATTAGTTAGTAGGCTAACATATTATTTGGACTTGTCATTACTGGACCCAAATTAGATTTTCATGACACATTAAGCCCAATATTAGGTTAGTCCCATTAGACCCATTCTCTTAATTAATTAAGAAGATTATATTAGTTTCATGAAGAATTAAAAGTTTTATAATATAGCCCTCCCTAATTAAATCTCATGACTAACTAGTAGGGGTAACTTAGACTTTACACATTGCTTGGAAAGGGGCAAAGGGGCCGGCCACATGAAGAGGGGGGTCTTTCTCTCTTTTCTCTCATTAATTTATTCATTCTAGATCCCCAATTATGTTCTTTCTCAAATTGACTCATTCCTCCACAAAATTTACCCTAATTTACTCTATTCCCTTCCAATTATATCATCTAAGGAGCATTGGATCTTGGTTAGCAATGAGCACTTGTAGAAGGAGAAATTGACAAGGAGCTTGTGTCCTAATTATATTATATTGAGCATTTTATTGGGAATACATCTCTCAATAGATAAATTTTGATTTCCCCTATAATTTAGACTCCAATTCATGTATTTAACTAATAGAAAATCTTCCTTGGCTTAGGGCTACCCATAGGAACAAGAACTAGGTTCATAGGACCTTTATGGTAATTTTTACATGGATATTTGTGCCTATTTTTGGGGAATTCCGAGATTGGTACATTAAGTGTGTGTCATAAAACCAATTAGATCTAATTAGACATAGATTTATGATATGAGACTAGATATGTATCCATAATTGGACACGAGTAGAGAGTATCATAGAATTTTGTGATAAGGTATGATACGGGGTTCATTTTGGATGATTTGTGTAATTACTCTTCAATTTTATTCATAACAAGTTGCATTATATATATATATATATATATATATATATATATATATATATATATATATATATATGTAATTGATATGTATATTAGTTATATATATAGTAAAAAATTTAGGATACTCATGATACACTCTTAACTAAATTACCAAATCTCATAATACATTACTAGCAATAGGACCACACAGGAGAGTGAGGGGTTCCGTAAAGTATAAGGATTGGGGTATAGGTGAGGTTGTGAATGTTATGAAGTACATTTAGTTATGAAGTACATTCATTTGTGAGGTGCATTCAGTTGTAAGTAGAGTGTGGTGATCACTGATGTGATCAAAGGTGCTCGAGAGCTTAATAGTAGCAGCAGGTTGGAGGGTAGAACCTGTGCACACGTGTTCATAGGTAAGTGTTGCTAGATGCAACACATAGGTCTGATATACAGTGGGTATGTGTCCATGGTTAGATATGAGAGGATTTTTGCACCTGCAAAGAACAGATATCGGGTACCCAAGTATTTGTAGATATATATGTTTGGCAACACATATGGGGTTGTGAGTGTTGGTTGTATAGAGTATCAGATATCAAGGTATCTAGTAGAATATAAGTATCAAGGTGTAATACTAATAGTTTTGTAAAGTAGAATAATTAAAAATGGATATTACCTTAATATAGGTAAGATACTAAATTATGGTAAAAGTTGTTGAGTATAAGGTAAGTATTCATATGTTAAGGTATTGGGCAATTTCTAGGTATTGATAGAAATTGAGGAGTTCAGCTAAGTATTAGTTTAAGGTTGTAATTATTACTAAGGTAATGCTTTATAGATATTTAATAACCATAACTAGTATATTATATTAACTGGTGTATGTAGATATGTAGTAATGATAGCTAGTTAGCAAATATTTGCAAGTTATGGACCTAGATATCTAGCCAAGATCTAGTATCACCTAGTATTTACTAGATTATACATGTAATCAACCTAGAAGCTAGGTATTGACCTAAAATTAAGATAAATACCTAGTTTGACCTAGTTTGACTTGTATGGCCTAAAAATGGCCTAGAAAAGCATATTTTGTGCATTTAAGCTTGTTAACAACACTTCTTTATACCCAAATGACATGATATTTCATATATAGGTTTGAGTGACACCAGCTCGGATACCGAGTCATACTTGTTGCTCAGAACCACATGCGAGTATATTCTCTGATAGTTTTATTATTTGATAGCCTCTATGTTTCATGTATTTAATATTGAGATAATTAATTTCTGATACGATGGTTACGTGGATTGGTATACGTGAATCTTGGCCATAAGATATTATTATTGCGATTACTTAGGGATCGATGAATCATGCTTTGTGATTTCTCAGTGATTACTGTGATATCTTAGTGATTATATAGACCGCGATCATAGTGCATAATATTATAGACCGTGCAGTGTGATATACATGTTATAACGTGTTGTGATTTGGATCCGTATACTAGTCGGGGGTTAAAGAAATATTAGTGGATATGTGATCATACCTTATAGCCCGTGATTTAGTGTAGCCCGTGATAGTTAGTAGATCATGCAACTCACGTGTGATCATGCTAGCTCACCTTTTATATATAGCCCGTGCTAGGCCCAAGCCGATCATATTATCTTACAAATATTTCAAGACACATTTACTATATTGCTTATTTTATTCTAGTTTATTAAATGGATTCTCTCACCATATTGTTCTAAGTTTATTGCCATTATTTACCATGATGCTCTTTCGTCTAATATTTACTACTTCAGTTATTTTTATCGTTTATTTTATTACTGTTTTATAGTTTCTGTCAATTATTGGAACTGTTATTAGATTTTACTTTACTCCAATCTTGACTGAATATATATTTTAGATGATTCATTAGAGGACTGGTGTCCTACACACTACGAACCACAAGATGGTGAGCCAGTTGAGATAGCACCCGTAGAGCCTATTGAGATAGTACCAACAGTCGATGAGACTTAGCTAGTTCACTTATGATATTGTATATATCAGTTAGACACTTTTGGCATGTATTATATTTGAGATTATTGTGTTGTGATTGGACTTGGACTTGTGATGTATTTTATGTTACATTTTTTTCTTCTATTCTATATTGTGCCATATCTTCCTCTAGTTGATTATTGTGATTGATTACTATTTAACATTATCATATTATCCTCTATTTAGGAGTTTGAGATATGTTGACAGTTACAAAATATATATATATATAAATATATATATTGTGTGAGATATTTAAATAATATTGTTGACCTAGATAGCATTCTACCGCCGATGCTGCGGCGTAAGCTGGATGTACCCACGTACTCATGCCCTTACACTGGTGCGGGTCATGACATATTTTCGTGGTTTCCCATGCAGGTCTTCTGCATAGTAGTTGTAATCTATGTATCCTAAAATTCTAGCTTAAATGTTGTTATTAGGTTAATTTGGGGCTATTGGGATTTTTTCACATTTTTGGTTAATTAGAAACTAGTAACACTAATTTTCTAGGATTTTCAAGAATTTATTTTAGTGTCAAACATAATTAAAAATATTCTAAAATTTTATTTAAGGTTCTAAATAATCAAATATATTTTCTAGAATTTTATAGGAATTTTTTAAATTTTTTACATATTTATTAAGTGTTAATTATGCAAAACTGATTAATAACTATTTTCTGAAAAAGAAAACCAATAAAAGGAATTACCCTGCCTAGTCAGCCAACATGGGCCCGCCTGTCAGCCTCCTGCAGTGAACAGGGCGAGGCCGCCTGTCAGCGACTCACGGACATGGGTGCGGGTGCGACCGGTCCGTACGTTCGAGCCGAGACGAGTCCGAATTCGACTAGGACTCTGCCGGGCCAAGCCGTGCGCGCTCTATGCTGTCCGATCCTGGGCAGAACGTGCGCGATGCATGACACGTGTCCCCCTTTAGCTGCTAGATTTCTCTTATATATATATATATATATATATATATATATATATATATATATATATATATATAAGTTTAGGGTTATTTCTTTTAGCCAATTTTGAGGAGTTGTCATCTAGGGTTTCCTTCATATTCTAGAAGCCATTACAGATAGCTCCAGACTCTAAACATATCCCAGTTTCTTGCGTTAGAACCATATTGAGGTTAATTTTCTGAATATGTAATTTTATCAAGAAATACTTAGTATTAAATTCTAAAAAATTCGTAGAGCATAGCTTGTCCAAAAATAGATGTGTCTCAGAGTTTTCCCGATTCCAGGAGAATCAGGGATCCGGATCACAAACTGTTTAAAGTTTAGAAAAGATAACATCGAGATAATTGACATATATTTTTTCTAGAACTTAATAATAAATATTTTTATGCTGTTAATTCTGTAAAACTTCTAGGATAGCAATCAACCACCGTTGCATAATACAATTTTGTATGTGCAATAGTTTCCAAACAAATTTGAATTCGGATGAGCCATAAATTCCAGTATATTTGTGACACTAAAATCTAAAGGAAATCATGCATGAAATTTGAGTTTATAGCAGTTTTCTTTTTGGTTAATATATAGTCTCGATTTGCGTGCCATGAGTCTCGAGTTGATAAATTTTGGTTTCTTTGGACAAAATTTAGGAATTAACCTAAATATCAGAATAATAAAAATTAAAATAGGATTTTAGAGTAATTATTTCAGAATTAAATAAATTAAAATAAATTATCTCTTGACAAGGTAACATATCATACGTAGGATTTGGACTCTGAATTGGGATCTGATCCAACCACAGCTAAGGACCATAGGAGAGTACATTTCCGTGATTACTTTCTATGCTTGATAGTCTCTCTAATGCATGCTTAGTATTGATTATTTGATTCTTGACACTTATTACACGGATTAGAATAAAGGATTCTTGTTATGAGATACGTGACTGTTCTGGATTATTGTTATTTCTTCATAACTAGTTCAGAATCCATGTTGTACTCATGGGGAGGGAAAATACTTAGTGGACGTGTGAACTACCCTTTCCATCCTATGGTCTTACTGGAATTATAGTAGCCATGTACGACACGTATGGTTTACAGTATTTTACCCTCAGCCATTCACATGTCAACAAGGTATTTCAAATCACCAAGAGTAGTTTGTTCCTACCTGTTCTTCCATACATTGCAGTTATTTACTATATTGCTTGAAGATATTATACTAGATCTTTTTCATGACAGGACATCAACATTTAGTTATTCTGGTTGCCTTATTATGATTTTAGTTTTCTTGATATCATATATTCTTTACTATTTATTATCTTATAACTTCTACCATATGTTGGAACTGTTTTTACTGTGATGTACTCGTTTCTTTCCTGACTGGATAACAATATTTTAGCTGACTACGATGAGGATGCGATCCCTACATATTATGGCCCGTATGTTAGCGACATAGCTGATCCTGATCTTGTCCTTCAGGAGGATCATGGAGAGTTAGCAACTTAGATACCGTCTATAATGGAGTAGTTTAGTAGAGTAGTTGGTTTTGTTAGTTATTTTTGATCGGATTGTTCTTCGGCAATTTTTTTAGAGTATTTTGAATATTGTTCTTTGGATATCTATTCATTTTTAGGAGACTTCTTGGACCCGCATCAAAACTATTATTTTATTATTATCTCTGGTGTATTCACACAAATTAGTGCCTATAATTGAATATCGTGTGGAGATGTATATATGTTGTGAGTTATAGATTATACTTGTGGCTTATTGTACAGCGTTCTACCACCGACATTGCGTCATAGGCTGGACGTACTCAGGAGTCATGCCCAAATCCAGGGTGCGGATCATGACAGTAGTACTAAGACTTGGAGTATTACTACAAGCCTGCTATAGGATATAGGACTAGGGATACAGGATGAGAGGATGCTCATCACATCTAGGAACATTTCTAATCTATTAAATTTGTTACCTTTATCATTAATAATAATATTTTCTTTAAAATATTATTGTCCTTCCTTGATGCTATCGTATCTTGCGCAATATTGATTTCTTTATTTTGACTCTATCTTCAAGATATCGCAGAAGACCCGATCGCAACGCACTGGAGTAGTTTCGGCGAGTTCAGTTACTTTGTTACCTCAGTTCCAGGTAGGAATTTCAGTAGCTGCTTTTGGGGGTGCTCCACCACTAGTTTTGAGGGCTGTTCCAGCAGTCACGGAGGACCTCCACCCCCGCCACCCATGCCAGTAGACGGGACACAGATGTTTGTGATATTCTAGGAGATGAAGGAAGCACAGTAGAGGCAGACATATATTCTACGTCAGGGTATCGAGAGTGCTCACCATTTAGCAGTAGCAGCTGTGGAGAAGGTAGGGCTTGTTCATCCGCAGATTGTACTGTCTTATCCTGTCCCACACCAGCCGTAGATGGGTACAATTATATATTTCATGAGGATGGGGCCCAAAGACTTCAAGGCATAGAAGCAATCTTGTAAGATGAAGATTGGATCAAGGACGTAGAGAGGACCCTGCGGCTGGCACAGATTCTAGAGGATCTATATATGGAGGCAGCAGGGAGATATATGTTCGATATTGCTCTAACATTGTTCCATACGGACCCGAGGATCGCGATGCCAGGACTGACTTGGAAAGCTTTTAAAGAGCTTTTTAAGGAGAAGTTCTTTCCGGATGTGGCTCTGAGTGCTCTAGAGAACCAGTTCCTAAACCTCATCTAGGGGAGCATGAAGGTGGATGAGTATACCATAGAGTTTTGTAGATTAGAAAGATTTATGGAAGGGTAGAATCCCCTAGGGAAGGCCAAGAAGTTCTAAAAGGGTTTTATTAAAGAGGTCAATTCTCTTACTAGAGGATACCATACAGCCACATTCGAGAAGATCCTGATGGATAAAAAGAGGGCTGAGGATGACTTAGAGCTCAAATCCAAGAGGATGAGAGATATATCATGTGGAGCTAGCAGTAGTGCGGGTCCATCCAAATGACCCCACTTTCAGCAGCAGAGGGCCTTCCAACCACAGAGATCGTAGTTTCATACACCATTTTGAGTACTAGTACATCAGGCACACCAGGCACCAAGACCGACACAGCAGGCCCTGCAGTATACTGACTATGGGAAGATTGGACATACACATGAGGTTTATAGGAAGAGGCTTGGAGTGTATCTCTATTATGGAGAGCCAGGCCATCAGTTGAAGGAGTGTCTACTTGCTCCAGTTTGAGCAGGCCAGGGAGCAGCACCAGCACATAGGGCACCAGTAAGGCCACATGCGGGATAACCGAAGGGATATTCTTTACTAAATCAACATCAGTGTTTTGTCCAGCACTAGCAGCAGCAGAGAGATGCACAACGAGGGCAAGATTTTGCCATAAAAGTTGAGAAGGAGGAGCCGGTCAGAGATGTGATATTAGGTTCGGTTCTCCTTGATTCTATTCCAGCTTATGCTTTATTTAATTTTGGTGCTTCCCATTCTTTTGTATCTCAACCCTTTGCTCTTAAGCATTATTTAGAGTATGAACCTTTGGCTAGAACTTGCAAGACCATTACTGGGGGAGGCATTATCCTGATCAGTAATGTTTGCAAGGATCAGAGAGTTATACTAGGAACCCGGGAGTTGTGCTTACTCGTAATGCCACTTTTGAGCTATGACATTATACTCGGGATGGATTGGTTGAGTAGGCACCATACTAGTATAGATTATCGTAGAGGCAGAGTTTTATTTCGACCAACCAGAGAGCCAGAGTTTGAGATTGATAGAGAAGCAGTGGAGGAGAGCAAGGATGTCATCGGTGGAGCTTTTGTAGAAGAGAATGAGTTGCCACATCCGTTGATAGTAAAGTATATGGATGTTTTCTCGAAGGTTTTGCCGGGTTTGTCGCCAGATCGAGATAATGAGTTCTCTATAGACTTGGTGCCAGATACAGAGCCGATATCTCAATACATCCATAGAGTTAACAATAGCGAACTGGTAGAGTTGAAGAAGCAGGTCGATGAGTTGTAAGACAAAGGTTTATTTGATCCAGTTCATTACTATGGTGTGATCCGATATTATTTGTACAGAAGAAAGATGGATTAATACGTATGTATATGGACTACAGGACTCTAAATAACCTCACTATCAAGAATAAATACTCGCTGCCGAGGATTGATGATCTATTTGATTAGTTGAGTGGAGCAAGGTATTTTCGAAGATAGACTTAAGGTCAGGCTATCACCAGGTGAAAGTGAAGAAGGAGGATATTCCAAAGATAGCGTTTCGGACTCGATATGGCCAGTTTGAGTTATTAGTGATGCCGTTTGGGTTGACTAATGCCCCGACGGTATTCATGAATCTGATGAACAAGATATTCTACGAGTATCTTGATAAGTTTGTGGTGGTATTTATTGATGATATTTTGGTGTATTCAAAGACCCCGGAGGAGTATGAGGAGCACCTGAGGATAGTTCTGGAGACTCTCAGTAAAGAGAAGCTTTATGGCAAGCTTTTGAAGTGTGAGTTCTTCCTTGACAAGGTTGAATTCCTTGGTCATGTGATTACAGGCGATGAGATCTTAATAGACTCGAAGAAGATTTTAGCAGAGGATTCGTTGGCTATTCCAAGTTTAGTGGCATAAATTAGAAGTTTTTTGGGACTAACAGATTATTACCGGAGATTTGTATAGGACTTTTCCAGGATTGTAGAGCCGATGACTAGGTTAACTAGTAAGGATGTAGAATTTGTTTGGACAGAGGATAGTCAAGCCGCTTTTGAGGAGCTCAAGAAGAGGTTGACGACAGCTCTAGTGTTAACATTGCCATCAGGATCAGGTGGATTCACTATCTATAGTGATGCATAATGGAAGGGTTTGGGTTGTGTCTTGTAGCATAACGGGAAGATGATTGTCTATTAATGCTCTAATTAACTAAAGGAATAGATCTCTACAACTAAATAGAATATTTTATTCATGACAACTAAACTTAATTAATTCTAATTAGTAAAATTATGACTAATAATAATTAGCACAAACTAACACTTGTAAATTCTAATTTGGCTAGCTACTAACTAACACTAATATAATTCTAGACAATCACTAATATAAAATAATATACAAAAATTTTAACAACATACAAAATTATCAAAATACCTCTATGATGGAAAGTGGTAGTTACACATACTGTTTTGAGCCTGCATTAAAATAGGATTAATGGATTAAAGAAATTATGGTACTCAATCACAGATTAGGATTTCTTAAAAGTTTTATGGGATGACCCTTGAGAATCTTACTATAAGCTCTATTTGAAGTCTAATTCTACTGCTTCCGTTCACCTTCAGCTTCACATGTTCGTTGTTAACTTCAATCCTTTTTCGAGATGAGTTTTATAAACTATATTGAGGTATATTATGATAACATTTTTGGGTGAGATAGTGGGAACTATAATCATCTACCTAATTATGAAGTCTGGATTTTATCGCAGCCATACTAGCTGGCATGGCAAAAACGTAGAGACCTGATTCGGATGAACATATCTTAGTTATAGAATTTATAGTTTCTTGCAGCCAAACTAGTTGGTGTGGTAGAAATTCTAGATAACATGATTATAGAGGTGCATACTTTAGTTATGGACTCTATAGTTTATTGTAGCTATGCTTACTAGCGTGGCAAAATTTATGGATAACATAATTTCGGCTAGACGGATATGATTATTATATTTTTATCTTTTGGTTCTTAATATATCATCTATATTATTTAAACCTTGTTATCCTAAATTTTTTTTCTATCACACCTACTAAATTCGGATAGAGTTATCTCTAATTTCTCTAGTTTAGTTCCTCATAAAGCCTCACCTTCATTAGTTCCTGAGGTTCCTTGGATAGTGCAATAGTTTGGTAACTAGCAGACATGTTAGTGTCAAGTTTGAGTATTAGCGTTGATTATTAAAAGTATAACTTGTGAGTGTGTGAGGGTTCCTGGTTGGGTATGTGAGAATTAGACATCAATATATAAGCCTGGAATCAACTCATAGTGTAGTACTATGTGTCACGACCTGCACCCGGTGTAATAGCACGAGTACGTGGGTACATCCAGCCTATGACGCAACATCGGTGGTAGAACGCTGTTTAGGTCAATAATACTATTTAAACATCTCACACAATATATATATATATATATATATATATATATATATATATATATATATATATATATATATATATATATATATTATACCTGTCAAGATATCTCAACTCCCAAATGGAGGATAATATGATAATGGTAAACAATACTCAATCACAATAATCAACTAGAGAAGGATATGGCAAGAAATAGAATAAAAAGAAAAAAATATAACATCAAATACATGAAAAGTCCAAGTCCAATCTCAACACAATGATCTCAAATATAATATATGCCAAAAGTATGTAATTAACATATACAATATCATAAGTAAACTAGCTAAGTCTTATCGACTGTTGGTACAATCTCAATAGGCTCTACAGATACTATCTCAACTAGCTCGCCATCATACGGCCCGTAGTGCGTAAGATACCAATCCTCTAATGAATCATCTGACAAATATATCCAGTCAGGATTGGAGCAAAGTACAACCCAATAGCAGTTCCAATAATTGACAGAAACTATGAAACAACTATAATAATAAAAATAAATGATAGAAATAACTGAACTAGTAAATATCATAAAAAATATTATCATGATAAATAATGCCAATAAACTAAGAACAATATAGTTAGAAACATCAATGTAATAAACTAGAGTAAAGAAAAGAATATAGTAAATTTGCCTTAAAATATTAGTAAGATAATGTGATCGGCTTGGGCCTAGCACGGGCTATATATAAAAGTTGAGCTAGCATGATCATACATGAGTTGCATAATCTGCTAGCTATCACGGGTTACACTAAATCACGGGATATAAGGTATGGTCACATATCCACTAATACTTTCCTAAACCCTAACTAGTACACGGATCCAAATCAAGATACGTTATAACACGTATATCATACTGCACGGTCTATAATATCATGCAATATAATCACTGTCTATATAATCAGTAAGATATCACGGTAATCACTGAGTAATCATGAAGCACAACACAGCGATAACTGAATAGTCACAAGAATAATATCTCATGACCAAGATCTACGTATACTAATCCGTGTAACCATCGTGTCAGGAATTAATTATCTTAATACTAAATACATGATACATATAAAGTATCAAATAACAAAATTATCAGAGAATATACTCGTTTGTTGTCCTCAATAACAAGTATGACTCGGTATCCGAGCTGGTGTCACACAAACCTATATATGAAATATCATGTCATTTGGGTGTAAAGAAGTGTTAACAAGCTTAAATGCACTAAATATGCTTTTATAGGCCATTCCTAGGTCATACTAGTCAAACTAGGTCAAACTAGCTGTTTACCTTGATTTTAGGTCCATGCGTAGCTTCTATGTTGATTACATCTAATCTAGTGAATACTAGGTTATACTAGGTCTTGGTTAGGTATCTAGGTCCATAACTTGCAAGTATTAGCTAACTAGCTATCATTACTAAATATCTACATACAACAGTTAATATAATATACTAGTTATGGTTAAAGGCTAAAGTAAACCACTTCCCTAGTAAATAAAATCTATAGTAACATGCTCCTACTTCTACTCTGAAATGGGTAAAGGCTGAAGTAAACCACCTGGCCTTTACCTCTCTGTCTTTACTTGCTGGAACACTAAATATCTGGATACAAAGTGCACCATCTCCCGCTTTATACCATACCACCCTATATGATCCCTTAGATCTCTATGCATCTTGTTTGCACCTGGATGTATAAAGTACTGTGATCGATGTGCCTCCTGAAGAACCTTCTCGCGCAATATCCCACTTGGCACAAATAATATGGTATATTGTCGTAGTGATCCATCCTCAGCTACAGTGAAGTCCTCGGATAATCCCATCCGAATATGTGCTTTAATGCTCCTCAGAGATTCATCGTCATACTGCATAACTTAAATCCAGTCCATCAGCTCAGACTGTATCAGTAATCTCCATATATCTATCTCGACACCAAGTACCAGCACCTCAATACCCAAGCTCTCAAGATCGGCCAATAAATATTTATCCGTAGTCAAGCACATAGCTACTGGATACCTGCTCAAGGCATCAGCGACTACATTGGCCTTTCCTGGGTGGTACTGCAATGATATATCAAAGTCCTTCATCAACTCCAACTAGCACAGTTGTCTCATGTTTAGCTGTTTCTGTGTAAACACATACTTCAAGCTCTTGTGGTCTCTGCAGATCTCCACATACTCTCCATACATATAGTGTTTTCACAGTTTTAGAGCAAAGATGACCGCTAAGAGGGGCAAACTTGATATTTTGGCATGACTAAACCTTACTATAAGAGAAAAGTTTAATTTAGGGCTCATCAATTTATTTTATTTTCTTTATTGGTCTCATTTTTTCTAAAGCTTCTTTCTTCCCAAGCAAACCCAATTTTCTACCAATTTTACTCAATCCACTTCTAATTCTATTTATTCTCACCGTCATGAAGGCCTAAAGCATTGGAGAGCACAAGGAGATCAATATGAGAGGAGTTTGCTAGGAGATTTTGTTTGGCTCATCTCTTCCGTGTCCAAATTTATAATTCTCCAAAGATGCTACATAAACACTAGGCAATTCTCTCAATTTTATCAAATTCAAGGTTAGAAATACCCCTTGGTTATTTAAAAATCTTTCCATGGTTAGATTTGAATTTCTAATGGTAGATCTAGGCACCAGGAGCCCTAAATTTGGTAGATCTAAGTTGGTGTCATAATTTTGGAGCTCAATTTAGAAAAAAACTCTAATTGTGTCAATTGAGTGTGTGTATTGTGTCATAATGAGGACTATTGATGTTTATTTGATGATGTGAAGGTGTTCTTGTGTCCAAAATTAGTAAGTAGAGTCTATATTAGGATACGCCATGATACTTATAGATAGATTTGGTAGATTGGTTATATACATGTGTTCTTTTGTCCAAAATAACCCAAATTTGTTATAGTATTCAGCCTCATTTTTAGTAGCCATAGCAAATTAGAAATGCAATAATTCCTAACTCAGGACTCTGATTAATCTTTTAATTTTTTTAAAGTACCGTATCGAAGTTAGCTTTCCAAATATATAAATTAATGTGCCAAATTCATTCTGGAACTTTCTTTAAAAATATTTAAGTGTTAGGTGCCTGAAAGATAAACGTGTTTCAGTGTTTTCATGATTTGGGAGCTTGCAGACACGAAAATGCGATTTGTTTAATATTTTGAAAAGCTGATATGAAGGACTATGACATAATTTAACCCTAAAATTTATTGAATATATCCAATAGGTACAGTATTGTTACAAGTAGAGAACTGACTATACGACATAAGCATTATGTGTATCCTATGAGCCTAGGTAGTATGGCTATCAAGTGAGTGTAGGTATCATTGGTTGTCAAGTGTGTGTATATATATATATATATATATATATATATATATATATATATATATATATATATATATATATATATATATATAACCCTAAAATTTATTGAATATATCTAATAGGTACAGTATTGGTTACAAGTAGAGAACTGACTATACGACATAACCATTATGTGTATCCTATGAGCCTAGGTATTATGGATATCAAGTGAGTGCAGGTATCATATGTTGTCAAGTATATATGTATATATATATATATATATATATATATATATATATATATATATACATATACATATATATAGTTGTTAGGTAATATGTGTTAGTTATATATATAACTTCGGTAATGGGTTATTGGGTATTTGTCAAGGTAATGGTATTAGCTAAGGTATTAGTCTAGAAACTAGGATAAGGGGTAATGTGTTAAGGTATTTGTTAAGATAATGAGTTAATACTAAGGTAATAGCTAGGTACTGAGATAATACTAAGGTATTGGCTAGGTATTAAGTGTTAGACTAAGTTATTGTATACATTAGTATATCTATATAGTATATATGATATTATTATATCATAGATAACTAGTGTAACTTTAAAACCTAGTATTAGCAAGGTATTGATCCATAGTTGAGGTATTAGTGATACGGCTAAGGTATTAGTCTAGAAACTTGGATATTATCAAGGTATTGACTAGTATGGATTAGAAAACCTTGTTTAGCCAATGTATTGACCCTAGAACTATGGTATTGACTAATAGTTAAGGTATTTGAGATACGAGCTCGGGTATTAGGTAAATGTGTGATACAGGTTAAGATACCGTGATACGAGATAAGATAAATAGCTATAGGCTAAGGTATTGCTAGAAATTATAGGTAAAAATATATATATTAGGATAATATATGCTAGAAACTTATTAGTATAGCCTAGAAAACTAATATTGCCTAGTATTAACTATAATTGACTAGTTTGACCTAGTTAGCACCTAAAAAACCAAATAGTGACTTGTTAAGACCTAGTATAACTTTATAAATCTTATAAATAGGTAAAATTAACCTAGAAACTAGAATATGACCAAGTTTGACTATGTTGACCTAGATTTGACCTAGGTTGACCAAATTTGACCTAGTTTGAATAATTTGACCTAGTTTGACTTAGTTAGACCTAGTATTGACTTAGAGATCTAGTTTTAAGCTAGTATAGCATATTTATGATTCCAAAACACTATTTTAACTTAATATTTCATATTTAGGACTTTGAGGCACCGATACGGATATGGTTTAACTTTCATTGCTCTAGATCATAGGCGAGTATATTTTCTAATAGTGTTTATTATTTGATAATTACTATAATACAAGTATTTAGAAATATTTTACTTAATTTTTGACACGATGGCATACAGACAAGTATTCAGTCATGTGATATTATTACATGTTTACATTGTTTCTCATATTCTTGTTTGGTTATTAGCCAATGTTTAACATTAGACAATTTCTTAAATACATTACATTGTAACGTGTCATGGTTGGATCCATTGTACTAGTGGGGTGAGGGAAGTGCTAGCTAGATATATTATCAAACTCTATACAATATTCAATGATTAATGTAGATAATGTTTATCCAATCAATGTTTAAGGTAGACAATGTTTATCATGTTTAAGTAGGCAATGTTTAACCTAAGCCGATCACATATCTAGCTAGTATTTAAAATACTTAGTATAGTTACAATATTTTTTTATATTCTATTTTATTGTGACTAGTTTATGCCATATTACTCTAGATTATCTGTTACTTTTCTATGATACTATGATATTTGTTCATTGCTTTCTCATCTTGTATTATATTCTCTATTTCTATTTTTAGTCATTATCAATTAACTTGGAACTGCTATTGGGTTGTACTCGCTCCATTCTGACTGGATTTTTTTTAGAGTATTGGGAGGATTAGTATCCGACTTATTACGGACTGCGGGAGTTGTAGCTGCAGCTTTGGACCCTTTAGTGCAGGAGTGATTACCGGAAGGCCTAGCCAATATCACTAGTTATCATAATTACCTTTACTCAGCATTATAATACTAGATTTGTTTACAACATAGTAGAATTTTGTGATATATTATTATTACTCCTATACTTGTTTAGATTGATATTGATATTGAGGATTATACAGTTACAACTTCTTTGTTTTATCAATTTATGTCATTTATCCTCCTTATAGATTTTTTTGTGATTGAGTATAGATATTGATTTCATGTTATCATCTTATCCTTCTTATGGAGTTGAGATTATCACTGACATGTTATATATTGTTGTGTGAGATGGATAGATAGTATTATTGACCTAGATAGCATTCTACCACCGATATTACAGCATAGGCTGGACGTACCTACGTACTCGTGTCCGATAATTCGGGTGCGGTTTATGACACATTTTATTGTGGCCCATGCAGGTCTCGTCTTCACAATTAGTGCGATATCATGGTAGTATAACAACTTAGTTGTACTACTGTGAGCTTACGATAGGATATATGATATATGATACTATGATGAAAGGATACTCAATTAAAAATTAGAATTCCTTGAGAGATTCCTGGGATGACCCTTGAGAATTTTACTATAAAATCTGTTTTGAAATTCGATTCCCTTATTTTTATTCACCTTTATATGTTAATTATTAAATTTGATTCTTGTATCAAGATAAATTTTATGGACTATATCGAGGTATATTCTGATAACGTACTTGGATAAGAAAAGTGAGAAAGGTAACCGTCTGCCTTAGTTATGGAGTCTAGTATTTATCGTAGCCATATTAGCTAGCGTGGCGAAGACATAGAGCCTGATTTTGGATATATTTCTCTTGATTATGGAATTTAGAGTTTTCGTAGCCAAGCTAGCGGCAGGGCAAAAAATTTAGATACCATGATTCTAGAGGTGTGTTCCTTAGTTATGAACTCTATAGTTTAGCACAGCTATGCTTACTGGCTAGGCAAGGATTCTAGGTAACATGATTTCAGATAGATGCATATAATTATCAGATTATATCTTAAATTTGTTCTTAACATCTTATCTCTATCATTCAATATTTTATCATTAAATTTTGTTCCATCACCCCTACTAGCTCAAGATAGAGATATCTTTAGTTTCTCTAGTTAGTTCCTTATGGATCTTTACCTTCATTAGTTTATGAGGTAGCTTTTATAGATAGTGTAGTAATTTGGTAACTTGTAGGCATATTTGTGTCCAGTTTGAGTATCCGTATTGATTGTTGAGAGTGTAGATTATGAGTCTATAAGTGGTTCCTAGTTAGGTATGAGAGAATTAGGTATCGGTATATAAGCCTAGAAGTAACTCATAATGTGGTACCATTTTTAGCCATAGATCAAAGTTATATGTCAGAATATAGTTAGTAGTTGGTATCCTAGAGTATCAAGCATGTGTCCAGTATATTTATGGAGTTAGTGATTGTATATCAAGGATGCCTAGAGGGTGCAAGTCTCCATTATGTATCAAGAGTAGGATAAGTGATGTGGGATATGTACAATGTGTAACACCCCATTTCGTTCAAGCGGACTGCCGACTCAAACGGCAAAAGTGCAACTGTCCCGACCCGCTTTGCCTCAACGAGAAGCAAAGGATATCCAGACTTGTCCCTACAGGAATTCGGCTTAGGCTTTCAGAGGCTCGCTTGACGTATCGCTCTACCAAGGCGAATCATCGCTAAGGTGGGTGGCTACGGTGAACTTGTCTTTGCTTAGCCAGCATACATAAAATCTGGAATGTTCATGCTAGTCGCTAGGTGATTCACTTCCTGCATGCTAATAAGAATCTAACGTACCTAGCTAAGGGAATAATCCCAACTTGTATTGCTTATGCTAGAACATGAAAATTAAAATACTGCTTGTATTCAGACCCTCGCATGCTAAGTCCCTAACGGTTTCATCTCTCGGCTTACCTTCGGGTCCGAGCAACGTATTTACTTATGTTCCTTAGAAATGCATGCTTGCCTGCTAACGAATGTCTAACGTTATTATATTATGCAATGTATAAGCTCAATCCTGAATGCATGAATAGAACGTAGATGCAATATAAATAAATCATGCAATACTGCTTGTCTTGTATTCACGTAGCCTCCGGGCGATAAATTACGTAGCCTCCGGGCGATAAATCATGTAGCCTCCAGGCGATAAATCACGTAGCCTACGGGCGATAATCATGTAGCCTCTGGGCGATAAATCACGTAGCCTACGGGCGATAATCACGTAGCCTCCGGGCGAATAAATGTTATTGTTCGATCACAGACAACTTGTGCACAAGGTATAGTTCCTGCGGGCGATTGCTGGGGCACTGGCACCGTTCCGGCTCTGGACGGAACTCACGTTTAGTCTCACGTACTTGGATGGGATGGTATGCGGCACCTCTCGTATTTGCACGTAGCAAACCATCTTCGTCACAGACTAGTCCTTTATGGCAATCAAGCCAGTGATCATCAAGTATATTTGAACCTGTTGCATATTAACTTGTATCTTCATGGCAGGGAAGGCATGGTAAGTTATGCAGGTAATTCGGATAGTCAGGTAAAAGACACCGAACGGTGTCAAGTATATTCTAAGTAAATCATTGTATGCAACACACCTGACACTCCTGTAAATTATATACTTATAACATGATCTTGCCACAACATCGTGTTTGCATATGCTATGCCTCTTGAATGTTATACTTGCCCGTGCATGAATTAATAATGTTTGCCTTGGACAGGGAAGGTAAAATGGTAAGTCTCACCGTATTTCCTCTAACATCGCACGGCGTACTGCCACACGAATTAGGCTATTCAAATCTTGCATGAAACTGATCCTAAGATAACTAGAAAGACAACTTAATAGTTGTGCATGGAACCTGTATTACGTGTTTGGATTTGTCGAGCAGGCGAGTAGCTTCCCCACCAGTGCATTCAATGTACTGATAATCTACCAGTTTGTATGCAGGGTGCGAGAGGACCTCGTTCGGTGCGGATGTCTCCTTCGTGCGTGCTAAGGTGTGGAGATCACTCCGAAGCAATGGTGCGTCCAGAACTGAAGCACATATAAAAGACATAATATTGGAACTCGCCTGAACATCGCCTGATCATCGCCTGTACAATCATGCCACAATTATAGCCACTTGGCACGCTTTTACTGTTTCAGAGAGAGAGGCTTGAGCGACTTGTAATCTCAGCTATACGCCGCCTGTAATACATGGTTATATCAATAAAGAGCTTGCTTTACTTCAACTTGTGTTTCAATGCTTCCGCTATATTGTCGACTCAGTGAACCTGTTACCGAATCGCTATGCGTTCATGACTCCGCTGCACTCAGACAATCTGTGCGACTCTGTGGCTTAGAACTCTTGTCGCCAGCCAATGAACTATGGCCTTGCACGGGCGTGGATCACACTCGTGCGGCATCACGCCCGTATGGGTCAAGCGATCGTTCCGCGGGAGCGCTGGCGAGGGTGATTCCCGCCTAGCGGGAACGGCCAATTTGCCTGCGGGAGCTCCGGGCGTGACACAATGTGTTAGTTTAGTATCAGTAAGTATGAGTGTGTATGATAGTATTAGTTGAGTGTATCAGTATGATAATGAGGTAGGATATACAAGGGAGTATCATGGGGAGTAGGAGTGCATGTGTTTCAAGCAGTTAGAGAGGTACAACTAAGCCACTTGTGGCACCATAAATTGCCTCACACTAGTAGAGGGAGACCTCCCAGCAGGGCAGGGCTTTTGCGATGATGGTCAAGTGGACCGAAACTACAGGTGTTGGGTTAGCATGTTCTGTCCTTTTTCTTCTTTACCTTCCACCTATTGATCGGTGTAACTTTTTAGTACCTTATAGTATGCTTGAGAACTTTTGGTGCTATGGTATAGTTAGTATTAGACCCTTGGTAAAGACTGCAATATCAGGACTAATAGGAATATAACCATACATGTTTGATAAACAGTGAGTGTTTTCTTTTCAATAGAATTATATGTTGTATGAGTCGGATAGGACTTTCTTGGACCATGGTTAGATGAGGGTTTGAGTGTAGCCATAATTACGATGAATAAAATATAACCAGTTAGAAGAAAGGAGATGAGATTTCTTCTGGACCATGAGTGAACCTTTCAGTTCGTGTCTACTTTCATCCTTAAATTTAGAGGACAAAATATTTCTAAAGGGGTAGGATTGTAACTACTACTTTCCACCATAGGGGTATTTTGGTAATTTTATATGTTGCTAAAATTTTAATATATTATTTTATATTAGTAATTGTCTAAAATTATATTAGTTTTAGTTAGTGGCTAGCTAAATTAGAATTTACAAGTGTTAGTTAGTACAAATTATTGTTAGTCATAACTTTAGTAATTAGAATTAATTAAGTTTAGTTGTCATGAAGAGAATATTTCTCTTAGTTGTAGAGATTTTTTCCTTTAGTTAATTAGATTCCATTCATGACAAATAGAGAGGAAAAAACTTGATATTTTGGCATGAGCAAACCTTACTATAAGATATAAGTTCAATTTAGGGCTCATACATTCATTTTATTTCACTCATTAGCCTTATTTTTCCCAAAACTTCTTCCTTCCCAAGCAAACCAAATTTTCTACCAATTTTTCTTAATCCACTTCCAATTCTACTCATTTTCACCATTATAAAGGAGTAGATTATTGGAGAGCATAAGAGGATCCATAGGGTAGAAGCTTGCTAGGATATTGTGTCCGACTCATCTCTTTCGTGTCCAAATTTGAAATTCTATAAAGAGACAACCAAAAAACTAGGTAATTTACTCAATTTTATCAAATTCATGGTTAAAAATAACCCTTGGTCATGTAGTGTGAGACCCGTCTCACAGTATTTATATTTTATATGGATACGTATTTTTGTGCTTGTTATTGCATTTTATTGGATCTCGAGGAAGTCCAAAAATTCTCAAAGTTGACACTTTACTACCTGACCAGTATACCGACGGTATACTATAGTATACCAACGGTATACTGCCAAGCTGATATTTATTTCACTTTTTGAGATATTTTTGAGATATTTCTCTATAAATAGTACTTGATTCATTTAACTTCTTTCTTTCTCTTTCTCTTTCTCTTTCTCTTTCTCTCGCTTCTCTTCTTTATTTCTCTTTTGAGCTTGAAAGCATGGTCTTGAGACCGGAAGTGTGGTTTCTAAACCCCTTTCTGTTATTTTATTTTTTTGGAGCTTGGTTGTTGCTTTTTAGCTTAGACTTGCTTTACTATAGTTGTTTATATCATGATTCCTAGCCTAGTGACCGTCTCGATTTTAATTTCTGGTAGAATCTTGTCCCGTCCCTTTTTGGTAACTCAGTAACAAAAATGGTACCTGAGTTATGACCGTGATATTTAGTCCATATTGTGATATGAGACTTACCCTAGTCTTGATTTTTTGTTCGACTTGGTTCTGGTAATTTTTGGGATTTAATTTGGGTCCCGAAAATCAGACTTGACTTAACCATGTTTATTCTTGGAAACCGGCATACCGACGGTATACTACAGTATACTGACATTATACCGATTTTGATCGACTTAATTTTTAGATATTTTCTGTGAACCATATCGACATACCCACGGTGTGCTACAGTATACCGACGATATACAGATCCTGATGATATTTTTTGACCAACTTCAGGATATTTGTCTTGGCCGGCATACCGACGTCATAATGGGATGTGCCGATGGTATGCCGATTTATGAAACTTTATTTTTAGTAACTTTTTGCCTACTTGGAACGATATACCGAAGGTATACTACAGTGTATCGATGGTGTACCAATTTGTTGGAATCCAGAACTTGCTGGGTTTTTTCTGTCTCTGGATCGATATACCGACAGTGTATTGGACTGTACCGATGGTATACCGAGAGTGCACTTTCTTTAGGAATTCTTTATTTTTTGTGATTTTGTTATGATACTTCTGGCTTTTGCTTGGACACACGATGACTTGACCAGATTTGGACATGAACTTACATGGCTTCAGATGACTTGACTTGGTTTTACTCGATTTCACCTGGCTTTGTCCGGCAACATGTGATGACATGACTTCACTTATTTTTATTTGGTTTTATTTGGCTGGACGGTTTCAGATGGTTGTACATAGCTTTACCTAGTTTTACTTGGCTTTACCTGGATTGACATGGCATCACTTGGCTTTACCTGTCTTCACTTGGTTACACGTGGCTTGGATGTTGTTGTGGCTTATAAGAGTCTGTTTGTGCAATATATAATAAACTTGTTTATATTACTATTAGAACTTGTTTTGTTGAATCATGTCTAGGATGGATTCTAAGGAATGCCATACCCAAATTCATACAAGAAACTGCTAAGGGTTAAAAACTAGGGATTCACTTAGTATATGGCTAAAGATTTTTCTAGATTGCATGCAGTGCTGGTTATTCATATAGTCATCTTGAGAAGTATCCAGTAGTTTATATTGTGGAGTATCTTGAGGAGTATTCAGGGATGATTTGTGCATATGGATATCTTGGACGGACTGCAGGGACATGCGATCAGAATAAACTCTAGCATCACGTTGCATTATAACTATTAGTAATTAGGATTGTGATAACCCTAGTTAGTTAGAGTATCAAGCCATACTTTTATAATTTCTCATAATTTATGGATGATGGATAGTCTAGGCTTTACATGATCACATTTTTATTTTTTGTACTTGTTACCCTATTGATTATAATTTCAGGATATGTTTTATTGAAGATTTACAATATTTTCTTTATTATTCTGAGATTTTTTATATTCAGTCTTTACTTCAGTATTTGTATTATTTATGTTGTTGTTTAAGTTCCTATATGGGCTTCCTTTATGGTACTTGCTATTTGGGAGTCTGACCCCACTGGTTTGTATGGCTAGATCTAGCAGTAGTACCGGAGGATCTTTTATACTTTTCTTAGGATGGTGGCCACCAGAAGCACTAGACCGCTCACTACTAAAAAAAGCGGGATTAGCGACGTATTTTAGCGACTCCAAGTAAAAATGTCGCTAAATTAGCGATTCCATAAAAAATGTCGCTAGACGTCGCTAAATGGCGACATTTAGCGACGTTTAGCAACTTTTATTAAGATTTTAAAAGATTAGTCGCTATAAGTTCAATTAAGGTCGCTAAACGTCGCTAATATATCTGATTTAGCGACGTTTAGCGTCATAATTAGCGACGTATGTGTAGAAGCATTAAAAAATATGCTGTAGAGTTATACGTAGTATTTTAATGCTGGACAGTGTAAAATATGACTTCAGAGCCATCGGCGTACAACAGGGCTTCATCGCTAGTACATCGTAAAATATAAGCCCCAGGACAATCCGCGTAATGCAGTATTTCCAGGCTGCTTCAGCGTAAAAAAGTTGTTACATCGCCACTTTGGCGTAAAACCTACTCGCTTTTAATGCAGTGGGAAGTCGTACGGAGAACTCTTCGTATTCCTCAAATGAACCTGTCAGATCATGTAGTGAACCTGACTCCTGACAAAGAGTACTGCACAACTATCCAGACGACGGCTGTAATGATGATTCGGCACAGAGACCCAAACCGTTGTTTAGTGACATTTCCTTGATACAAAGTGCTTTTACACTTACAAGGGAATACGCTGCCTAGTTTTACACAGGCAGATGTGAGCTTTTACACTCAGCAGAAGACAAAATAAATTGTCACGTCAAAAGCTGCTCTTCGTACAGAGCTCGAGGCACGTCTCTGCATTTAATGCGCAGAATAGGGGCAGATCTCTGCATTTAATGCACGAGATTTGGTTCTATTTTCAAAGACTGGGCAAGCCATAATTACGGCTAATACGTCCACATCATCACCTCTGTATATTACGCCATCAGGCTATTTTCAGCTATAGGAGCATGCTGTACGCTATCTTCTTGAAATACGCCACCGGGCTATTTTCAGCTATAAGGAGTACATCGTATGCTATCTCCTCAGAATACGCTAACTCAGGCTATATTTGCATTTGTGTGTGATAAGGATATTTGGTCCAGAATATGCTCAAGACCTCAGTCAAGGAAGGAGGATCAGCTATCTTTTACGCTAGCTACCTATCCATGCAGCATCAGGCTTCTACGCCTACAAGGCTTCTACGCCTATTTGACTTGTATGCCGACTCGACAACCACTTGGCTTCTACGCCAACCTTACAACTATTTGGTTTCTACGCCATGGTGACAGTTATTGGCTTCTACGCAAACCTTTTCTACGCGAGGGACAGTTACCTACGTGGCTTGCATGCCGTGATCTTCGCAGCAGTTATACGCATTTTCTTATCATGGGACATGCGTCATACGCAGATTCAGAAGGTCATCTATACGTGGGTGGCAGTTATTGTAACCGCCGCGTAAAAAGTGCCATACTCTCCACTGTCCGGCTTCTACGCCGACTGGACGGTTACTGTCACTAAAACCCTATAAATAGAGACCCCTATTGACAGAGGTCCAAGGTTGAAAACTCGGAGAATAGAGGTCAAAGAAATCGAAGAACAGAGAGAGAAGAGCTCAGACAGAGAGTAGTGATCGACGATTTTGGCATCGAGTATCCACTCCCTCTTGCAATCTTTGAAGCATCTCCTTCTTCTACAACACTTCTTCATCATCATGTGGTCCAAGGGACAAAGTGATCGACTACAGATCAGACTCCTATAGCAATATTTACCCAGATTAAATTTTGTACTTAACATCCTCGCATAGGATTAATAGTACTTCTTGTTTGTAAACCTAAGAAAGGGTTTCGTATAAACCTAGTTTTATTTCTTCTGTTTATTATCAAACACAAAATGGCGACTCTGCTGGGGACCTCTTTCTCATCTGACGAGAAAGCAATTGCTCAACACGATGCAGTATCAGTAGGATCAATGAAGAAGACCTTGGCCGTCCAGTTTGACCAATCGGCCTACGAAGATATGCTTCGAGCAGGGGGTAGCTCTCACTCTCTCTCTGTCCAAGACAACAGGAAACTGCATAAGGTCTGGATGCCCCGGACATCCCCTACCATTCCTGTCGACTCTCTGGTTTCTCCGACCAGCAAGGTTGTAGCTTCACAACCTCCGCACCCACGCGTAAAACTCCGTCTCCCGTCTGTGACGTGGCAGACAAAACTTTTGACAATGCCTCAGTGCTAGTCCAGAAGTCTACTCTGCGCCCTGCGCGTAAAACTCTGTCTCCCGTCTGTGACGTGGCAGACAAAACTTCTGACAATGCCGCAGTGCTAGTCCAGAAGTCTACTCCGTACCCCACGCATAAAACTCTGTCTCCCGTTTCTGACGTGGCAGACAAGATTTCTGATAATGCCTCAACGCCAAATCAGAAATTCCAAACGTGCTCTGCGCGTAAGAATGCATCTGCCCTCTGTGGAAAATCAGATGGTCCCTGCAATCTACGCAAGGGAAAACAAGTGGCAAACTTCTCAACTTCTCGGCCTTTACGCCGGTAAGAGAAGAATCTACCCGCTTTCCAGATTACGCGAGAAGCGGATGGCCGATTGAGGGCTTCCTCAGTTTTATGCCAACCTGAGCAAAGCTCCAAATTATGCCAGGTTAAGCCCCTCAGCGTAAAGAAAGCCCGGTTTGCAGAGAGACACACTCCTCGGGGATTATCTGCTACTCAGATGGCTAACCTGTTGTATACGGATGGCAGGGGAAAAGTTATGGTTCCCAATATCCGCATGCCAACTGATATAAACAAGAGGAATAAGCCTTCTTCTTCTTCTTCTTCTGTAAATCCTCCTGACTTGCGTGAATATCTGATCCAGAAGCGCAAGGATAGGGGATTTTCCAGTATATCTATTATGCCTCCTAGGGAGCACTATTGTAATAGTCATACAATTATAGTTAATTATTGCTGTTCTGAAGCAAAATGGTCGGTTTTTGACCGGTTGAACTACTCTCTATCTTTTCAGGAAGAAGAGCCTGCATATGCATCAGTGAACATGGCTTAACACGTTCATAGAGGAAGGTCGAATTTAAGACATCATCCCTCTAGAACTCCAAGCCAAAGGAGATTCAACAAACTCCTTGAGAACATTGAAGCTGGGGTGTTCCGAAACACCCGTTCGAGGTCACGACAACCGGCTTCATATTCTTCTGATTTCGACACTGGGGGTCGCCAGTTTCCTGAATCATATGCTGAAAGTATAGAGTCATTCTCTATAGAGACCTATACTAGCTCTTCAATGACATCCAGAGAAATGGGGGTCTATGCCACTGAAGATGAGCACGAAAAGGCTTCCTCTTCAGGAAGTACTGAGCAACGCATCGCTGTGCTGGAGACATCTCTGAAAGAGATACAGTCCATGATGGAGAATATGTACCAGATGATGCTGACTCAATACACAGCAGCTATAGCTCAAGCATTGGTCCCTCTGACTCTGATACGTGTGGGTGTGGACTTACCACCATCCAACGCGAATCAGGAGCCTGCTCTAGATCAGGAGTCAGCAGCCCCTCCACTTCCTAATTCGAAGAATGTATTGCCTCCTGTTGGAGTCACAATACAACCGATCTCTCACCACTCCATGGTTTCTCTACCGGCTGAAGATCCTATGCAGGCAGTGCAGGAATTGAAAGCCCAATTCGATGCCTTAAAACATAAGGATCAGCTCAAGAAATTGGGAATCAACCAGCCGTACCCAGCTATCTGGTACGAGGTCCCTTTTCCTCCTAAATACAAACCACAGACTATGGCTTTGTTTGAGGAAAAGACATCACTGAGCCAGTACATGAACTACTTCAGTATGATGACGGTGTTATTATAAGGGAATGCCGCTCTTCTCACTCGAGTGTTCAAGGGATGTCTCTCGGGAGTGGCTTATCAGTGGTACCGTAGTCTTGTGGACAACTTTATTACTTCCTTTGAAGATTTCAAGACTTTGTTCTTCGTGCGATTCTACGAAAGAGGGATGGACATGTCTATATCCTCTCTCATCGAAGTAAAGCAGAAGGAAAAAGAGAACGTTCGCACTTTTATCGAACATTTTTGTCAAGCCACTTTGCAAATGCCTCCCGGAGTTCCAGACTCAGCATTGGTGGACATTTGCAGGAAGAATCTTCTTCCAGTGATCTCAGTATTTATAGGACCATATCAGTTCTATGATTGGCCCTCGTTCATCATCTCAGCAGTAGCCGCTGAAGACAACAGTCGGAAGGTGCGTGATAATGGAATTATGATATCTGTCTCTGATAGAGGCAAGAGGTCATCCTCCAACAGCGACCATCCCCGTGATTCTAAAGGAAAAGAAGCTCTGGCGATCAATACGTCCAGGCAAAAGACTACGGAAACCACACAGATGAAACCTGGGAATTCCAGGCACATTGAAGTGTACTCTTTTGACGACGACAATATTCCGAGCATATTCGAGTGTCTCGTCAAAAGCGACAAGATTACCCTCCCTGAGGTGAAGCGGCCTAATGAAGTCGGCAGTACCAATAACCCCAAGTACTCTATTTTCCATAGATACATACATCACCCCACGAAGGTATGTTATGTACTAAAGAGGAAAATCCAGGAGTTGATCAATGCTAAGGCCATCACTCTACGCAACAGCGAGAAGACGGTCACAGCCAACATGATCTCTCTTCAATTTGGCAATCTGTCTCCTCAAGAAGTTTCGGATGGTGTAGTACCTATTTCCCAAACAACGATGAACATCGTTAATCTCCCTCCAGCCAGGGGTCAAAATCATGACCTGGTACTCCTAACTACCCAGCGGAGCGAGATTATGTGGGTTCATCCAGATCTGGTGTCAGAGATCGAGGAAGAGACTCAAGCTGCCAAGAATAAGTCTAAGAAGAACTCAAAGTGTAAACTATGTCATATGGTTGCGGTATCTACGACATCAGAAGAAGAGGTTTTGGCTACTGGAACCCGTTCAGGGAAAGCCTACCTCAAAGACTATAGAGGAAGTCAGGAAGAAGCATCGGTAGACGCTTCAGCTGCCAAGCCTTCAGAACCGGAACCTGCTATACCAGAGGCCGGTCCTTCGAGACCAACTTCAGCGGACAAGGGCAAGCAAAAAGAAGTGCACTTTGATAAACCTTTGAAGAGCATGCAAAACAAAGGTTTGGAGAAGCCATATAACTTCGATATCCTGGCCCAGTTGGCTAATACACCAGCTAGATTGTCCATTTTTGAACTACTCAGGCTCTCTAAGGACACTCGTCAAGCCGTGAGTGAGGCATTAATGCAGGCAGATGCATACTTGACCCAGCTCAAGTTCCTTGATGAAGAACTAGTGGCATGTCCTTAATTCCATAGTATGATGGAGGTGGTCCCGTATATCACTTTCACTCAAGATGACATGCTGTTAAAACACAACAAGCATGACAGACCCCTCTATTATACCGGATATGTCGGTTCTATGGAGGTTGACCGGATTTACATAGATCCGGGATCGTCGATCAGTATCATTCCTCATAGTCTGCTCAGACCGCTGAGGATTCCTACCAGCGAATTGGCTTACACCACCACTACAATCGTGGGCTTCAACGCCAAGGAAAAGTAAGCCATTAGGGAAGATTCGTTTGAGGATCCAGATTGGCGACCTCAGATCAGTAGCTACATGTTATGTTATTGATTCAGAGGTGTCCTACAACATTCTGCTGGGCAGATCATGGATCCACGACCACAATATCGTTCCTTTGACTCTACATCAATGCTTTAAATATGTAGATGCCCAAGGAACAGTACAAACGGAGTTTGCTGACCTTAACCTGTTTAAAGGAGTAGAATCCTACTACTTCGATGCCATGTTGTACACCCAAGACTACATGGAGGAGGTGTCAGGCAAGATAGAGGAGGAATCCCATCGGGAGCCAGAAGAACCCTCTGCCGAACAACCTCTGTCAATCAAGGTGAAAGAGTGAACTACTCGTCCTAAAAGTCATGGAACCCCTGACTATCCACCTGAATAAAACCAAGTCAGGAAACAGAGGGGATCCTCTAGTGATCACTTTGAACCAGAAGCCTCCACCCTTGGTCATCAACCTTCGGCGCAACAAGCAGCCGATTGATGTAAATACAATCAGGAACGTGGTTTCTGATGATAATAAAGATCCTCTTTCCCAGTACATTGACCCTCAAATTCCAAATCAGGAATCCTCTCCCCATAATGATATAGAACCTATATTACAAAGATTCTTGAAAGCTATGGACTCCTATCATCCGTATATGTGGGAAGTAGCGTCACCATCTAATGTCATCACGATATATGGGCTACATGAGGATTCTATCTTTATTGTCCCGCCTACTCGCAGCAGTCAGCGTCCAATAGTCTTTGGTCGCATGCGCAATAAACTGACTGTACCAAAAGATTCTTCTAATGATGATGCTGGTAAAATGCAGGTTCATAGATATAGTCCACAAGCTTTGAAGATTATGCAAAGTATGGGTTATGACTTGAAGATGGAACGAGGCCTCAACTATGGGAAAGGCAGGCGAATGCCGTTGTACGGTGATCCCTACTGTCAACGAACTCGTTTTGGGTTAGGGTATGCCACCTTCCTTGCAACTTTTGAGTCAAATGAGGATATCTCTTCCTCTTCTCAAGATGGCTCGCCGTCCTCCAGCTCATATGATGATCTCGAACGAGCATTATCAGTAAATACAGTATTGATAGATTCTCTCGAAGTAGACAAACAAGAATCTGAACCGTTTGAGAATGACTCTTGGGCTCAACAAATGGATACATAGTGGGAACTCAGGTTCGAGCAGAGAGAACCCCCCACTGAAGATAAAGTTATCCAGATTGACGTTGGGGATGAACTTTCACCAAAGCCGATATTTATCAGTAACAATCTTTCCGAAGAAGAAAGAAAAGAAATAATCCAGCTGATAAGAGAATATATCGACGTCTTTGCATGAAATTATAAAGATATGCCAGGTCTCGATCCAAAAGTGGCTACTCATAAGCTCAATATATTGCCCAATTCGAAGCCTGTGAAGCAACATCAACGCCGGTTTTGTTCGGACATGATGGACGCCATTGAAGCTGAAATCAAGAAGTTGATAGCCTGCGTCTTCATCCGGGAAGAACAACATCCTGACTGGGTCACCAATGTTGTCCTGGTCATGAAGAAAAATAGAAAAGTACGTGTCTGCATAGATTACCGAGATTTGAATGCAGCCTGCCCCAAGGATGAATTTCCTCTTCCTATCACAGACGTCATGACCGATAATACATGCAGTTTTGAACGCATGTCTTTCATGGACAGATTTTCAGGATACAACCAAATTAAGATGCATCCTGAAGACGAGAAGCATACTGCCTTCCGAACACCATTAGGGGTATATTGCTATACGGTCATGCCCTTCGGACTGAAAAATGTGAGCTACGTACCAACGAGCTATGAGTAACATATTCTATGAGTATTTACGCAAAACAGTGGAATGTTACATAGACGATATAGCTGCCAAAAGCTGCCGCAAGGATAATCACATCCAAGACCTGAAGACAGTGTTCGAGTTGATGTGCCAACATCAACTCAAAATGAATCCTACAAAATCCTTTCTTGGTGTATCAAGTGGCAAATTCCTAGGATTTCTCATAACCGCCAAAGGCATTCAAGTGGACCCTGATAAAGTCAAGGCCATCTTAGAAATGCGACCAACCCGTAATATGAGAGAACTCAGAGGATTTCAAAGTCGTTTGCTTATATCCGGAGATTCATATCCAACCTCTCGGGGATATGTCAGCCTTTTTCTCGTCTCATGAAGAAAGGTGTATCCTTTGTATGGGACGAAGCCTGTCAGCAAGCGTTTAATGATATCAAACGCTACCTCACTAATCCTCCAGTTCTGGTGCCTTCCGTCATAGGAAGACCATTCTTGCTGTATGTTCGAGCAATGGATCATTCTCTGGGAGCTCTCCTAGCACAGAAGAACGATGAGGGTCATGAACAGGCTATCTACTATTTAAGCAGGATGATGGTCAGAGCTGAACACCGGTACAATCCAGTAGAAAAAAATATTTGGCCCTAATGTTCGCCATTCAGAAAACGTGACACTATGTCATAGGCCAGACTATTCATATCATCTCCAGGATCAATCCTCTTCGAGTATTGATGAACAAGCCAAGCGTTCTTAATTCCCGACTTGCGACTTGGGCGATGTTATTAACACCTTATGATATGGTGTACGTCATACAGAAGTCCATCAAAGGCCAAGCATTGGCTGATTTCTTAGCTGCTTATCCAATTCTGGAAATCTCTAAACTATACGAGGACATTTCCGACGAAGTGGCATAATATAATTCCGCAATGGAAAGTGATACATGGAAACTATTCTTTGATGGCGCCTCCAGGACTGGTCCCAGGGGAAACGTGGTTTCCGGAGTAGGAATTGTCCTGGTCACTCCTGATAAACTCGTCATCTATCGAGCATATTCTCTTAGCAAGCCTTGCTCTAATAATGTAACAGCGTATAATGCCCTACTCATCGGACTCCAGGTCGCTAAATAATTGGACGTCGAATATCTGAAAGCTTTCGGTGATTCTCTGCTGATCGTCAATCAAGTCAGAGGAATATATGAAGTCCGTAATCTAGACCTCGTTCCTTATCACCAAGCAACGATCGAGATAGCCAGGTCTTTCAAAGGGTTCTACCTGGAACATGTGCCACGATCTCATAATCTGGAAGCTGATGCCCTGGCCAGTCTAGCTGCAGATTTAGCTATTCCTATAAGAAGGCAGAACTCGGTGATCCTTCTTAACAGAGATTTATTCTGTGTGAAAAAACAACTTTCATATAGAACTCAGCTACGCTGTAAACACAGATCTTTCTAAGAGAGACTAGAGAAGTCCCTTTATGATTTTGTCGCATACAGAATCTTACCGGAGGATCCTAAAGAAGCAGTATCCATCAAAAGACGATCATTACGCTTCTATTTTGATGCGTCTTCATAATGTCTATATCGCGGGACTTATGATGGACTGTTATTACGATGTCTCTCTGGTGATGAAGTGCAGCAGATTATCCGTGAGGCTCACGACGGCATATGCGGAGCACATCAACCTGGTCCTAAGCTACAGGATCGTATCAGGAGGATGGGTTATTACTGGCCTACTATGATCACAGATGCAATAAAATATGCAAGACAATACAAAGCCTGCCAGGTTTATCCAGATTTTATACATCAACCTTCTGAACATTTATATCCTACGGTGGCATCCTGGCCTTTTGAAACATGGGGTATGGATATTATTGGTCCTATTCACCCGTCTTCTTCCAGAGGTCTTCGGTTCATATTAGCCATTACGGATTATTTCTCCAAATGGGCAGAGGCGATCCCTCTTGTTGAGGTGAAGACATTTAACGTGATCAGCTTCATTAAGCAATATGTCATTTATCGCTTTAGAATTCCCCGAAGGATAATTCATGACAACGGGTCTCAATTCATCAACCAAGCGTTCCACCAATTTTGTGATAAAAATTGGATACAAAATATGGCCTCTACGGCATACAATCCTGCTACTAATGGTCTGGCGGAAGCTTTCAACAAAACCATTATCAAACTCTTAAAAAAGTTTGTTTCTTCGAACAAAAGAGATTGGAATGAGAAGCTAGGAGAATGTCTCTGGGCATACCGCATAACGGTACGAGCACCGACGGGTTGTACCCCATTCTCACTGGTTTACGGGAGTGAAGTAGTTCTCCCCATCGAAATTCAAATTCCGTCACTCAGGATAGCAGTGGCTAATGAGTTGACTCAAGAAAAGAATGACCTATTAAGGCTTTAAGAGCTAGAAGGATTAGATGAAAAATGCCCTCAAGCCCAACAGCGCATCGCGTTCTACCAGGCACGTATTTCCAGAGCTTTTAATCAAAAAGTAAAGGAAAGAGTGTTCAAAGTTGGCGAGCTAGTTCTAGCCGTGAGAAGGCCAATGATCATTACTCACAAAAGTAAGGGTAAATTCCAGCCCAAATGGGAAGGCCCTTATGTGATCGAGACGACGTTCTCAAACGGCGCTTATAGATTAGCCAAGCCTAATGGAGACTTGTTAATGGCTCCTATCAACGGCAAATTCCTGAAGAGGTACTATGCTTAATCTCCTTTGCTCAACGGAGTATGGTGAAGATCTCATTCTAACAATACTACTTCCAAAGAACTAGTTGGATCATATTCTATCATGTCCATATAACCTCTGAATAGATATGTTTAACTAATTTGGAACTTCAAAACCTATCACGTCCATATTACCTCTGATAGTGTTTTGTGTACAAATTTTAGTTGGATCATATTCTATCATGTCCATATAACCTCTGAATAGATATGTCCAGCTGAAGCTTACCGAAAGTATATCACGTCCATATTACCTCTGATATCACTTTCACCCTAGCCTATCGTTTATATTCCAAAATGATAGGTCCACAAAAGTCAGATAAAAGTCCCTTTATTATCCCCAGAAAGAGCAAATTACATAAAAACAAAAGGTACATCATTTGGGAGGAGCAGTTAAGTCGCGAATCTGTTGCGCCAGAGTAACCATTCTCTCATCCCTGGAGTTCAAAACATCGGCGTGAGCCCGATCCAACCTTGCCGCCTCATTGTTCAAAGCAGATAGCTTGGACCGAGCATGTACAAAACCTGCATAGATGACACCCACATGCGTCAGGTTCTGCTGAGTAGTCTCCATTCGATCCTTCAACATGTCGCGAGCTGTTGATAAAGGGAGAGCCTTCTCCTTGGCCTTAGGGAGGTCATCCTCCAATTTGTGGACCCTCGCTGTCTCTTCCTCATATTCGGTCTCGTACTGAGTCAGCTGGGGAATGACATACTCCAATTCGGCACGCTCTTGATCCATCTGCTGCTGCTGTTCCTGGACAGATTTATTCAGAGATTTTATTTGCCCAGCAAGCTCTGCAGTTAAGGAGTCATACATAGCTTGAATGAGACCGTCAATGCTGCCTCGAGATAGCTGCAAATAATCGTTAATGGGTTGTTCTAAACCATTAGCTATTTGCTCTAGCGCATCAGCTCTGTCATTATCGTTAAAATATCTAATCTGCGCTATACTGAAGTTGGAGGACGTCTTCAGAGCCTCGAAGCCTAGATTCTTCTCCAGCACCATCGATATCAGCGTTTTCAAAGTGGCATAGAAAATGCTTGAAAACTGCTCAACTAATATGGTGAGATTCGAATGGACGCTGGGAGTAGCTGCAATATCGGAGAATCCCCCTCCAGGAATGACTGCAGACGATGTTGCCACAGTCGTCGCCTCAACAGATGGCGTGGCAAAAGAAAAAGCGCCAACAATGGTTGAAGTGACTGGCGTACTCAAAGGAGGCATAGTCGTAATGACAGGCTCATCCTCCTCTCGAGATATCAGAAATGTTTACGGCGGACCGGCACCCAAAAATGTTTCCTCTTCAAAATTGGACACCTCCGTGTCATCGACATGAGCTAAAATAAAACCAAAAGTTGCGTCGATGCTGTCCTCCCCGTAGATGTCTTCCCCTGAAAAGAAGACAAGAGAAAGTTAATATCAACATGATGTTAATTTTTCTAAAAGAGGCGTAAAGACGATATTTACCCATGGCCGATGGTATATATGTCGCGTCTGTAGCCAGTACAACTAAATCATTTCTTAATGATGCTAAGCGAGCTATCATACCTGGAGAAGGGGGTGTGCCAACTGACACTGGCAGGTATTCTTCCAAGTCTTTACCGAGATCCACTCGAGGCTCATTGGGTGGAATCTCGCTAGGTATACTTACAGACGCGGCAGAGGTTTCTCCCGTTGCTGGTCTGGATAAAGATATCCTTATTTGGCTTAGCCTCGAAGGCGATCTCGTACCACTACCTGAAGCGGTAGCAGCGACAGCAGCCTCGAGCAAAGATTCTCCGGCACTGCCAGCCAGAATTGTGGAGGTTCCCTCTCTAATAGGCGAAGGACCTCTAATCAAAGGCTCTTCCCCAACAGGGGAAACAGCAGGCTCACTCCTAGGAGCCTCATAACAAGAAGTCCTGATAGGACCACTAACAGTCTTCTTTTTCTTGCGAGGGAAAGTCTCCTTCAGAACAGGAGCCCTTCGCTTACCAAGGATAACCAGAGGCTCTACAGGCGGAGGTATTTCGCCTCTCGGTACTGTCAGCAAAAGTTCATCTGGATTGACAGAGTCTTCATCTTCGTCAGAGGAAACTGATTCGGATTTCCTCTCTTCCCACGGACTTAGAAGAGGGCATCCTAAAACTCCCACACATATCAAAATCGCGATGGAAGGTATTGGTTGCCACATAAAACTGGGCGTACGAGTGGAGGTTGCAAAACTCCATGGAGAGTGAAGTCGCGGGCACAGTAAAAGCCGCCTTAGTACAACCCATTATAAAGTATCGCCATCCTCTCGCTCCATCAATAAGTCCATCCCTGGACTTGAAGCTGGTGATGGCATTGCCTACGTGCAATTGGTCATACCCAAACTGCCTAACGAACCGACTAGACAGGTAGGGCTCCAAGAAGCATTGGTCTTCACTTCTGTATAATAAATGGGAAGATCTAATACAGACCAACCAATTAAAAGCTTCAGGAGAAAGAACGGTCTTCCCTTCACCTGAGTCCTGAAGCCTGCTCCCCTGTTGATTGAGATGTACAGTGGGGACGGTGCAGAAGAGCTTTCAGCTGTGAGCAAAATTTAACGCTCGCCGACAGTCTAAAACTGTGGTCACGTTCCAGATGAAATTCTTGTAATTCAACAAGAAATTACTCCCCGAACTACTGCCAGAGCCGGGAGACATCACCCTGGAGTTATGAAGAATTAACCATCCCATCAAATACAGGAACGGTAATTCTAACCTGGGAAATCTGTCACGCCGTGTTTCATCGGCAAGCAACCCATCAGTAATGGCCCTCAGGCCAGCTTGTATGTGGCATACCATGGTAGGGAGCAGGCCCAGTCTTGCCCCAAACACCAGACGCACTGTAGGCCATAAGGTGTTACGGTGAATACGATCCGAAGATGCAATGCCTGGTACTACCAATCGGCGTAGCCATACAGAGAGGAAGCCAGCTAGTTGAGCTTCCCTTGACAGAGGCCTGCGGCAATGCCTCAAATAACTGTAGGCTTTAGTGACTGCAGGATATTTCCTTATCCCTTCGTCGAGAACTCGATCTGAAGCCCCAGCGTCTTCAATAAGGTCATCGACTACTTGAACAGTAAGCACGCTCAGAAGGCTCAAAGGCCTATCCCTGATATCCACAACTTTGTCTGGCTTAGCATCTCTAGCCTGATGGAAGAAGAGATAGGATGCCCATTTGTTGGTATGAGCCAAATCAGAGGTCTCATTATAGAAGGCGGTGCACGTAAGGTAATAGCTCATCAGCTCCTGGTACACAGCCACCACCCGAGGGTTTGTATCCCCCAGCTCCCAATTTGTGGGAACATATACTTCATAAGGAGTACCCCCCATTAGCAATCTTGAAATCTCTGCCATTTCATGAAGGGCCAATCCTAACTCCCCCAGTGGAGTGGCGAAAGTCCCAGTGAGCGAGATATATCGCTCCATCAAAGTCAAAAATAGGTTGGGGTTGAGAGGTAACCCAACACTGGTAACACTCACAGCCGCGTACAGACCAATGCTCTCCAGCTCAGTCTAAAAATGCTTCAGGGCCCAGGCAGGTAAACGAGCCCATTGAAGATTTGTAGGGGTAACCCACCCATTGGTCCGAGGATTAACCTTGGGGTATACTCCTCCATGCCCCATGAAGTCATTACAAAAAGTCGATAATTGGACTGGTTGGAGCAGTGAAGTATCTTCACTCGGGACACTGCCCGGATACAATCCCCTGAAAGGCATTACAGGGCCTGAAGGGCGGCTCACAAATGATCCTTGGTCTGATCCCTTCTGATAAAATATCTTTCCTGGCTGGCCGTGAAGATTAGGGGTCAGAGTCTACGACATCCTCCCGGGATGCGTGGCATGGAAGAATGCTGAGATAGGATAATCTCCCAGCATCTTGGGCAGGTACATGACCATGCCCCCAACAGTAAAAACCCACTCTTCCTTCTTGGGCTTCGTCTGGGATTGTTTATCAATCATTTTTCCGAAGAGGAAAGCTGGTTTTATGTATTTTGCCCCGTCTATGTACGTCAGGGGCTCTCCGTTGATCATGCTCAACAGCATTCACTCTCCTTGAGACGATATCAGGATTCCCCTTCCTTCAGAATACTGGAGTCCGGAAATAGGAAATGTCACATGGGACAAATCCTTCAGGTAATTGGAGTGCAGCATCCCAGCAGCAGAACCCATCACCTCAGCCAACGGAGATATCTGCAAGTTAACTACAAAGTGCAAGAAAAATATGTCAGTATCTATACTAGACCTCACAATCTTGCAGCTTATGCCAAAGAGCAACAGTCTGTGCTTTTACGTCAAGACTGTAAAAACTTGAGTTTTTACGCTGAAATCTCATTTCGAGGCGTAAAATCCAAGATTGGCAGTATACACAAAAATTTTGACAGTCAAAGATTTTACGCCAGACTGCCAAAGTTTGAGTTATTATGCCAAAATTTTCATCCAGAGCGTAACACTCAAAGTTTTTAGTATACGCCAAATTTCGACAGTCAAAGCTTTTACGCCAAACTGCAAAAATATGGAGTTTTTATGCTGACACATTAGGAATATGGGCGTAAAAGATAAAACATCTCTGTGCATCATCTTCCTTGAAGAGGCGTTCATCACAGAAGATGACCTAGCGCATTCACGTACAACGTGTACGAAGGGTTTTCTTCGTTCTTGTCGTCCCAAAAGCTTTACCTATAATGCCTGGTGCACAGCTTGACGGTGGGACACTTCGTTCCGAGCGAGGTTCGCTCTGCCCGATGGGAGTCGCTCTTGCTTAGGCAGAAGAGCGAGAAGAGGAGGCAGCTTTCTTTCCCTTGGTGGTGGAAGATTGTTTTTGTGCCATTGCTAAAAATTTAGAATGCTCAGAGAAGAAACGAAGGAGAGTAATCAAAGAGACGAAGGTTTTCTTTTTCAAAAGATAGCTGAAAAGTTTTTCTCTAAAGGCCTTGGGGTATTTATAGAGTTCAGATAAACTCATTGAATTCCTTACCAAATCCGATATTTAATATTCGGTTATGACTGGGGACTACGTCAGCCTATTATTCAGGGAAGGCGGACAGTCAGCGAATTCAAAAAGTTTTCGTGCAGAGCAGATTTTTAATTTTACGCCAAGGAGCTTTTTACGCTCGGGAAGCTACAAATCTACGGTTTTACGCTCGAAGGCTATAAGTCTATGGTTTTACGCCCGGATGCTTTTACGCTCGGTAGCTTTTACGCTCGAGAGGCTACAAACCTATGACTTCACGCTCAGAAGCTACAAATCTATGATTTCACGCTCAGAAACTTTTTACGCTCAGAGGCGACAAATCTACGACTTCACGCTCGAAAGTTTTCTTTTCAGAGGCTATAAATCTATAGTTTTACGCCTGTATGCTCTTATGCTCAGCAGCTTTTACGCTCGAGAGGCTACAAACTTACAATTTTACGCTCATCTACACTACGGATCTATGACTTTCCGTATATCTTAAAATATGCAGGCCAGAGTATGCGTATATCTGAACAATTCTCATGACGGCAAACTACAAGGGTTCACGCGGAAGATACTCCTTCTTGGCCTCGAAATATCCCAAGTACCCAAAGTATGCAGAGTTCAACATTGAAAATGACTCTTCTTCTTGGGTCGATTGGAAGTTCATCCAAAATCCAGTCTGAATATTTTCTCTACAGTTCAAGATGGCGACTCAGTTTTGACAGCCATTTCTCTCCCTATTTTAAGGGATTTTCAGGAAATCATTCTTGAAGATGATGGTCTGAACAAAATTTTTTCTTATCAGAGAAGTGATAAGTTCAGAATTCTACGTAATTCCTCGTTCAAAATAGCATGACAGTTCGGATATTCGACTTAAATGCTAAGCAGTTTTCTACGCGTCCTCAGTTATGCGTAAAAGACGGGACGAGATCAGATACTCTTTTTATCAGAGTCAGCATAAAGTTATTCAGATGTGGCGAAGCTACACATATTCAGACTTCATCACAGCAAAAAATATGGCAAATTATCAGCTACGTAAAAGAAGACGATTTTATTAATCATGATTACATATGAGGGAAATCCAGTCTACAAAGGATTTTTTATCTTCATGATTATATGATTACATATGAGAGAAATTCTGTCTACAAAAGATTTCTTATTTTCATTTAGGATCATACCAAGAATCTGTTCTGCCAGGTTCTCGTATTGGTGGAGATCTTTTTCGTCTTCTATAGCAGTTCATCGACTTCCATAGTCGATGGATAAGAAAATGATTAATGGCGGGAGGATACACAACTGGGCTTGTCTAAATTATTCAAGAGCCCTTCCTCCATACGCCATGACAGATTGATTTGAGGTGTTAGACCCAACTCAATACAGGAAGACAGGGCTATTTTGTCTGCCCTCGTCCACTAACAATGGAAGAAAATACAGCTTGCAAGCTGTGTGGTCTAATGTGACCCTTTCTCTCTCCTGGATGAATCGCCATATGAAGTTGCTGATTATCCTGAGCAAAGGAAGCTATGATATCCTTCCATGATCCATCGTTGCAGAGGACATTTGCTCGAAGACGCCTTCTTTTTTGGCTCCTTACATGCTGGAAGAGCATGATCTTCTTCTTCCTAAAGTTGACCCGACGAACTCCGGCAATCATCTCTGTGTGGTGAAGGAAATATGGGAAGAACAAGTTAACTCATTAGCCTTTTTATAGGCAAAAGAGAACACACCGAATCCCAACAAATCCCCAAAAATCTGCCATGAAATCAGCCTCGAGGAACGAGTCAGACTTAACCGTTCCATGCTTCATTTAAAGTATTTTAAATTACAAGGAATTTGAAAACTTTGAAGGGGGTCTTGTAGAAGCATAAAAAATACGCTGTAGAGTTATACGGAATATTTTAATGCTGGGCGGCGTAAAATATGACTTCAGAGCCATCGGCGTACAACAGGGCTTCATCGCTAGTACAGTATAAAATATAAGCCCCAGGACAATCTGTCACGCCCCAGTCCTAAAATATCGAGGGACTGGACACGTGGCAATGGCCAGCAGCACGCATCGATGGACAACCCAATTTAATGGATCTATCAGGGCATGCTTAAGCTGTAGACTAACAGGAAATAGAACAATTATTACAAGTCCCAGGTTATTCTAATCTCATCCACAACAGATAATCACAGATTAAATGCCAGAAATAATACAAATAGCAATAACTATCAAATCTCAATAAATGTCTCGGGGAACAATCCGAGAATATGTCTGATACATCAATGCCAATAGACAGGAAATAAAAGAACTAAAAATAGAAACAGAAACAGAAATAACTGACTATATACAGCCAATGCTCAGGAGAAGTCCTCTGGTGCAAACTCGTCCTCAGGTCCTGGTACAGCTCCTGGAAGTGCTCCTGTACGATGTATCTCTGGATGGATCTCTTCGGCTATACCTGGGGACATAGTCCATTCCAGGTCCTCAGGAGACATAACAAAGTACAGATAACACAAGCCAAAATAAATGCAGTACAGAAAATAAATGAAACAATAGGGTAACTATGTGACCAGCTAAGTGATATGCAAGATAAGAGCAGCACTAGAACTCAGGCTGAAACTACTACAAGCTCTGTATCGGGGAGCCGGTAGCAGTGATATCATGAGGTTCTCTATCTCGTAGTGAGACTAAGATGCCGGCATAATATATAAAAATCAACCTGTAGTCTGTGTGACTCTCCCCACCCAATGTAATCACGCATATCATGACCATAACGTCTCATGTCCATGTCAAGCGGGATCATAGCTAATGCAACAAGTCATAGAATATCTAAGAATATAATATCTCTGTCAAGTCTTGTATCCTATAGAGAATCACCATGAATGTCTCAGGAAGACTCTGTCTTATGAATAGTGTCAGGTGTCCTGGGTTATGATGTACTTGATAAGACAAGTACGAGAAATATCGGGTCTCGGTATCCATGTCTATGTGACGTTACACAACTTCGCGTACGGGGTTGGCACCCGACTAGTAATCGGACGCTAAGTAAAGCCACTCGGTCCTGGGTTGAACAGTTAAATAAGTATATATATGAATCTACAAGAACTCAAGTAAAATACTATAACAGGAATCACTGCGAGTTGACAAGCTATACTTGCCCACTGATGCAAAATTAAGCCAAGGAAATAAATAACAAGCTGCAGGGTTTGGCAAGTTATACTTGCCTACTAATGTATAACTAAGTCAAGGAATTTAGTAGCAAAGCTGCAGGGTTTGGCAAGGTACACTTGCCTGTGGTTCCGGCTCCAATTGTGGCTCTGACTTCAGCTGAAATTGCAGGCGGTACTCCGGTTGCTGAAACAAACATCACCATCAGATCCAAAAAATATCAATCAGCTAGAAACGCCTGTCCTTGAGTCCAATTTGGAGACAAGGGCAAAAATGGCAATTTCGGGTCAAAACGGGATCCACATGTGGGCCCGCTTTGCACCAAAAAATGTGTCAGGGTCAAAGGTCTCCAAATTTACTAAACTTAGTGTCAACAGGTCAGGAACAATGATACGAACCCAACGGAACTTTCAGAATTGGATTCCGATGAGTCGATCACAAAATCGCCTATCGAGCGGGGCCTGTGGGGCCCACGACACAAGATTTCGTCAACGTTCTTAGAATTGAACCAAACTTGGGTCACAGGACCAGCGTATCGCTACGAGTCTGATGGCGCAAGTTTCGTTTCAATCCGACGTGTGTACACAAAGTTGGGTCATAATTTAGAAAAGTCGGATACGGGGCGATGTCCGCGGATACGTGTTGATCCCGGTGTGCACGCACACCCGAATCGACTTCTGCAAAATCTCGCACGTCCGTATCGACGACGCGCACGTATCTGTGAAGACCGCGCGCGACCAAGTCGTCCCGTTTGGCAGGGCGTACCCAGTTCCGGGGTGAATCGGGGCATAGTTTTTTCCTTTTTTTTGGATCGTGGTGTGCGATCGCCACAGGACGCGATGCCCCGAGCGGGTTGCCCGGGCACCGAGAGGGTTACGCAGGCTTCTCGATGCAAAAGACGAAATCGAAAAGGGGGTTACGAGCAGAGAGTTAGGTGTCACGCCCAGAGGCGTCCCCCGAGCCGTGACCGCCGTGCGGGCCTGGAGTTGCGCCCGCACAAGGCTTTAATGATTTGCATAGCAAGCACGTATTCAGAGTACGCAGATAAATTGAAACACAGATTTGAAACATAGAAAAGTTCTCTTTATTGATAATGAACATCTATTACAAACTCCTGAACGAGTCAGCTAATATGCCGAACGGCTTACAAAAGGGTTGACTCAAAATGAGATAGCAGTCCTTTGCATTACATCCTTTTATAAACCCAAAACGATAAAGACCTCCTGGCTGGAGGATTGCTTTGCCACGGAGCTGCATTTGTGTATGAAGAGTTGCAGGCTCCTGACTCCAAAATGCTTCGGGGGCACGGTGAAGATGCGCTAACAGCTTGGACTGGATCGGGTAGACGACTTCGGCTCCTCGCTCGGTTCGCCTTGGTGCGGAGAACCTGTTTCAACGAGGGTCAGCATATCGAAACATGCTGGTGAAGGCGAGCTAGCCTGACTATACCAATCAACACGTTGTTTAGTGAAGCATGCATATTTGGTTGGTTTCTATCTTGCCTTAGTTCATTTACAAGTAAGCAGCATATTGAATTTACTGAAATGAACGTGCCACCGTTAGGTGGATTTTACCTGACCGTCTGAATTACCTGCACAATACTTACCATGCCTTCCCTGAAACGAAGACACAAGTTAGTATGCAACAGGTTTAAATATACACAGGGATCACTGGCTTGATGCCATGAAGGGACGGGTTATAGTCTCAAGACACAAATGATATACACCGCAGGTGGCGAGCCTCGCTGCATAACACTTTGCCCCATAACATACGACTATACATACGTTCCGTCCGGATCGGATCGGTCCCGGCGCCCCGGTGACCGTCCGCGGAACTCATAACATACCTTGTGCACAAGTCGTCCGTGATCGAGAATACTCATAGAATTTGTTCCATAGCATACAGTTTTGCATAGTCATCCTGACAGTTTATTTCATAACAAGCATATATTTCCATACTTAGCACGATTCATAGAACAGTTATAGACGAACTAGCATACAGGATGATAACCGTTCATAAGTTTGTTGACAAGCATAATAACCAAGTTATTCTCTTTTATCTTGGTTTCTTTTATTATTATTTGGTATCGTTTGATCGGGGCGAAGGAGTGAGGCTGGAAGCAGGGCTAGCTAATCGGGTTGGTAGCCACTCACTTAGATTTTGGAAGGGAGAAGGAAAGAGGCGCTTTACGACTCCGCTCGTAAGCCGCCTACTGCTCGTTCACCTGCACACGAACAGCTCGATTAATACTTCTTCCTCTCTTTCCAATCTCGGAATAGAAGTGCAAGTCAATGAACGAAAATAATGAAAACCATCGAAACCGTTCAAGGAAAACAAGCAAATCCCAAAACCAACTCAAAGTACGAAAGCAACAAGCGACATCAAAAACCGAGGCAATAAAAGATAGCAGCGGAGAGGTCCCTCCTGACTCTGCCGCTAAGCCGATCCCGGGGGCGCAGTCCACTGAATATGAGAATCGATTCCGAAGAAACAAATCCATAATGAGGACGAGTTCTTAATTCAATCTATCCCGATCGAACGATACCGTCTTGTGTTTCTTAGCCGCGCTCTCCGCATTGGGAGAACGGGGCGCTACATCCTACCCAACCAATTGGAAGTTTCGTCCCGAAACTTAAGAATAGAACCAACCGTTAGGGGTTATTGGGTTGAGGCAGGAGCTTAGAGGGGAGTGGACAATCCCGAGCTACATGGCCAGGCCCGCCACAGTTGAAGCATAGACCTTTTCTGCTGTAACATCTCTCCGTAGAGTGTCCTTGTCTTTTACAGAAATCACAGAATGGTCTCGAGTTTCCTTTGTGGCGACCACCATCTTTATGTCGTTTTGCAGCATTGTTTCCTCCATCGTCGCCTTGGCGTTTGTGATTGTAGGTATGCACAGCGCCGGTAGAAACGTGAGGATAGAGTGGTTCGAGCGACAGGGCGTGATTCATGACTTCACGCATGGTTCCATACTGATTATTGACCACGTGCGAATAGATGGCAGGGCGTAGTCCACCTTCAAACCTTCTAGCTCGACTCGCTGCATCAGGTAAATAGGCCCTAGCGAACTTCGAGAGTCGGTTGAACTCGGCGGAGTATTGCTTAACTGTCATACTGCCCTGCCTCAACTGTACGAAGTCATTTTCTATTTTACGTTATACTGGAGGCGGTATAAACTCCTCTTCGAACGTGGCACGAAAGGTTGTCCACGAGATCGCCTCCTCTCAATGATCAAGTTGGAGAGATCGTCGATGCACGTCCCACCAATCATGTGCGTCGAGGCGGAGCTGTAGTTGCGCGCAGGAGATGCGCTTATCTTCGGGGACCTCTAGCAGAGTGAAGTGGTCTTCGATCTCGGCTAGCCAATCTAGAGCTACCACTGGGTCCTCAGTCCCGTTGAACGGGGTGTTACAGACTTTCTTGAAATGGCCCAAGTTGAAGGCAGTCACGTCCCTCGGCCTTGGGATTTGAGGCGTCTCCACTTCAAGCACGGGCTGTTCCACCGGAGTCGTTGCTGTTGTTGCGGCGGAATAGTTGGCAGCCAAAGTCTGAACGATCTGATGCAGGGTATCGACCTGCTTCTGTTGGACTGAGAATCGGGTCTCTAGATTACTCTCGAGCTTGGCTTGGCGAGCATCGTCTCGTTGTCGTTGCGATTCTAACATTTGCATTACCCGCTCAAGCGGGTCGACCTGAGACATGCCTCTTTGGCTTCGAGAGCTTCCCGAATTGCCCGAACTGCTTTCTTGTGTTTCGATCGGTAGTTGCGCTGCAGATTGCGCTGGATCCATTCCTTCAAAAGAAGGTAAATTACATTAGGATCATAATGTATTATGGACTTATTGCATGAACGTATCTCATTTTGGCCTAGCGAGTTCAAGAGTTCGCATAGGAATTTCTATCGTTTAAGGAACTTTTCCAGCACGAAGTCTAAGGAACTTTGAATCTGTGCTCTGATACCACTATGTCACGCCCCGAGGCGTCCCCCGAGCCGTGACCGCCGTGTGGGCCTGGAGTTGCGCCCGCACAAGGCTTTAATGATTTGCATAGCAAGCACGTATTCAGAGTACGCAGATAAATTGAAACACAGATTTGAAACATAGAAAAGTTCTCTTTATTGATAATGAACATCTATTACAAACTCCTGAACGAGTCAGCTAATATGCCGAACGGCTTACAAAAGGGTTGACTCAAAATGAGATAGCAGTCCTTTGCATTACATCCTTTTATAAACCCAAAACGATAAAGACCTCCTGGCTGGAGGATTGCTTTGCCACGGAGCTGCATTTGTGTATGAAGAGTTGCAGGCTCCTGACTCCAAAATGCTTTGGGGGTGCGGTGAAGATGCGCTAACAGCTTGGACTGGATCGGGTAGACGACTTCGGCTCCTCGCTCGGTTCGCCTTGGTGCGGAGAACCTGTTTCAACGAGGGTCAGCATATCGAAACATGCTGGTGAAGGCGAGCTAGCCTGACTATACCAATCAACACGTTGTTTAGTGAAGCATGCATATTTGGTTGGTTTCTATCTTGCCTTAGTTCATTTACAAGTAAGCAGCATATTGAATTTACTGAAATGAACGTGCCACCGTTAGGTAGATTTTACCTGACCGTCTGAATTACCTGCACAATACTTACCATGCCTTCCCTGAAACGAAGACACAAGTTAGTATGCAACAGGTTTAAATATACACAGGGATCACTGGCTTGATGCCACGAAGGGACGGGTTATAGTCTCAAGACACAAATGATATACACTGCAGGTGGCGAGCCCTGCTGCATAACACTTTGCCCCATAACATACGACTATACATACGTTCCGTCCGGATCGGATCGGTCCCGGCGCCCCGGTGACCGTCCGCGGAACTGATAACATACCTTGTGCACAAGTCGTCCGTGATCGAGAATACTCATAGAATTTGTTCCATAGCATACAGTTTTGCATAGTCATCCTGACAGTTTATTTCATAACAAGCATATATTTCCATACTTAGCACGATTCATAGAACAGTTATAGACGAACTAGCATACAGGATGATAACCGTTCATAAGTTTGTTGACAAGCATAATAACCAAGTTATTCTCTTTTATCTTGGTTTCTTTTATTATTATTTGGTATCGTTTGATCGGGGCGAAGGAGTGAGGCTGGAAGCAGGGCTAGCTAATCGGGTTGGTAGCCACTCACTTAGATTTTGGAAGGGAGAAGGAAAGAGGCGCTTCACGACTCCGCTCGTAAGCCGCCTACTGCTCGTTCACCTGCACACGAACAGCTCGATTAATACTTCTTCCTCTCTTTCCAATCTCGGAATAGAAGTGCAAGTCAATGAACGAAAACAATGAAAACCATCGAAACCGTTCAAGAAAAACAAGCAAATCCCAAAACCAACTCAAAGCACGAAAGCAACAAGCGACATCGAAAACCGAGGCAATAAAAGATAGCAGCGGAGAGGTCCCTCCTGACTCTGCCGCTAAGCCGATCCCGGGGGCGCAGTCCACTGAATATGGGAATCGATTCCGAAGAAACAAATCCATAACGAGGACGAGTTCTTAATTCAATCTATCCCGATCGAACGATACCGTCTTGTGTTTCTTAGCCGCGCTCTCCGCATCGGGAGAACGGGGCGCTACATCAGGAGTACCTGAACAGGGTCAAAAATGGGGGTTTTTGTCGTGTCCGACACGACACAGGACACTGTGTCCTGTGTCCGACACAGGGGAAAATTAGGAAATAGGGTTAGGGTTTCCTGCGGCGGCCGGACTGAGGCGGTGGGGGCCGGGGCAGCGGCGGCTCTGCGGCGGAGAGGCCGGCCGGGGCTAGGGGCGGTCGAAGGCGGCGCTGGCGGCACGGGGGCGGCCGGAGGCGGCCGGCGCTGCTGCTTGCTGCTGCTGTCGTCGAGGTGGCCAGGGGACGGCGGAGCGGGTAGGGACTCGGGAGACGGTGGTCAGGGCATCGACGGCGGGCTGGGCAGCGGTGGCGGCGGCGCTGTGGGACGGTGGCGGTCCGGAGGAGAGAAGAAAGGGGGATTATATAGGGGATGGGAGGCCCGAGCGGGGTGGAGGCTGGGCGAGGAAGACGGGGGCGTAGGCGAGGTAGCCGGGCAGAGCGGCGAGGTGGCCGGAGCGAGGCGGGCGGAGCGCCGGAAGACGTGGGGGCGAGGACTTCGTGGGGGAGACGGGTCTGCCGGGTCGGGTCTCGGGCGGTCCGGGTCTGGCCGTCCCGACCTGACCCGCTAGCAGTTGCGGGCTAGGCCCGGCCTGCGGGCCGAGGGAATGGGCCGGGCTCTGGTGGGCTTATTGTTGGGCTTGGTTATTATATTAAATAAATCAATAAATAAATAGTTAAATAATTTAATAAATAATTAAATAGTTTTTTTAGGTTTTTAAAATAGGTCCGGGGCCCGATAAATTCTAGAAAAATTATCCTAAGTCCAGTTTTTTATTTTACACCCAAAAATATTATTTTCATAATATTTTAATATTATTTATTATCATTTAAAAATCATTTAATAATTAAAACCCTGTTTTTAATCCCAAAAAATTCCAGAAAATTGTGAAAAAATCCAAATTTAAAAATTTTGAAAAATCAGGGGGTTTACAATCTACCCCCCTTAAGAGGATTGCGTCCTCGCAATCAAAGAATAACCGATCAACAGAGATGACATGGTTGCAAGTATCGTTCGAAACACATCACAAGATACTTAAGGGAATACCGTTTCCCTAAAGATGAAAGTTATACACTTTTCAGAGAAAATCTAGTTAAAGTAAAAGAACTACAACTTTTATAAAAACCAGGTTGTTATTAACAAGTTGCAAATTACTAGGTTGGGGCTGAGGTCACGAACCAATAGGCACGAGCTAAAACAAGACTAGAAACGGATAACTACGAATCACTTACGCGCATCAGCTACTCCACGAGTCTGTGCGTTCTCCACGGTCATCGCCAGGGCTTGCTCGCGTCTTTGCAGTTGATTCTTCTGTTGCTGAGCCTGCTGGAAGAGTAGTGCCTGGGGTATCAAGGGTGGCCTCGGCTGATACCCTCCTGGAGCTGGTGGTAGGACTTCTTGAACTTCCGTTTGTGGTGCTCCCAATATTGGATAGGTTGGCCTCGGTATTGGTAACGTTTGCTGGTTTACCCTTGGTGCTCTGTCTCGACGCTTAGGGCATTCTTTCAATAAATGTTGACTGGATCTGCAAACTATGCATAGTCTCTTCTTTCGTCTGCACTCGTCCTCAGTATGGCCTCGCTTGCGACAATATAGACAGACAGGTATTGCCTGTGGAGATGCTCCTAGTGGCTGGTGTATGCGAGGTCTCTTTGTAGCTTCTTCTTGTGGTGCTTCGGCTGGTGCTGATGTAGATGGCCGCTTTAGACTGGTCTCTCTCCTGATGACGCGTTCCATGCGTCGTACTGCAGCAAGGACGTCCGAGTATGAAGTAGGTGCAACGGATCCAATTAGTTTTTGTAGCTCAATGTTTAGTCCGTCGAAAAATTTCTCAGCCTTCTCTTCTTCTGTCGGGATCAATGTTGGGGCGAAGCGACTTAGACGAATGAACTCAGCGTTGTACTCTTCCACTGTTATAGCATCCTGAGTAAGGTGATTGAACTTGTCCCAGAGTTCTGATCGAGCGATAGCTGGAATGTACATCTTCTAGAGAACTCTTCCCAAGTAACTTGGTCTGGTCCGATCCGTGTCTCCTCGGATAGCCACCAGTGATGTGCATTGTCCGTCAACTACATTCTGACGGCAGTCATCCAACGTTCCTTTGAAAGCTCAGCTGCTTCTAGTTGATGTTGAGTGTTGGTGAGCCACTCATGAACTTCAGTGGGCTCTTCCTTGCCTGAGAAGATATACGGGGCTTCAACTGCCAGAAATTGGTGATAGAGCCCGTCGTTGGCCGTCGTGCGGGTAGATTCGCCTGCTCGAGTGCGGTTACTAGGCTGCGACTCAAAGTCTCTTGTTGAACTTGCATGATTGCATAGATCATTTGAAACATCTGCTGTCCATCCATGGCCTGCCCTGGTGGAATTATGGGCATTGGTGGAGTAAATGGCGTCGTTGGTGGAATATCATCTTGCTGGATTCTCGAGGCATATTGTTGAGCTGATTGTCCTCCATCCACTGGTGTTACTTCATCTTCGTTGGTTACCTCAGCATCTCGTGGTGACGTTATGGGAGTCTCGTCGTTTGCTCGTGAATCCATAACCCTGCAACCAAAATAAATAATAAGAGGCGCACAGGAATCAAGGCAGGATGCAAGTCAAGAAATTTATTCGAAGTCGATATGGATATCAAGAACGTTTCAAGCAAGTGGATGAGATCCTAAAAACTTATCTTATCTTATTACAGGCCTGTTCGGTCCCTAAGTTGAAACCGAACAATTTAGTCGTAGACCTGTATGGGCCACCAAAAAAACTATGTCACGCCCCAATCCCAAAATATCGAGGGACTGGACACGTGGCAATGGCCAGCAGCACGCACCGATGGACAACCCAATTTAATGGATCCATCAGGACATGCTTAAGCTGTAGACTAACAGGAAATAGAATAATTATTACAAGTCCCAGGTTATTCTAATCTTATCCATAACAGATAATCACAGATTAAATGTCAAAAATAATGCAAATAGCAATAACTATCAAATCTCAATAAATATCTCGGGGAACAAACCGAGAATATGTCTGATACATCCATGCCAATAGACATGAAATAAAGGAACTAAAAATAGAAACAGAAACAGAAATAACTGACTATATACAGCCAATGCTCAGAAGAAGTCCTCTGGTGCGAACTCGTCTTCAGGTCCTGGTACAACTCTTGGAAGTGCTCCTGTATGATGTATCTCTGGGTGGATCTTTTCGGCTATACCTGGGGACATAGTCCATTCCAGGTCCTCAGGGGACATAACAAGGTATAGATAACACAAGCCAAAATAAATACAGTGTAGAAAATAAATGAAACAATAGGGTAACTATATGACCAGCTAAGTGATATGCAAGATAAGAGCAGCACTAGAACTCAGGCTGAAACTACTACAAGCTCTGTGTCGGGGAGCCGGTAGCAGTGATATCATGTGGTTGTCTATCTCGTAGTGAGACTAAGACGCCGGCATAGTATATAAAAATCAACCTGTAGTCTGTGTGACTCTTCCCACCCAATGTAATCACGCATATCATGACCATAACGTCTCATATCCATGTCAAGCGGGATCATAGCTAATGCAACAAGTCATAGAATATCTAAGAATATAATATCTCTGTCAAGTCCTGTATCCTATACAGAATTACCATGAATGTCTCAGGAAGACTCTGTCTCATGAATAGTATCAGGTGTCCTGGGTTATGATGTACTTGATAAGACAAGTACGAGAAATATCGGGTCTCGGTATCCATGTCTATGTGACGTTACACAACTCCGCGTACGGGGTTGGCACCCGACTAGTAATCGGACGCTAAGTAAATCCACTCGGTCCTAGGTTGAACAGTTAAACAAGTTTATATATGAATCTACAAGAACTCAAGTAAAATACTATAACAGGAATCACTGCGAGTTGACAAGCTATACTTGTCCACTGATACAAAATTAAGCCAAGGAAATAAATAGCAAGCTGCAGGGTTTGGCAAGGTACACTTGCCCACTAATGTATAACTAAGTCAAGGAATTTAGTAGCAAAGCTGCAGGGTTTGGCAAGGTACACTTGCCTGTGGTTCCGGCTCCAATTGTGGCTCTGACTTCAGCTGGAATTATAGGCGGTACTTCGGTTGCTAAAACAAACATCACCATCAGATCCAAAAAATATCAATCAGCTAGAAACGCCTATCCTTGAGTCCAATTTGGAGACAAGGGCAAAAATGGCAATTTCGGGTCAAAATGGGGTCCACATGTGGGCCCGCTTTGCACCGAAAAATGTGTCAGGGTCAAAGGTCTCCAAATTAATCAAACTTAGTGTCAACAGGTCAGGAACGATGATACGAACCCAACGAAACTTCCAGAATTGGATTCCGATGAGTCGATCACAAAATTGCCTGTCGAGCGGGGCCTGTGGGGCCCACGACACGCGATTTTGTCAACGTTCTCAGAATTGAACCAAACTTGGGTCACAGGACCAGCGTATCGCTACGAGTCTAATGGCGTAAGTTTCGTTTCAATCTGACGTGTGTACACAAAGTTGGGTCACAATTCAGAAAAGTCGGATACGGGGCGATGTCCGCGGATACGCGTTGATCCCGGTGTACACGCACACCCGAATCGACTTCTGCGAAATCCTGCACGTCCGTATCGACGACGCGCACGTATCTGTGAAGACCGCGCGCGACCAAGTTGTCCCGTTTGGCTGGGCGTACCCAGTTCCGGGGTGAATCGGGGCATAGTTTTTTCCTATTTTTGGATCGCGGTGTGCGATCGCCACAGGACGCGATGTCCCGAGCGGGTTGCCCGGGCACCGAGAGGGTCACGCAGGCTTCGCGATGCAAAATACGGAATCGAAAATGGGGTTACGAGTAGAGAGTTAGGAGTACCTGAACAGGGTCGAAAACTTGGGTTTTCGTCGTGTCCGACACGACACAGGACACTGTGTCCTGTGTCCGACACAAGGGCAAATTAGGAATTAGGGTTAGGGTTTCTTGCGGCCGCCGAACTGAGGCGGAGGGGGCCGGGACAACAGCGGCTCTGCGGCGGGGAGGCCGGCCGGGGCTAGGGGCGGTCGAGGGCGGCACTGGCGGCGCGGGGGGCGGCCGGAGGCGGCCGACTCTGCTGCTTGCTGCTGCTGTCGTCGAGGTGGCCGGGGGACGGCTGAGCGGGTGGGGACTCGGGGAGACGGTGGTCGGGGCGTCGACGGCGGGCTGGGCAGCGGTGGCGGCGGCGCTGTAGGACGGTGGCGGTCCGGAGGGGAGAAGAAAGGGGGATTATATAGGGGATGGGAGGCCCGAGCGGGGCGGAGGCTGGGCGAGGAAGGTGGGGGCGTGGGCGAGGTGGCCGGGCGGACCGGCGAGGTGGCCGGAGCGAGGCGGGCGGAGCGCCGGAAGACGCGGGGGCGAGGGCTTCGAGGGGGAGACGGGTCTGCCGGGTCGGGTCTCGGGCGGTCCGGGTCTGGCCGACCAGACCCGCTAGCAGTTACGGACTGGGCCCGGCCTGCGGGCCGAGGGAATGGGCCGGGCTCTGGTGGGCTTAGGGTTGGGCTTGGTTATTATATTAAATAAATCAATAAATAAATAGTTAAATAATTTAATAAATAAATAAATAATTAAATAAATAGTTTTTTTTAGGTTTTTAAAATAGGTCCGGGGCCCGATAAATTCCAGAAAAATTATCCTAAGTCCAGTTTTTTATTTTACACCCAAAAATATTTTTTTATAATATTTTAATATTATTTATTATCATTTAAAAATCATTTAATAATTAAAATCCTATTTTTAATTACAGAAAAATCCCAGAAAATTCCAGAAAATTGTGAAAAAAATCCAAATTTAAATTTTTTGAAAAATCAGGGGGTTTACACAATCTGCGTAATGCAGTATTTTCAGGCTGCTTCAGCGTAAAAAGGTTGTTATATCACCACTTTGGCGTAAAACCTACTTGCTTTTAATGCTGTGGGAAGTCGTAAGGGAAACTCTTCATATTCCTCGAATGAATCTGTCAGATCATGCAGTGAACCTGACTCCTGACAAAGAGTACTGCACAACTATCCAGATGATGGCTGTAATGATGATTCGACACAGAGACCCAAACCGTCGTTTAGTGATATTTTCTTGGTACAAAGTGCTTTTACGCTTACAAGGGAATACGCTGCCTAGTTTTACACAGGCAGATGTGAGCTTTTACGCTCAGCAGAAGACAAAATAAACTGTCACGTCAAAAGCTGCTCTTCGTACAGAGCTCGAGGCACGTCTCTGCATTTAATACACAGAATAGGGGCGGATCTCTGCATTTAATTCACGAGATTTGGTTCTATTTTTAAAGACTGGGCGAGCCATAATTACGGCTAATACGTCCACATCATCACCTCTGCATATTACGCCATGAGGCTATTTTCAGATATAGGAGCACACTGTACGCTATCTCCTTGAAATACGCCATCGGGCTATTTTTAGCTATAAGGAGTACGTCATATGCTATCTCCTTGGAATACGCTAACTCAGGATATATTTGTATTTATGCGTGATAAGGCTATTTGGTCCAGAATACGCTCAATACCTCAGTCAAGGAAGGAGGATCAGCTATCTTTTACGCTAGCTACCTATCCATGCAGCATCAGTCTTCTACGCCTATTTGGCTTCTATGCTGATTCGACAACCACTTGGCTTCTACGCCAACCTGACAACTATTTGGCTTCTACGCCATGGTGATAGTTATTGGCTTCTACGCCAACCTTTTCTACGCAAGGGGCAGTTACCTACATGGCTTGTATGCCGTGATCTTCACAGCAGTTATACGCATTTTCTCATCATGGGACACGCGTCATACGCAGATTCAGAAGGTCATCTATACGTGGGTGGCAGTTATTATCACCGCCGTGTAAAAAGTGCCATACTCTCCACTGTCCGGCTTCTATGCCGACTGGACCGTTACTGTCACTAAAACCCTATAAATAGAGACCCCTATTGACAGAGGTCCAAGGTCGAAAACTAGGAGAATAGAAGTCGAAGAAATCAAAGAACAGAGAGAGAAGAGCTCAGACAGAGAGTAGTGATCGACAATTTTGGCATCGAGTATCCACTCCCTCTTGTAATCTTTGAAGCATCTCCTTCTTCTACAATACTTCTTCATCATCGTGTGGTCCAAGGGACAAAGTGATCGACTACAGATCAGACTCCTATAGCAATATTTATCCAGATTAAATTTTGTACTTAACATCCTCGCATAGGATTAATAGTACTTCTTGTTTGTAAACCTAAGAAAGGGTTTCGTATAAACCTAGTTTTATTTCTTCCGTTTATTATCAAACAGTATGTATCAAAAATATTTAGCAACGTATTTAGCGACGTCTTTGACGTTGCTAAATTTTATTTTAGCGACATTTTTATTTGACGTCGCTAAACGTCGCTAAATTTTGGTTAATTAGGACTCAGTTTTCTTTTCCCCCATCTGTCGAAAAATTTGAAAGTTTTTGATTTTCTTCGCCCCCCCTCTCCGGCGACCGGCTCTCCACAACTGCGGCTACTCCGGCATCCCCCTCCTCCTCTTCGAGCTCTAGGTAATCTCTCTCTCTCTCTCATGTGACACTGACACAAAAAACACTTGATAGACACGACACACACACACAGACACGACACACGCACACAGATACTGACAGACACACACGACACACAAACACACAGATGCAGACACACACACACACACACACTGGCACTGACATAGGCACGACACATATACATACTGACACACACACAATATTTGATCTATTGGATGTGTCCATGTGAATTGAGGGTTGGTATCATGGTAGTGTAGTGTATGGAGGATGTATCCTAAAGTATCTTGGTGTTGCACACCCAATGTTTGTGAATTGGACTAGTGGTTGTGTGTGTGTGTCTATTTATGCCTTAGAGTATCATATGATATGTATATGTAAATTGGTATATTATCTATTTGCATATGAGAGTATGCATATATAGGTGTATCTCGATATATATATAGATAGGTATATAGCTACTGTTATCTGTGTTGGTGTTCATAGTATCTTCTAGTTGTGCTTGATGTGGGAGAGGGTAAAAGGGTCGAGTTGTGTGTGGGTGTCACTACTGAACTATGAGGCTTCAGGAACTGAACTCAATTCAGTTTGGCCTAGTACATTAGGCAAGCTGGCAATGTGTTGCAGTGGTATCAGGTTGGCACTGTGAGGAGGGGATCAGTTTTTGTCATCTTCTACAGTAGAAGAGTGTTGGTGCACACTTGAGCAACATCAAACACATGCATGCTTGAGCAATGGCAAGGCAGCAACAAGCACTGCTGTGAGCCATGGCAGTAGCTAAGGGCAGTTGGAAATAACTAAGTGAAGGGAAGATTTAGCCACTGCAGAATAAGTACAAAGTATCAGAGGTTGCAGACTTAGTTAGGGTCTGCAGGCATGTATTTGGGTTAAGGTATAGACAAGTATCGGGTAGGTGTTCACCGGTCACTTGTTGCATGCCAATACAACCCTTAACTGATACTGTGGTATCAGGAATTTAATTGGCAAGAGTGATCAGTGTAGTGCAGTTCAATTAGAGCACAAAAGTGCTGTGAAGTGAACTGATACTGTGGTATCATGGAGTGACTGCTATGGGTTGTAGTCCAGTGAGCAAGTATAAGGATGAAGTGCAAGGTGCCAGGCCAAGGGTAAGAGGCTCTCAGTGTGGATAGTAAAGTACTTAATTTCAAAGCAGAATATCCTAGTACGACCTAGAAGACATAGTGTAGCAAGGTATTAACATAGTATTGACTAGTATAAACTAGTATGGATCTAGAAGTGGCTTATAAATATCACCATGAACTAGTTAACCCTGTTTATCATTTCAAGGGCTCTTGGACTTTGATAAATAAAAGTATGTATTATATCAGTTATGAAATGAAAGTATTGCTTATTTTAGACTTTGATAAATGGTCAGTTGTTTTGAATATTGCTTATTTTAGACTTGATAATGAACCCAAGGGGGTTGGTAAACCCAGAAATGTAATATTTTTTTTATTTTTTTTGAAAATTAGCGACGTTTCTAGCGAAGTTTAGCGACTTTTAGCAACGTTAACTTATGTCGCTAAATACGTCGCTAATTAGCGATGCTGTAACAAATTGCTAAATACGTCGCTAATAACATCGCTAAAAATATCGCTGTACGTCGCAAATTGCTGACATGGCAGTATTGCCAGGTCATTAAAGACGTCGGTGTAATGTCGCTATATAAGTCGCTAATCAGCGACATTTAGCGACTTTAATAAACGTCGCTATTTAGTGACGTGGCATCGCTAAACGTCGCTAAATTTAGCGACACATTAAAGTCGCTAAAAAATATCGGCATAGTGACGTTTAGCGACGTTTTTTGTTTTAGTGACTTGGTTTTTTTTGACTGCTTTAAAATGTCGCTAATTACGTCACTAAACCAAATTAGCGATAATTTTTGGTTATTTAGCGACGTTTTTAGACGTCGCTAATTTGACTTTTTCTGGTAGTGGCTTAAGTAGATTTTTTTTGCTTTTCCACTCTGATGTGCATTCTACTTTTGTTGGCATTTAGCCATCGAGCACATACTTAGCTGGTGTTTTGGTTTGATCAGTTAGCTTATGGGCAATTACATGACTGACATATCCTAGGGTTGATCATGTATGACTCAGATTTTGGTTAGTTTATTTATTTTGTGTTCACTATCATCATGATCATCTGTATATTATAGTTTGTGATGCTTTACTATTATATTTTAGCTGATCTTACATCTTGTTATTATTTATGTTGTTATTGTGATTGAGATACTAGGGTTTGTTGGACCTAGGCTTGACTGATGGTTTGTAGTAGTGATCCATCATGTCTTACAGCTTCACCGTATATGCAGAGTACCAGAGTGCTTTAAGTATACGTAGCTGGCCTTGTCAGTCCCATTTTCTAGTAGTCTGGTTTTGGGTATGACATGATTTTAGTGGTGGCCCATGCAGGTCTGTCTGAGAGAATTATATCTGTCTGAGCTGATTATGTCTGACTGAGTAGACGGGATCTAGTTTTTACATATATATGGGGGTTGTTGCTGTTGCTAGATATCTCATTCCTAAATATTTTCCCCTTGATCCCTAGTTATTTATATTCATCCGTGATTCTTGACATATTATCTCTTTATTTATTTATTTATCTATCATGTTCTTCGTTTGATTCTTGTGTCTTAATATTAAGGGGTACTATTTATGTTACTATCGGCCAGATTGATCGAGTGCAACTCGAGGAGGGTCAATACTTGGGAGTCCCGCATATTTCTGAGAAGGACCATAGTATTCAGTGGAAGAGTCTAGAGTATATCCTAAGGCAAATCGACTGGCAGTATTGGACCAGCAAGCAGCACCTTTACACCCTGTTCAGCCCGATCAGCCAGAGGGTATTGCCCGAGCACTGATGGATGTCCTTCGAGGTTTCATGATGACCCAGCAGCACCAGAGTGATGTACTCACTTAGTCAGTCCTGACAGCATTGGAGCAAGGTGGTTCCCAGAACCATAATTCTATGACCAGCATCAGGCGCCTTAGTCCTCCGTACTTCAATAGTACAAAAGATACAATTTTGTCAGATGCTTGGCTGTAGTATACTGAGGCAATCTTGGAGGTAGCAGGGACTCCAGCTAGAGAGCATGTAGCAATATTGAGGCTAAAGTTATTGGATTTGGCTCGTGACTGGTGGGCAGCACAGGAGATTTCTTTCACAACACTGATTCCATGGGCAATTTTTACTGAGAGGTTTTAGGCAAGGTATTTTGATGTGGTGCCACATTATGAGCTTCAATAAAGGTTTAATAACCTCAAGCAGGAAGGCAGGACCATCGACGGTTATGCAACAGAGTTTGTGAGACTTAGTATGTTTGCTCCCACTTTGGTAGAGACCGAGGTAGAGAGGGTGAGGAGGTCCTGCGGGGACTCCATTTAGAGATTATCTTGGTGGTAGAGCATCATGAGTTTCTGACCTTTTATGTGTTGATGCAAGCAGCCAAGGTGTATGAGTACACATCGTAGAGGATTATCGGTCGAGTTGCGAGCCAAAAAAGGTCTAATATTTTAGGAGGATCAATATCCCAGTCATCAGTACCAGCTCCAGCAGTTCGAGTCCTGACGACTGGATCCTTGAAGAGGATAACATCATCTCAGCAGTTTTTTTAGATATTTCCTCATCAGAGGCAGCCATCTTCTTATTCTTTCCATAGTTGTTTCGATTGCGGAAAATCTGGGCATATAGTATCAGAGTGACGTAGGGCACAAGGATTATTCTTGGTGTATGGGGCATCAGACTACATGGTCGGAGCATATCCTAGGAGAAACTAGATTAGATCATCTTCAGCCCAGTCAGCAGTTCATCCAGTAGCACCGAAGTTCAGGGCACCAGCACCAGTATAGCAGCAGCAGGTTCAGATGACTTTGCCTCCATATGCCAAGGTATTTCAGCAGAGGCCGCAACAGTATACGCAGGCCCAGGAACAGGCGAGACCTAGAGGTCAACAGCAGAGGAGACCAGCACCCAGAGGACATGGTTGAGCCATTTTGCTATCGATAGAGGAGGCTTTGGTAGCATGAGAGGTGGTAGCAGGTACCATTCTCGTCCATTTTTATTCAGATTCAGCTTTATTTGATTCTGGTGTATTGCATTCATTTATATCTGTATGGTTTGCGACACAAGTTGGATTGGTGTCCGAGTCCTTACCTGTAATGTTGAATATACTTACTGGTAACGATCTCATGGAGTTGATAGATTATATCCCTCGCGTAGAGTTATAGTATGTGGGAGAGAGTTTCTCGCGAGGCTGATATACTTTTCTATGGGTGATTATGATGTCATTCTTGGGATGGATTGGTTGAGTGAGAGACATGCGATAATAAATTGCCATTGTGCAAGGTTATCTTTTGTGTACTTGGTGGGAAGGAGTTCTCATTCTTGAGAGGTATTGTAGAGTAACCGTAGGTTACATTAATGATAGCAGAGACCGAGTAGGAATAATTTCCCAGGGTAGTTTATGAGTTTCCTGACGTATTTTCTGATGAGCTACCAAGTGTACCACTAGTTAGAGATGTAGACTTCTACACTGATATAATCCTGGGAGTAGAGCCAGTATCGGAGAGGGTTTATACGATATCACCATCTGAGTTGGAGATCTTGTATCAGATGATTAAGGAGTTGAGATCCACGGAATTCATTAGACCAAGTGCATTGCCTTGGGGAGCCCTGTTACTTTTTATTAAAAAGAAGGATGGTTTATCGCGTTTAGTTATTGATTATAGAATACTAAATACGGCAACCATTAAGAACAAGTATCTATTGCCCAGGATAGATGACTTATTTGATCAACTCAGTGGGGCTACTATATTTTCTAAGATCGATTTGCGGTATGGGTATCATCAGATCAAAGTTAGAGAGCAGGATATACCAAAGACGGTGTTCAGATCTAGATATGGTCATTGGGAGTTCCTAGTTTTGCCATTTGGAGCGACCAATGCACCAGCTATATTCATGTCTCTCATGAATAGCATCTTTATGCCTTACCTAGAATAGTTTGTGATAGTGTTTATTGATGATATCTTGGTTTATAGTCGGAGTAAAGAAGAGCATGAGCAGCATCTTCTCGTAGTTCTTCAGATTCTTCGAGAGCAATAATTGTATACGAAGTTCAACATGTATGAGTTCTGGATTAATTATATATCATTCTTGGGACATATCATTTCTGATGGAGGAGTCAAAGTAGATCCTAAGAAGGTGGAGGCTATTGAGATTTGGCCCGTACCCCATACAGCTTCAAATGTATATAGTTTTCTTGGTCTAACAGGCTACTACAGGCAGTTTGAGGCAGAGTTTGCTAGGATCTCTGCACCCTTGACATGGCTGACGTATAAGGATGTGTGTTTTGAGTTGTTAGATGCTTGTCAATTTTTTTTTGAGAAGCTCAAGCGGAGTTTGGTTTTAGCTCATATTCTGATACTTCTAATGGGACCAGGTGGGTTCTCAGTGTATTGTGATGCTTCAGTAATGGGAATAGGGTGTGCCTTATACAGCATGGCAGAGTGATAGCTTATGCATATCGACAGCTTTGAGACCATGAGAAGAGTTATACGACACATGAACTTAAGTTGGTAGAAGTAGTGTTTGCACTTAAGCTCTAGAGATATTACCAATATGGTGATTGAGTGGAGATCTTCACAGATGACAAGAGCTTGAGGTATGTGTTCACATAGAAAGAACTCAACAGTCATCAGAGGAGGTATCTCGAGTTATTATCGGACTACGATCTTGACCTTCAGTATCATCCAGGAAAAGAAAATATCATAGCAGATGCCTTGAGCAGGAGAAAAGGAGCTTACTTCATGATGGAGCAGTGCCATATTTTGGAGGATCTGTAGGAGATGGGTATCAAGGTAGTATTATCATTTAATATTAATTTTATGGCGAGTCTACAGGTTCAGTCTCCTATAGTTGAGAAGATCCGAACAGAGAAGATTGGTGATGTCGGACTTCAGCAGCTCAGAGTAGAGTGTGAGTCAGGACACAGACCAAAGTTGAGCATTCATGAGGATGGGACTCTCAGGTTTGGGAGTCGACTTTGTGTGCCCAAAGGAGATATCCGGCATGAGATTATGTCATAGGCCCATAGTTCTCAATACTCAGTACATCCAGGAGGGACAAAGATGTATCAGGATATTTGTTATCACTTCTAGTAGAATTATATGAAGAGGGAGATAGATCGTCTTATTTTTTGGTTTTTAGTTTGTCAAAAGGTCAAGGTTGTGCATCAGAGATCGGACGGACTACTTCAGCCTTTACCAATTTCGGAGTGGAAGTGGGACCATATTACTATAGATTTTGTGACCGGTCTTCCTAGATCCCTGTTTAGAAGAGATGCTATATGGGTAATAGTAGATCAACTCACGAAGGTTACTCACCTTCTTCTTTTCAGAGTGGGCCTAGTCTACAAAGCAACTTGCTGAGATATACATGAGACAGATCGTCAGATTGTATTGTGTGCCAGTTAGCATAATCTTAGATCGAGATTCATGATTCACGTCTCATTTCTGGCAGAGCCTACAGTAGAGTCTGGGTACTAGGTTAAAGTTCAGTTCACTCTACCATCCCAGACAGACGGACAGTCCGAGCATACTATTCAGACTTTGGAGGATTTGCTTCAAGATTGTATACTTGGTTTTAGAGGATTTTGGGAGGATCACTTGCATTTAGTAGAGTTATCCTATAATAACAGCTTCTAGGCGAGCATTTAGAAGGCACCTTTCGAGTCTTTCTATGGTAGAAGATGCAGATCACTGTTAGCTTGAGATAACATTGGTGAGAGGCAGATGCTTGGTCCAGAGATGATTGATCAGTCGATTAGAGTGATTAGGAAGATCAAAAACTATTTCATAGTAGCTTAGGATCATAAGCGTCATTGGGCAGATCAGTACCATCGTTATCTTGAGTTCTCTGTCGGCGACCATGTATTTCTGAGAATTTTGCCTACCCGTAGAGTTATCAAATTTAGAGTACGAGGAAAGCTTAGTCCCAGATATATAGGCACGTTCGATATTCTCGAGCGAGTTGGAGAAGTATTATATCGTCAAGCTCTTCCATCATTTCTTCATGAGGTATATGACGTCTTTGACGTATCTCAGTTACACCAGTATATTCTAGACCTGAGCCATATCCTGGATCATTCTGAGTTGGTCGTTGGTACCGACCTATCATATGAGAAAAAGTCTGTGTCTATTTTAGACCAGAGGGAGAAGGTTCTCAAGAACCAGACTATTAGATTAGTTCATGTTGCTTGGGGGCATTAGTCACTGGGCGAGTCGATGTGGGAGAGCGATGACGATATTAGTACTCATTATCCATTTTTTTGACTTATGAGGTATACTTATTCGTATATCCATGTGATTGATTGATAGATAATATGTTATATCTATTATTTTTTCTTTCTAATTTCTTGTTATTGCCCAGGAAATTTCATGCTCATATGAGTATTTTGCTTATTTTTGGTTTCGTGCTGGCTTTTTTGGATTTTTTTGTTAGTAATTTTTGGATCCTTATAAAATTCTGAGGACTGAATTTTTATAAGGATGGAAGAGTTATGAGACTCGTCTCACAGTATTTATATTTTATGTAGATACGTATTTTTGTGCTAGTTATTACATTTTATTGCATCTCGAGGAAACCCAAAAAATTTTAAAATTGAAACTTTACTACCTGACCGGTATACCGATGGTATACTACATTATACTGACGGTATACTGCCCGAAAGATATTTGTTTCACTTTTCGAGATATTTTTGAGATATTTATCTATAAATATTACTTGATTCATTTTATTTCTTTCTCTCTCATTGCTTTTTCATTTCTCTCTCAAGCTTGGAAGCGTGGTCTTGAGACCAGGAGTGTGGTTTTTGATCCCCTTTATGATGGTGGACTAGAAGGTTTAGGCTGGGAGCTCACGTTAGGCAAGTACACCTTGCTGATTTTTTGAACTTCTTTTACTTTATGTCATTTTATTTTCCTGGAGCATGGTTATTGCTTTTTAGCTTAAACTTGCTTTACTATAGTTTTTATATCGTAATTTTTAGTCTAGTGACCGTCTCTATTTTAATTTGTGGTAGAATCTTGTCCCATCCCTTTTTGGTAACTCGGTAAAGAAAACGGTACCAGTGTTGTGACTGTGATATTTAGTCCATATTATGATATAAGACTTACCCTAAACTTGACTTCTTGTTAGACTTGGTTCTGGTAATTTTTGGGGTTTGATTTGAGTCCCGAAAAACAGACTTAACCATGTTTATTCTTGGAAACCGGCACACCAACGATATATAGTATACCGACGTTATACCAATTTTGGCTGACTTGATTTCTAGATATTTTTTGTGAACCCTATCGGCATACCGACAGTGTACTACAGTTTACCGACAGTGTACTACAGTATAGCGATGGTATACCGATCTTGACGATATTTGTTGACCGACTTCTGGATATTTATCTTGGCCGGTATACCGACAGAGTACTGGGATATGCCGACGGTATACCAATTTATGGAACTTTATTTTCTAGTAACTTTTTGCCTACTTGGAATGATATACCGATGGTATACTACAGTGTACCGACGGTGTACCAATTTGTTGGAATCCAGAACTTATTGGGTTTTTTCTATCACTAGACCGGTATACCGACGGTGTACTAGACTGTACCAACGGTATACCGATCGTGCACTTTCTTTAGGAATCCTTTATTTTTTTGATTTTGTTATGATACTTCTGGCTTTTGCTTGGACACACGATGATTTGACCAGATTTGGACATGAACTTACATGGCTTCAGATGACTTGACTTAACTTGGCTTGCCTTTACTCGATTTCACCCGGCTTTGCCCGACTACACGTGATGACGTAGCTTGACTTGGTTTTATTTGGTTTTATCTAGCTAGACATGGCTTCACATGGTTGTACATGGCTTTACCTAGTTTTACTTGGCTTTACCTGGCTTTACCTGGATTGACATGGCATCACTTGGCTTTACCTGGCTTTACTTGGTTACACGTGGCTTGGTTGTTGTCGTGGCTTACATGAGTGCATTTTTGCAATGTATATTAAACTTGTTTATATTACTATTAGAACTTGTTTTGTTGTATCATGTCTAGGATAGATTCTACAGAATTCCACATCCGGATTCATACAAGAAACTGCTTGAGGTTAATAACTAGAGATTCACTTAGTACGTGGCTAAGGATTTTCCTAGATTGCATGCAGTCCTAGTTATTTATACAGTTATCTTGAGGAGTATCAAGGAGTTTATATTATGAAGTATCTTGAGAAGTATCCAGTGCTGGTTTGTGCGTATGGATATCCCGGACGGACTGCAGGGGCATACGATCAGAAGGAACTCTAGCATTATGTTGCATTATAATTGTTAGTAATTAGGATTATGATAACCTTAATTAGTAAAAGTATCAAGCCGTACTTATATGATTTACCATAATTTATGGATGATGGATAATATAGGGTTTACATGATCACACTTTTATTTTCTGCACTTTTTACCCTATTGATGATCAGTTCAGGATATGTCTCATTGCAGGTTTACAGTATTTTATTTATTATCCTGAGATTTTTTACATTCAGTCTTTACTTCAGTGTTTATATTACTTGTGTTGTTGGTTTAACTTCCTAGATTTGCTTCATTTATGGTACTTGCTATTTGGGGGTCTGACCCCACTGGTTTTGTATGGTCGGATCCAGTAGCAGCACCGGAGGATCTTTCATACTTTTTTAAGGATGGTGGCCACCAGGCGCACCCGACCGCTTGAGTGAGTTTTCTTACTTCCTCACTCTAATGTATATTCTAATTTTATTGGCGATTAGCCGTTGAGCACATATTTAGCTGGTATTTTGGTTTGATCAGTTAGCTTATGGGCAATAACATGATTGACATATCCTAGAGTTGATCATGTATAACTCATATTCTGTCTAGTTTATTCATTTTGTGTTCACTAGCATCATGATCATTTGTATATTATAGTTTGGGATACTTTACTATTATATTTTGTCTGATCTTACATCTTGTTATTATTCATATTGTTCTTTTGATTGAGATACTAGGGTTCGTTGGACCGGTCACTACCACATTTTCTAGGAAAGGGTATTTTGGTAATTTTATAATTAATTAAATATTGTGCATGATGAATAATTATTTATTATATTATTTAATTATTGTTAAAAATTAGTTTAATATTTTAGACTTGTGTTAGTAGACCTAACTAATTTAGATTAGATCCATGGACCAACATTTATTATTAGTTAGAATTGGGCCCAATTACAAGCCCATTCATTAGGAGGATGATTAATTTAATTAAACCATTAGACTAGAACCTTCTCTCCTTAATTATTTCTTCATGAGAGGCCCCAAGGGGTATAATGGATATTACATAGTAGCTTAAGGGAGGGGCTAAGGGAGCCAGCCTATATAAAAGAGGGGGGAAAGTTTCTCTCTCCTCTTTTCATTTCAAATCTAGATCTAGAATTTCCCTCAACCAAATTCCTTCATTCCTACAATAATTTTCTACCAAATTTCTTTCCAATTCCTTCAAAAATCACCATTGGAGACTAATAGAGAAATGATCTAGAAGGAGAAAGCAAAGATCTACAAAGAGGAGCAGGATCTACAAGTTGTGGGCCAATTTTATCAAATTTGGAGGTTACATTAGAAATCTATCTCCCAATAGGTATAATTCAGTTTTTTCCCCTTTAATTAGGTTCTAAATATAAGATTTAACCATGAAAAACTATCCCATATCCATAGGCTACCTATAGAAATTGAAATTTGGTTAATAGGAGGCCTATGGAGAAAGCTATGGTACTTTTTGTGTCAAATTTGGGAGAATTTCGAGATTGACACTTTTTGTATTTGTCAATTGGTCATATAGACTAAATTGACATATATTTGTTTATTTGTGGCTAGTATCATGTCCACAATTGGATACGTGTAGGTCGTATCCCAATAATTTGGTAATACGTGTTAATTTGGGGATTTTTCCTCCGATAAGGGATTTTGTACATGTCATATTTTAACACGGATACGTAGATATATATTTAACTCTTCGTATTATTCATAAATAGTAATTTAGACTTGCTTGTGTCCTTCGGGGTACGTTTGGTTGTGTGATAGACTCGTATCGCAAGCGTATCATAGATCTAGTGTGATACAGGTGCGATGCACTCCACGTGTTTGTTGTGTTGTATTTCTAGATCCAATTTCCATTGTTCTTAGCTAATTGTAACATATATATTCATATGTATATGTATATGTATATATGTATGGATATATGTATGTAGATGTGGATATACTAGTGTATTAATTATCTATATGCATATGTGCTTATATATATATGTAGATATACATCTATATATATAGTTATTTGAATAGTTATGTTATATGTATGTTGTGTATATGTATTTATATATGTGATGATATATACATATATGTATTTTAGAACGGAGTGTTTGTATATATGTAGTTTGATATATATATATTAGTATATGAATGTACATAAGTGTTATATGTGTTAATGGTTATATATATATATATATATATATATATATATATATATATATATATATATATATATATATATATATATATATATATATATATATGTGCTTGAGGATATGTGTTTGATCAGGGGGCTCGGGTAAACAGGAAAACAAGACAGCAACAGCGACAGAAATCAGCGACAGTAGCAACAAACAGCAACAGCCAACACAAACAACGGCAGCAATCAGCGACAACAACAGTGACAGCAGCAGCAAACACCAACAATGACAACAATCAGCGACAGCAACAACGATAGTCGCAGCAAACAACAAGTGCAAGCTAGGAGCAGCAACAACGTGTATTAAGGGGGACTAGCAAGGTGTGAGCTAACTAGTTAGGTTAGGGGTTGCTTAGTAGTGATTTCAGTAGGTATAATTAGTTAGCTAGTTAGTTGATATCTAGTGATACTATTATATATATATATCTTATGTTCCTAGTTAAGTTATATATATGTATAAAAATATATATGTTTTATCTATTAGTAGTAATAGGTAGTTGTGCATTAGTAAATATTAATAGTTATTAGTAGATAGCTAGTAGTTGCATTAGATAAATACCTATTAGTCTATGGTTTAGTATTGGGTAGCTAATATATACTAGGAATCGCTTTACCTTGAGATACCAAGGTAAATGTCAAGGTATGGGTTGATACTCAAGGTATTGAGTTGGGTATCGAGATGAAGGTGTAGTGGTGCGATACTGTATTAGTTTAAAGCCAAGGTATCCACTTAGCATTTATGATTAGGATTAGTGTATTTGATATTGATTGGATATGCTTATATGGTATTTCTATATCTCTTGTTTGAGTATCTCGAGATACGGTATCTTAGTACGTTCATAGTATTTTAGATTTAGCTAGTGTAGCCTAGATTCTTAGTGTATGAACCCAATATCATAGAGATAGACTTATACAACCTAGAAATAGGTAGTTTGACCAAGTTTGACTTAGAGTTGACCTAGTTTGACTGTTTTGACTTAGAAATGGCTCTTTGACCTAGATGTTGACTAGTTTAACTTATTTTTATTCCAAAACCTTGTATTGATGTTATATTTCCTATTTAGGTCTTTGAGGCACCGTACCAGACATCTTGATACTACTCATCGGACTTCAGACGAGTACATTCTCTGATAGTTTATCATTTATGATATCCTCTATGTTCATTGTATCTAGTATAGATATCCTTGATTTATCGACATGATGGTTACACGGATTGGTATATCCGAATCTCGTCATGAGATATTATTCTTTGATATATATGGTGTATCTTGTGCAAGACTAGTTTTATTGTTTTTCTTGTACATGTACAGACACTGATTCTTGGAAAAACTTGCTACCTTCCTAGAGAATCTCATGCCATAGCGTACCATGGTTGGATCATCTATACCAGTCGGGGTTGGAGAGTATGTAGTATAGATATGTGATCATACCCTCCTTGTATCAAGTCTAGTTCATTAAATAGTATAAATCATACATCGCACGTATGATTAGCTAGGCCATAAATCTTGTATCAAGTTCTCAAGCCGATCACGTATTAAAGCTAATACTCACTCACTTAGTCATTTAGTATTCTTGTTCATTGACATATTATTCATTCTTGTATTTATTTTTAATATTTTCTTTATTGTATATATCTTGTATCTATTGTCGCATCTTTTTTATTCACATCTATTTACTGTTACATAGTTTATACCATTGATTAGAACTGTTGTTATAGATGTACTCTACTCCTTTCCTGACTGGATATATTTTTCCAGATGACACTGAGGAGTGGTACCCTACTCATTACGGACCTCAGGATATTGTAGGCTTAGAGCCAAAGACCCTCGCTCAAAAGAGACTCATTCCGACTAAGACAGACGACCCGGGACTCATAGTTTCATAGATAGACTCTTTGTACTGGATTTGTCTCTAGCTTGTTGTTTAGTATTTTCTCTAACTCATTGATGTTATTATTTGACTCATGAGTTGTATTATGACTATTCTATTCTTTTTATCATATTCGTGCGTATTTCCATCTTAGATCTGTGATTGAGTATATTGATATTGTTGGTGGCTTATTATATTGTTAGATAGATTACCCAAATAATATTCTACCACCGATGTTGCGGCGTAGGCTGGGCGTTATTCCCGACTTGTATCCCTACACCGGATGCGGGTCGTGACAGGACCTAGGCTTGACTGATGATTTGTAGTAGTGACCCCTCATGTCTTACAGGTTTACCGTATATGCAGAGTACCGGTGTGCTCTAAGTATATGTAGCTGGCCTTATCAACTCTGCTCTCTAGTAATCTGGTTCTGGGGACTATTTTGTCAATTGAGTGTGTGTATTGTGTCCTAATGAGGACTATTGATATTTATTTAATGGTGTAAAGGTATTCTTGTGTCTAAAATTAGACAGGTAGAGTCTATATCAGGATACGCTATGATATGCATAGTTAGATTTGGTAAATTGGGTTTATATATGTGTTCTTTTGTCCAAAATAGCCCAAATTTGTTATAGTATTTAGCCTCATCTTTAGTAGTCGTAGCAACTTAGAAATATCATAATTCCTAATTCAGAACTCCGATTAATCTTTCATATTTTTTAAAAGAACCGTATCAAAATTAGCTTTCCAAATATATAAATTAATAAGCCAAATTTGTTCTGGAACGTTCTGTAAAACGGATTGAGTGTCAGGTGTCCGAAAGATGAACGTGTTTTGGAATTTTTGCGATTTTGGGAGCTTTCGGACACAAAAATGCAATCCGTTTAAAGTTTCAGAAAGCTGATATGAATGGATATGATATACTTTAAACCTTAAAATTATTGAATATATCTATTAGGTGCAGTATTGGTTACAAGTAAAGAACTGACTATATGGCATGGGCATTTTGTGTATCCTATGAGCTTAGGTAGTATGAATATCAATTTAGTGTAGGTATTATAGGTTGTCAAGTATATATATATATATATATATATATATATATATATATATATATATATATGTTAGATAATAGGTGTTAGTTGGTGTGTGTGTTAGTGTTGATACAAGTGGTTATCAAGTGAGCCAGGTATAGGTAAGTTATGTGTCAAGGTATAAAGTTTAGGTCAAGATACTAGTATGATACTTGGGTATCATGAGGATATCGGTATCATGACATTCAAGTATCATGAGTGGGGATAATTGAGTATTGGGGCTTGAGTAAGGTATCATATTTGGTATCAAGTATTAGTATTATAGTTAGTTGGGTAAGTATCTCAGAGGAGAAGGTAATGATCAAGATATTAAGATATTGGGTATTAGAACTAGGTAATGGATAAATATCAAGATGTCAAGTGCCAAGAGTAGGGCGAGTGTCTTGGATGTAAGGTAAGTGTAGGTTATGATCTATCTTAGTGGTTGGTATCATATGATACTTAATGTGGTACCATGGTACCATGTACAAACAAGTAGGATTTTTGTAGGATAAATTATAGTGTAGTATCCTAAGATGTATCAAGGTATTTAGAATACCAACGTACCAAAATATTAGAAATAGTATGAGGTAATACTAGAATACTAAGGTAAGGTTATGATATTTGGTATTGGATTAAGATACCACGATAAGGGTAGTATCAAGCTTCGGTAATGGGTTTGGTACCAAGGTATGAGTTAAGGTATTGGATATTGGTCAAGGTAATGGTATTAGCTAAGGTATTAGTCTAGAAACTAGGATAAGGGATACTATATTGAAGTATTGGTTAAGGTAATGAGATAATACTAAGATAATAGCTAAGTAATGAGATAATACTAAGGTATTGGCTAGGCATTAAGTCTTAGACAATGTTATTGTATATATTAGTATATATATATATAGTATATATGATATTATTATATCATAGCTAACTAGTATGAATTTAAAATCTAGTGTTAGCAAGGTATTGACCCATTGTTGAGGTATTGGTATACAACTAAGGTATTAGTCTAGAAACTTGGATATTAGTAAGGTATTGACTAGTATAGACTAGAAAATCTAGTTTAGCCAAGGTATTGGCCCTAAAACTAAGGTATTGACTAATAGTTAAGGTATTTGAGATACAAGCTAAGATATTAGGTAAATGTGTGATATATGTTTAGATACCATGATAGGGGGTAAGGTAAATTTCTATAGGTCAAGGTATTACTAGAAATTATATGTAGAAGTATATATTAGGATAATATATGCTATGAACTTATTATTATAGCCTATAAACCTAGTATTGGCCTAGTATTAACTACTATTGACTAGTTTGACCTAGTTAGCACCTAAAAAACTAAATAGTGACTTGTTAAGACCTAGAATATTTTATAAATCTTGTAAATACGTAAAATCAACCTAAAAAGTAGAAAATGACCTAGTCTGACTATGTTGACCTAGATTTGAACTATTTTGACTTATTTTGACCTAGCTAGACCTAGTGTTAACTTAGAGACCTAGTTTTAAGTTAGTAGAGCATGCTTATTATTCCAAAACATTATTTTAACTTAATTTTTTATATTTAGGTCTTTAAGGCACCGATACTGATATGGTTTGACCTTCATTGCTCTAGACCACAGGCGAATATATTCTCTGATAGTTTCTATTATTTGATAATTACTATAATATAAGTATTTAGAAATATTTTACCTGATTTCAGACACGATGGTATACGGACTAGTATAAATATGGATCTTTAGTCATGAGATATTATTACATGTTTATATTATTTCTCCTATTCTTGTATAGTTATTAGCCAATGTTTAATATTAGATAACTCCTTAAGTATATTGCATTGTAATGTGTCATGGTTGGATCCATTATACCAATCGGAGAGGGGAAAGTGCTAGCTAGATATGTGATCAAAACCCTAGACAATGTTTAATGTTTAAGGTAAACAAGTTTATCCAATCAACATTTAAGGTAGACAATGTTTATCTTGTTTAACAGATAATGTTTAACCCAAGTCGATCACATATCTAACTAGTATTTCAAAATACTTAGTATAGTTACAGTTTTTCTTTATATTCTATTTTTTGTGACCAGTTTATACCATATTGCTCTAGATTATTTGTCTCTTTTCTAACATACTATGATATATGTTTATTTCTTTCTTGTCTTGTATTACATTCTCTATTTTTATTTATAGTTATTATCAATTAACTTGGAACTGCTATTGGATTGTACGTGCTCCATCCTGATTGGATATATTTTTTAGAGTATTGGAAATATTTATGTCCGACTCATTATGGACCGCGAGAGGTAGTAGCTACAGCTTTGGACCATTTAGTGCAGTAGTGATTACCAGGAGGCCTAGCCAGTATCACTAGTTATCCTAGTTACCTTTACTCAGTATTATAGTATTGGATTTGTTTACAGCATATTAGACTTTTGTGATGTATTATCATCACTCCTAGACTGGTTTAGATTGATGTAGATGTTGAGGACTATCTAGTTGTGACTTGTGACTTCTTTCTTTTATCATATCGCGCCATTTATCCTTATTATAGCTTTTCTTATGATTGAGTATAGATATTGACTTTATGTTATCATCTTGTCCTTCATATAGAGTTGAGATTATCATTGACATATTATTTATTATTGTGTAAGATGGATGGAAAGTATTGTTGACCTAGACAATGTTCTACCTTCAATGATGCATTATAGGTTGGCCGTACCAACGAACTCATGCCCGATCATTCGGGTGCGGTTCATGACTGTATGACTAAGCCTAAGTACTGCCATAATATCGTAATAATTGTAAAGACGATATCTGCATGGGCCACCATAAAACTATGTCATAATCCGCACCCAGATGTTCGAGATACGAGTACGCTGATATGTCCAGCCTAAGCTACACCATCGACGATAGATCATTTTCTAGACCTAAAGATCAATACAAGTCTAACTAGATTTCATTAAGTACTCAATCACAACAACTAAAGAAAAATATGATAAGAAAATAATCCAAAAGAACTAACTAAGAGAAGTTAAAACTAGAACATGACACTGGAATAAGAAATACTGGTATAGATCTCTATAGAGGTTACCTCATGGTTCACAGTGCAAGAGAAGTCTCAACTATATCACTGTTTGAAGGTCTAACATTGTATGTCAAAGTATTCCTAATATTTGTCAACTTATCCAGTCAGGTGCGAAGTAAGTACTATTACAACCATAAAATTATACAATGCATGTATAAATCTATTATGATGGAAACTATACAAGTAACGAACTCGTGTAAAGGAAACAAATAGAGATAAGTAGAGGTATGGAACTATGAACATGGAACTGGCATATATAAGTAATTAATAAGACGACTGGTAATATGAAAACATGTAGCAAGAAGAACTAGCAACATATAAACCAATGAACTAGAATATGAATAAAAAGATCTGACAAACTGATAAAGCCGTGTGACCTAGAATATATGGTTCAACATATGGGGGCTAGGATAAATTTGGTACATCATACATATTGTGTATGACTGCTATCTATCGAATTGAGTAGAAAAAATGGGTTTGCCACATGTTTATTGGTATATTCTCCCACTTAACTCTTTTTTTTATAGGATCACGGTAGACAAGTAATCACGGACATGGAACATGAGTCAAAACCAGAAATAGATAATCACTACTCATGAAGAATGAATTATCCTAAACCATGATATGGATAAACATATGTCACGAATATGGATAGTCATGAATCACGATACGGAGACTCTACAAATCATGACAAGATAACTCGAATCACAACTTGGGCTCACGTATCAAAACTCGGATGATCATGATGTCACAACACATATTTAACTCAATCATGAATCACGATAACCTGTCCATGTGCACAATATCATAGTGTTAAGACAACTAGTAAGAAAAAATAATAGCATTTATCATGTATAGGTAAATTCGTAATTGTAAAGTACTTGCCTGTCGTCCGATGCCGGTGGTACTAGTCAGGATTTGTATCAGAGCCCAAGTATCCTATATTATGAATTGTCAACATCAATATGTAAATGAACAAATGAATATCCTATTACTTGAGTTTTATACTAATCTATTTCTACATTATATCGTTAGTTTATTGGTGATATAACTATGGCCATATGCATGTTTTTATGAATACCCGGAAAAATTTATATTGTATAGTCAATTCCATACTAGTAACTAATATTGCACTTATTAGACCTATTCAATAAATTTTGGGGATGAAAGTATGTCATAGGCCTTCTTATTAGCTTTCAAAACTTTAAATTGATCGTATTTTTGTGTTTGGAAGATCCTAAAATCATAAAAATCCCAAAATACATTTATTTTTTGGACACCAGATGCTCAAATAATTTTATAAAAAGTTCTAGATCGAATTTGGCTTATTAATTTATATATTTGAAAATATAACTATGAAATAGATCTATTTAAAAAATAGGAGTTTAATTGGAGTCTGAGGAGGAGTTATGGTATTTCGAAGTTGTTATGGCTGCTAAAAATGATGCTGGATACTATAACAAATTTGGGCTATTTAAAAAAAAAGAATATATGTATACAACTAATTGAAACATATGAACACAATTACATAAGAATTACCAATTTTAACCACACATATCATGAAGTATCATGACACGAACCTAGGTATCCAATTTTGGACACAATGACAAAAATATAACTAAATTTGGACACAAATTTTTTTTTAGGAACATGTATCAAACACTTTATGGACATAAATTCGTAATTCTACCAAATTGTCACGACCAGCACCCGAAATAAGGATACAATAACGTCCAACCTAAGCCGCAGCATCGATGGTAGAACACTGTCTGGGTTAACTCTACTATCTAAACATCCCATACAAAATATATACATGGTACTTGTCAATCATCTCAACTCTAAACGGAGGAATGATATGGTATCTGATAATGATAATCTATTCTCAATCATAATACAAACTAAGGAAGATAAAGTACGGGATAGAATAACTAAAGAAAGAGTCACAAAATATCTACAAGCCTGAAATAATATATACATGCTAATAACCTCAATAAAAGTCTAATACAAGTCTAAACAAATAATCTAAGCCTCCTCATGCTCTGGTACTAGGTCCTCCTGCTCTAAGGGAGTATCATTTGATGGTATGCCGTCTTGTGGCCTATAGTAGGTGGGACCATTGTCCACAAGCCAATCATCTAAAAAATATATTCAGTCAGGATTGGAGCAAAGTACATACCTCTAAAAGCAGTTTTAAATACATAATCGAGCATATATAACAGATAATAGAAAAGAATACAAGATAACTAAACATCAGAATAAAATTAACTAGAGTGAACAGGTAATGTACTGGAATAAAAAATAGGCAATATAAATAACTGCAAGTAATGAAAAAAATATGAAACTAGCTATTGTGCCATAGAATACAAGTTTATTATGTGATCGGTGTGTGTTGAACACGAATACAATATGGTAACTCGATTATATATATGATATATAATCGACACATACACGAATACACTTGGGCTTGATCACATAACCAACTCCTACTACCCTATCCCCAACCAATACTAATGGATCTAATCAGGATACTTTACGAACACGAATATGAGCACACTGAACACGAGTAGTGTGTTAACAAAAAGTACACTAAAATTAATACCCGATACACAGGATAAAATACTTGTAAATGAGTACCCGTTGAACATGGTAAGGGATAACATCTTCTGACATGATCTATATAGTACCAGTCTGTAAAACCACTGGGTCAAAATCAAGTATACAGTTCTAGAACATGCGACATATACACTATTATGAAATAAAAACTAATAGAGAAATGTGCTCGCCCCGGGTCCTGAGCAAATGATATATCTCAGTATCCAAGCTAGTGTCAAAGTTACCTAAATTTGGATATGATATCAAATTGGGGATGAAATAAATAATAATGAGCTACAATGAAACTATATATGCTCTACTAGGCCATACTAGGTCATACTATGGTAATTGGGTCAAGATTAGGTACTAATTAGCCTAGGTATTACCTTAGCCAAAACTTATCATTAACTAACTATATATATGTACTCTACCTAATAGTAGCTAACTGACATTTATGTACACTAATCACTCAAATAACCACTGATACACTAATAACTGACACTAACCATTACTATCTTAACCATGACTGATATCTAATATCACACTAATCTAATACACCAACTGATAACTAATTGATAACTGTGATAACTTAGTTAACTTGAGACACTAATACTTTACTAACTTATGCAACTAATACTTGACTTATATTAATGATATTATCATATAACATGACACTAACTAACATAACTCACTAACTATTATATACAACTAATGAGGACTGAACTTGATGTGTATCAACGGTTATACATTAGTATACCAAAATTAATACACATCAGTGTATCAACTGATACATACTATAAGGTACCAATTATCTTATTTTACCTACCTGAATACTCAATTCACTTATCAAATCTCCTACCCCAAACTAACAACCCCACTTAAAACTCCTCTGAATCAGGATACCAACTAACTTTGCTTGCACAACAGGTACCTACCCAAAGTCTAAAGCTTGGTCCTACCCTAGCTTGGGTATGCCTTACGCTCACCAACCCTGATACCCCACATGCTATGGAACTGCTGCAGTCTTCATATTGCACAACAGTGCACCTACACTACTACACCAAGCCAGTAACCCGAGCCCCATTTTCACTTGCTCACTTCAGGACCTGCAGTTGAATGTAATTGCATTCAATTCCTAACTGTGATACCCCATTGTTTATTTCCCTCCTCACTGCACTGGTATTGCTCTTCTGCTACTCATAGTTGCTACTGCTGCTGCACACTACTATGCTAATAAAGTTGCTGCTATTGCTGCTGTTGTACACTGCTATGCCAATGAGGTTGGTGCTATTGCTGCTGTTGTACACTGCTATGCCAATAAGGTTAATGTGCACTGCCTATTTGCATTTGCTGATACTGCAATTGCTGATGCTCTTATATAAAACCCGACCCCCCTCACAACTACTCGAGCACAAAAGTAACCCTCACACACATAGTCAACTCCTCATAGCACTGTTGCTAAGCACATATTGTTGTGCTACTGCACAGACATTTAGTTGTGCACTATATGCCTGGCCTTATTGCAATGCCCGGGCACCATGCTCTTCAATTATTGTATAACCTCCACCATATTGCTGCACAAGTGGACACTTGGTACTCCCTTTACTGATACTCAATGCTGAGCACCTGTGCAATAATAGCACACACTCACCCTCACTCAGGCATTGCCACACACTCCAATACCTAGAACCTTTATACACTCTTATCTGTCCTTAATACCCAAACTGGAAACAAACTAGGAATTGGGCACATGGAAACACTCTTTAGTAAATATATACCGATACTATAACACAAAATCAAGTATCCTACTAATCTATAAAAATTCCTCATGTGGATACGACCACACTTACCACCTACAATACTGACACACCACCTCACACACACACACACACACACACACACACACACACACACACACATATATATATATATACATATATATATATATATATATATATATATATATATATATATATATATATATATATATATATACATATATATATATATATATACATATATATATATATATATACACACACACACACACACTAGTATTAATTATTCAAACACCTCGGGTGTCAAATGTGAGAAACTCATGATACGTGTGCAACGAAGAACCAAAACCTAATTTTTTCCATAATTAGAAACTTATATATATGTAATACATTATAATACAATTAAAATAACTTTCTACGATAAGAATTTAGAAGAATTTGCATAAAATACCTAAGATTAGGCCCCGCATCACAAAATACCATGATACGGCTTATACATATTCATTTGTGGATACGTACCTAGTCCCATAACCTCGATCTAAGTCTAATTAGATCTAATTAATCTCATGACACATAATTCATGTGTCAAATTCATAATTTCCCTAAAATACCCACAAATCACAACATAAAATTAACAATACATAGCCAAATAGCCTAAAAATTGTTCCTATAGGTAGTCCTATGCCATGGGGTCATTCCTAATGGTCAAATGCATGATTAAGAAGCCATAATGAGCAAACAATTTAGGAATTACCAATTGGAAGATGGATTCCCAATAAAAATACAATTGGACGCGATCCGGACACGATCTCTAGCTCCAAAGCTCCTCCTCCTTGCGCTCCTTGCTTCTCCAAGCTCCAAGGCTCTAAGAGTGATAAATTTGAGAAGAAAATGGAGGTGAATATGTAAAAAATTAATGAAAGGAAAATAAAAAATTGGAGATCTAGAATTTGGAAGCAAAATGCAATGCAAATGAGGAGAGAGAGAGAGAGATAGGCTTTGTATGGTCGGCCCCGCTACCCTTTTTTCCAAGTAAAATTAAATGTCCAAGTTATCCCTACATGGTGAATTAAGAGGAATAATTAAGAGTGGGTATATTTAGAAATCTCTACTAATTATAATTAAGCTAATTCTTCTTAATTAATGAGTAAAAATAACTAATAGGCTTGGGTCCAAGATGGGTTTACTATTTGTCATGACAAGTCTAAATGGTCCATATGTGTCAAGTCTACACATTGGCTAGTCTCTCTAACTAAACTAAATAACACAAGTCTCTAATAAAATAACTAATACTAGCCACAAATAATTATAGCTCAACATAATTAAATAATTAATACAATCATCATATTTATATTTAATATTAATTTTCTAAAATTAAATGCCTATGCCAAATTATCAAACTACCCTTAGCTGGAAAAGGGAGGGTAACAATCTTACCTACCTTAGAAAAATTTTATTCTCGAAATTAAGGAAGAAACTAACTATCAAAAGTAATCAATACAAGCAAGAAAGAATTATACCTCACGGTTCATACAAATAAGGGTATCGCTCGCACATCTCGGCCTCTCACTCCCAGGTACTTTCTCCTGGTGAGTGATGCCTCTATGCGACGTGCACCAAAGGAATCGTTTGGTTTTGTCACACCTTCTTCCTGTGGTCCAAAATCTCCATGGGCTGCTCTGGGTAGCTGAGAGTCAGACCAACCTCGATCTTCGAGTGATCTAGTACATGGCTAGAATCTGCCATGTACCGTCTCAACTATGACATATGGAACACATAATATACTCTCTCTAATACAGGCAACAAGTCTAGTCTATAGGCTACTGCACCGACCCTCTCAAGAACATTGAAGGGTCCGACGTACCATGGACTAAGCTTTTAACCTCCACCAAAATAAATTGTGCCCCGTATCAGAAAAATCATCAAGAATACCATATCGCCAACCTAGCACGAAACACAGCCTTAGCACACTAACAAAATCAAACAATCACACGTAATACAAACAAAATCTATACCTCAAACTCTAATAGTCTCTGGTGGCTATCGGCCTAATGTCGTTGTCTATCATGCGCACCCGAAGCCTATCCCTGATGAGCTTCACCTTCTCGGCTGCATTCATAACCATCTCTGGTCCCAATAAGGTTCTCTCACCAATATCATACTATGATAATGAAGTACGGCATCTCCGTCCATATAATACCTCAAATGGTGACATCTCTATACTGGCCTGGTAGCTTTTGTTGTAAAAAAACTCTACCAAGTAGAGATGATCCTCCCAAGAGCCTCCAAAATCCAAAACATAAGTGCGTAGCATATCCTCGAGAGTCTGGATAGTCCGCTCCGACTATCCGTCTGTCTAAGGGTAATATGCGGTACTAAACTTGAGCTGGGTGCCCAAACTATCCTACAAGCTCCTTCAGAAGTGGGACGTGAAGCGACTATCCTGATCTGAGACTATGCTCACAGAAACTCCATGCAATGTGACTATCGGGCGCATATACATCTCTGTGAGCTTCTCCGTAGATGTACCCAATTTAAATGGTAGAAAGTTGGTTGATTTGGTTATCCTGTCCACGATAACCCAAATTGTATCTTTATCTCTTGAAGAACGTGGAAGCCCTGATACAAAATCCATCGTCACATACTCTTACTTTTATTCTGGAATAGGTAAAGGCTGAAGCAATCCACCTAGCCTTTGTCTCTCTGCCTTTACCAGCTGACATACCAAGTATCTGGATATGAAGCTAGCTACCTCCCGCTTCATACCATACCACCAAACATGCTCTCTCATGTCCCAATGCATCTTGTTGTCAACTGGATGCATAGAGTACTAAGATTGATGCACCTCCTGAAGAATCTCCTCGTGCAACTCTTCATTCAGCACACACAATCTGGTACCGTACTGCAATGACCCTTCATCTACAATACTGAAGTCCTCTGCCAATCCTATCCGGACCAGCACTCTGATGCTCCTCAAAGACTCATCCTCGAACTATGCGGCTCTGATGTAGTCCATCAACTCTGACTGTACCTGGAGTCCCCACATCTATGCTATAATTCCAGGAACTAATACCTTAATACCCAAGCTATCATGATCGGCCAATAAATATTTGTCCCTCGTCATGTACATAGCCACTGGATACCTTCTCAAGGCATCCGTGACTACGTTGGCCTTCCCTGAATGATACTGCAATGAGATGTCAAAGTCCTTCATTAGATCTAAACATCACCTCTGCCTCATGTTAAGCTCTTTTTATATGAATTCATACTTCAAGCTCTTATGATTTGTAAAGATCTCCACTCGCTCTCCAAACAAGTAGTGCTTCTAAAGTTTAAGAGCAAAAATAACTACTGCCAACTCCAAGTCATAGGTAGGGTAATTCTTCTCATGCGGGCATAATTTCCTAGAAGCATAGGCAATCACATTTCCATTCTACTGTAGCACACAACCTAAACCCTTACCTGATGCATCACTATATATAAAAAATTCTCATATTCCTGATGGCAATGTTAACAAAGGAGCTGTAGGCAACCTCTTCTTTAGCTCCTCAAAAGCAGACTGACAATCCTTAGTCCAGATGAACTCCACGTCCTTCCTGGTTAGTCTAGTCATCGGCTCCACAATCTTGAAAAAATCCTGAACAAATCTCCGATAATAGCCTACAAATCTAAGAAAACTCCTGATCTCCGCCACTGAACTCGGGTTAGACCATGAATCAACTGCTAAAATCTTCTTCGGGTCTACTGAGATCCCATCTCCTGTAATCACATGCCCGAGGAATTCAACCTTATCAAGGAAGAACTCACACTTTGGAAGCTTGTCATATAACTTCTCCTTCCCGAGGGTTTCCAGAACTATTCTCAGGTGTTCCTCATGCTCCTTCGGGGTCTTCGAATAAATCAGTATATCATCAATTAATACTACCATAAACTAATCCAAGTACTGATGAAATACCTTATTCATCAGGTTCATTAATACCGTCAGGGCATTGGTCAACCCAAACGACATTACTAAGAACTCAAACTGCCCATACCAAGTTCTGAAAGCTGTATTCAAAATGTCTTCCTTCTTTACTTTCACCTGGTGGTACCCTGACCTCAAGTTTATCTTTGAGAATACCTTCGCTCTGCTCAACTGATCAAATAAATTTTTGATCCCCGACAACGGGTATTTATTCTTGATAATAAGGTTGTTGAGTGCCCTTAGTCGATACACATGAATTATGGCCCATCCTTCTTTGGTACAAATAATAACGGAGCACCCCATGGTGATAAATTAGAGCAGATAAAGCTCTTATCCTATAATTCATCAACCTGCTTCTTTAACTCTGCCAGTTTGCTGTTGTTTGCCCTATAGACGTGTTGTGATATTGGCTTCATGCCTGGCACTAAGTATATAGAGAACTTCATATCTCTGTCTGGTGACAACTCCGATAACTCCTCCAAAAAGATGTCAATATACTCTGCAATCACTGGATATGGCGGCTCCTGCTCTTCTACCAAAGCTCCACAGAAATCTCCTTCGCTCTGCTCTTCTGCTCCTCTAACAAACTCAAACTCTAACTATCCTGGCGCCTAAAATAAAATTATGCCTCCACGATAATCTATACTAGCATGGTACCTACACAACCAATCCATCCTGAGTACTATATCGTAGCTCAAAAGTGGCATTATGAGTAGACACAGGCTCAACTCTCGGCCTCCAAAGGAAACTCTTTGATCTTTGTAAACATTACTGACCAGGATAATGCTACCCCTGATGATCTCGCAAGTCCTCACCAATGGTTCAGTCTCAAGGTAATATTTCAGAGCAAAAGATACAGATACAAAACTATATGAAGCACCAGAATTAAATAAATTATGAGCTAGAAAAGAATCAAGATAGATTGAACCTGAAATAACATCACCGACTGGTTCCTCCTCTTCATCAACGGTCAAGGCAAAAGCTCGCCCCTATCTCTGGGCACCTCTCTGCTGCTGCTAGTGCTGACTGAACTGATGTTGTTGTAGTGGTAGAGTAGGTCCTCTCTGTTGTCTCGCTAGTGGTCTCGAGGGTGCTCTCTGTGCCTGTGCCCCTTCCTGAGCTGGACAAGCTGGGGCTTTAGGATAAGCCGTCAACTGATGGTCTCCTGATCTGCAGAATAAGCACTAGCCTAATCTCATCTTGTACGCATCCTATCCGTGTCCCTGCTTCTTACAGAATGGGCAAGGAATAGATGGCCTCTGGATCTGGTATATTTGCTGTACTGGCACTCTAGCTGGTCCTTGGTACTGCTACCTCGGTTGCTGGAAGTGCCTTTGATGTTGCTGGTAAAAGTGAGACCTCTTTATTGGACCCGTGTTTATTCTGGATCCTCCTATATCTCTTGGCCTCTTAGAGCCAAGCTCTAGATCATCCTCTTTCTGCTGTGCCTGCTTCAGAATCTTCTCAAAAGTAGCGGTAGGGTCTCCATTCGTATGTCATTTGATCTCTATGTTTAGGCCCTTCCAGAACTTCCTAGCCCTACCTCTAGGGTTTTCCCCCCCACAAAGTGGCCTAATCTGCAATACTCTGTCGCAAACTCATCTACCGTCATACCTCCCTGAACGAGGTACTAAAATTGGCTCTCTAGAGATGTCAGAGCCACATCTGGAAAGAAATTTTCCTTCATGAGCTCCTTAAAAGCCTCCAAAGTAAGTCCTCATACTGAGATCCTGGGGTCCGTCCTGAACCAAGTCAGTGTGATATTAAACATCATACTTCATGCGGCCTCTACATATAACCTCTCTAGAATCTGTACTAGCTGCATATTCTGCTCAATGTCTTCTATCCAATCATCAGCATAAATAATATCTTCAGTGCCTTTGAAGTCCTTCGGCCCCATCCACTTAAAATCTATGATAGTCCCCGACCTCGGCTGTTGCGGGATAAAATGAAGTGGTATTATTTGTGGCCGGACTAAGGTGACTCTCTCGACTTCTGCGAACGCAATCTGGTGAGCATTCTTAATGGCCTGCCTCATAACCTCTGATTGGCGCTGTTGTTCCTCCAATATCTGCTAAAAGAGCGCAACCATCTGTGTCTGATCGACTACTGATGGTGGGGGTGGAAGATCCCCTGAAACTATCAATGTTGTCCTCTGTACCGGAGGTGGAGCACCTCCAAAAATTTTATCGGAAATATCCACCTAGATCGGTGAAGTGGACCTCTGGAATGTAGCTGCTAGAACAACGTCTGCTGGTACTGCCCTCATAGGAGACGAAGTGACCGACCTCGCTGATATTCTGCCTGAGCGCTGGGAATGCATCTTCGGTGGCATCCTGAAGATAGATTAAAACAAAGGAATCAATATTGAGTATGATACGATATCATCAAAGAAGGACAAAATTATTCAAAGCAAAGCAAACATTCAATAGATAAGGATAGCAAAACAGATATTTGAAAGTGTTTTCTAGTTGTCATTGAGTATACTCTCAGCCTAAATCCTAAATCCTTAAGTAGGCTCATAGTAGTACTCTAGGTGAGTACTACTATGATATCACTTCTAATTGTGATACTTGACCTGTATGGGCTACCACTAATATGTGCCATGACCCACACCCGAAATAAGGACACGAGTAGTGAGCAACGCCCAGCCTACGTCGCAGTATCATTGGTAGAACATTGTCTCGGTCAAATCTACTATATAAACATCATATATAATTTATATATACATGGTACATATCAATCATCTCAACTCCAAACGGAGGAACCCTATGGTATCTGATAATGATAATCTATTCTCAATCAAAATATAAACTAAGAAAGATAAAGCACAAGATGGAATAACGAAAGAAAGAGTCACAAAATATTCACAAGCCTAAAATAATATATACATGCCAATAACCTCAATAAAAGTCTAATAAAAGTCTAAACAAATAATCTAAGCCTCCTCAGGCTCTCGTACTATGTCCTCCTGCTCTAAGGGAGTATCCTCTTATGGTACGCCACCCTGCGACCTATAGTAGGTGGGACACTGGTCCATAAGCCAATCATCTGAAAAATATATCTAGTCAGGATTGGAGCAAAGTACATATCTCTGAAAGCAGTTTCAAATACATAATCGAGCATATATAACATACAATAGAAAAGAATACAAGATAACTAAACATCAGAATAAAATAAACTAGAGTAAACAGGTAGTGTACTGGAATGAAAATATGCAATATGAATAATTGTAAGTAATGAAAAAAGATGAAACTAGTTATTGTGCCATAGAGTACAAGTTTATTATGTGATCGGTTTGGGTTGAACACAAATATAATATGGTCACTCGATTATACATGTGATATGTAATCGACATATACACGAATACACTTGGGCTTGATCACATAACCAAATCCTACTCCTCCATTCCCAACCAATACTTATAGATCTAATCACGATATATTATGAACACGAATATGGGCACACTGAATACAAGCTGTATATGAATATAAAGTACACTGAAATTAAAATCCGATACACACGATAAAATACATGTAAAAGAGTACCCGCTAAATACGGTAAGGGATAATATCTCTTGACAGGATCCATATAGTACCAGTCCGTGAAACCACTGTGCTAGAATCAAGTATACGGTTCTAAAATATGTGACATATACACTATCATGAAATAAAAATTAACAAAGAAATATACTCGCCTCGGATCCTGAGCAAATGGTATATCTCAGTATCCAAGCTGGTGTCAAAGTCACCTAAATTTGGATATCATGTCAAATTGGGTATAAAATAAATAATTATGAGCTACAATGCAACTATACATGCTCTACTAGCCCATATTATGTTACACTAAGGTAATTGGGTCAAGATTGGGTACTAATTAGCCTATGTATTACCTTAGCCAAAACTTATCATTAATTAACTATATATATGTACTCTACCTAATAGTAGCTAACTGATATTTATTTACAAAAACTAATAACTCAACTAACTACCGATACACTAATCACTGATACTAACCATTACTATCTTAACCATGATTGATATCTAATGTCACACTAATCTAATACACCAACTGATAACTAATTAATAACTGTAACAACTTAGTTAACTCGAGACACTAATACTTTACTAACTTATGCAACTAATACTTAACTTATACTAATGATATTATCATACAATATGACACTAACAAACATAACTCACTAACTATTATATACACTAATAAGGACTGAACTTGATGTGTATCAATGGATATACATCGGTATACCAAATTTGATACACATCAGTGTATCAACTGATACACACTATAAGTTATCAATTATCTAAGTTCACCTACCTGAACACTCAATTCACTCATCAAATCTCCTATACCAAACTAACAACCACACTTAAAACTCCTCTGAATCTGGATACCAACTAACTTTGCTTGCACAACAGGTATCTACCCAAAGTCTAAAGCTTGGCCCTACCCGAGCTTGGGTATGTCTTACCCTTACTAACCCTGATAACCCACATGCTATAGAACTGATGTAGTCTTCATATTGCACAGCAGTGCATCTACACTACTACACCAAGCCAGTAACCCGAGCCCTACTTGCTCACTTCAGGACTTGCAGTTAAATATAATTGCATTCAATTCCCAACTGTGACACACCAATGTTCATTTCCCTTCGCACAACACTGACGTTGTTGTTCTGCTACTCCTAGCTGCTGCTGCTGCTGCTGCTGCACACTACTATGCCAATAAAGTTGCTGCCCAATGAGGTTGTTGCGCACTGCCTATTTGCAGTTGTTGATACTGCAATTTTTGTTACTCTTATGTAAAACCCGACCCCCCTCAAAACTACTCGAGGACAAAAGTAACCCTCACACACATAGTCAACTCCTCATAGCACTATTGCCAAGCACATGTTGTTGTGCTACTGCACAAACATATAGTTGTGCACTGCATGCCTGGCCTTGCTGCAATGCCCGGGCACCATGCTCTTCAATTGCTGTATAACTTCTACCTTATTGCTGCACAAGTGTACACTTGGTACTCCCTTCATTGATACTCAATATTGAGCATATATACAACAATAGCACACACTCACCCTCACTCAGGCACTTCAACACACTCTAGTACCTAGAACCTTTATACACTCCTATTTGTCCTTAATATCCAAAATAGAAACACACTGGGAATTATGCAAATGGAAACACTCATTAGTAAATATATACCCACACTATAACACAAAATCAAGTATCCTACTAAGCTATAAAAATTACTCATGTGGATACGACCATACTTATTACCTACAATATTGACACACAGCCTCATATATATATATATATATATATATATATATATATATATATATATATATATATATATATATATATATATATATATATATATATATATAAATATACACACACACACACACACACACACTAGTGTCAATTATTCAAACACTAGGGTATCAAATATGAGAAACTCATGATACATGTCCAACAAAGAACCAAAATCAAAGTTCTTCCATAATTAGCAATTTATATATATGTAATACATCATAATACAATTTAAATAACTTGCTACGATGAGAATTTAGAAGAGTTTGCACAAAACACCAAAGATTAGGCCCCATATTGCAAAATACCATGATACGGCCTACACGTATCCATTTGTGGACACGTACCTAGTCCCATGACCCCGATCTAAGTCTAATTATATCTAATTGATCTCATGACACACAATTGATATGTCAAATTAGTAATTTTCCCAAAATATCCATAAATTACTACATAGAATTCACAATACATAGCCAAATAGCCTAAAACTTATTCCTATAGGTAGTACTATGCCATGGGGTTATTCCTAATTGTCAAATGCTTGATTAAAAAGTTATAATGAGAAGAAAATTTAGAAATTACAATTGGGAGATGGATTCCCAATAAAAATATAATTGGACGCGATCTGGACATGATCTCTAGCTCCAAAGCTCCTCCTTCTTGTGCTCCTTGCTTCTCCAAGCTCCAAGGCTCCAAGAGTGATGAATTTGAGAAGAAAATGGAGGTGAATTATATAGAAAATAAATGGAAGGAAAATAGAAATTTGGAAGAAAAATGTAATGCAAATAAGGAGAGAGAGAGAGAGGCTTTGTATGGGCATCCCCTCTACTCCCTTCTCCAAGTAAAATTAAATGTCCAAGTTACCCCTATATGTTGAATTATCAAAAATAATTAAGGGTGGGTATATTTGGAAGCTCTACTAATTGCAATTAAGCTAATTCTCCTTAATTAATTAGTGGAAATAACTAATAGGCTTGGATCCAAGTTGGGTTCACTATTTGTCATGACAAGTCTAAATGGTCCATATGTGTCAAGTCTAAATATTGGCTAGTCTCTCTAACTAAACTAAATAACACAAGTCTCTAATGAAACAACTAATACTAGTTACAAATAATTATAGCTCAATATAATTAAATAATTAATACAATCATCATATTTATATTTAATATTTAATATTTAATTTCTAAAATTAAATATCCATGCCAAACTACCAAACTACCCTTAGCTGGAAAAGGGAGGGTGACACAAATGAATATAGAAAATACAATTTTAGTACACAAAAGCCTAGATCTAATAAATTTGAGGACTCTACCACCTAGATCTACCATTAGAAAGTTATTTCAACCAATGTGAGGGTTCCTATTGGTTCAATTTGGATATCTAACATAAAAATTAGTAGACAAAAGAAATTTACCTATTGGGAGTTGTGTCCCAATAAATTTCTATGAAATTAGACACAATGAGTACGGGTTAGATACGATCCTCCTAGCTTGGGCTCCTCTCCAAGCTCCTCTTGTGCTCCAAACTCTAGTTCTCTATTGGGAAGGGAATGATGATGAATTTAGGTTGATTTGAGTGGTTGGAGGGAGGAAATTGGGTTTGCTAATTGAGTGGCTTGGGGAAGAAGACTTGAGGAAGAAGAAGAAGTTTGGAGAAGGAAATAAAATAAAATAGAGAGAGTTGGTCACTTATGGTGAAGGTGGAGTTGGTAATATCTATAAGTTTGCTATTATACTATAATTTAAATTCTAGATCTAGTATGAATGGAATCTATTAGTCATAGAGGAAATATAATTATATATGGATGTCATCTAGCTAACTAAAAAAGGAATATTCTATCCATGACAAATAAAAAGTAATTAATTATAAATAAACTACTAATGTAATATATCTATATATTTAGCATAAAAAGGTAAATTGATAAAAATACCCCTAAGAGTGGAAAATAGTGGTTATACCACACCAAGGGAGCAAATTAGAACTAGGACAAACCCACCCAGGCACTATACCTCAATCATTCTAAATTCAAAGAACATAGATGTAAAAGCATATAAAGTGCGCATCTGATAGATGGCATAATTTTCTACAAATAGACCCAACAAGTAGAAGCATGGCACACTTTTTACTTGTTCCTAAAGAAAGACGCACATTTTCTTACTTTGTCGTACTTTCCCTTAATTTCAGAGGATGGCGCACTATTTAGAGAGTAAAAAAGTGGCACACTTTCTTAATATTACGAAAATGGTACACAAACAATCTTCTCTCTCAATATTTAATACAGCAGACTGACAGTTGACAGAGGCAGAAATCGAAGAGTCATTGGTCACCATTATAGCGGAGCTACGGCACGCAGACCCAGGTTGTCGTTTAGCGACCCAACCGCAGTGCCATTTTTTCAAAAGTGCACCGTAGTACCAATCTTTTCAAAAGTGTGCCACAGTACCATTTCTTTTCTAAAGGGTGCCGCACTACCATTTTTTTCAAAAGTGCACTGCAGTACAATTTCTTAAAAAGTGCGCCGCAGTGCCAATCTTTTCAAAAGTGTGCCGTAGGGCCATTTTTTTCAAAAATGCGCTGTAGTGCCACTTCCCTCAAAAATGTACCGCAGTGCCAACTACCTCAAAAATGCATTGCAGTGCCAACTCTCTCAAAAATGTGTCATAAAGCCAATCTTACTAAAAATACGCCAATCTCCAAACGACTTCTAAAGTGCACCTACTCTCCTAATCGATAGTGAGCAGTTACGAATACGTGTCTTACATGTCGTACTTCTCTTGAAAGGTGTACAAATAACTGTCCCCCATGACCTATGCTTTTCTAGGATAGGAAGGTACGTGTCAAGCAGGCAATAAGTTGTGCACCGATTTATGCAGAACGTGGGGTGTTAATCCACCAAAAGTGTGCACATAATGTTAAAATGGTATTGACTGTCCATAGTGTGCGCACACTCTCGTAACCTCTCCTAAACTCTATAAATAAAGAGGATATAGGCAGTGACTACAATGGGGGAAGAATATATTATAATTTTCCCCAGAATCAATTGTACAACTATACTTTTCCAGAATCAATTATACTTAGATTCCTGTTTAGGATATTTTTTGTAATTTTCTTTCTTTTCAATAGTTTGTAAGACAACAGTTTCGTATAAAGTTTTTCTCGCAAACAAGATTTTGACTGTACTGGGGACTTCCTTCTCCTCTGGCGAGAAGGTGATAGCTCAACTCGACACTACTTCAGTCGGCTCGATGCAGAAGACCGTAGTCATAAAGTTCGACCAACATGTATATAAAGAAATGCTCTATTCTGACGGTAGTTCCCACCCCTCATCCGCACTCAAGTCAAGGAAACTCACAAAGTGTGGGTGCCCAAACTCATCATGCATATCTCAAAGTTGCTGTCAATAAGGAAAATAGCATTCTGATCGACGAGAGTTCCCCTATCAATTCTGTTCAGATAAATAACTTGGTAGAAAATTTCTTTGCGTTAGACAAGGGATACAATTCACGCAAGTCACACAATTTTAAGGAAAGGGTGATCCACACCCAAGCTTCTGAATCCCTTGCATTAAATAAAGGATACAATTCGCACAACTTGCATAATTCTAAGCAAAGAATGATCCACACTCAAGATTCCGAATCCTTTGCGTCAAACAAGGGATACAATTCGCGTAACTCACACAATTTTAAGCAAAGGGTGATCCACACTCAAGCTCCTCAGCCCACGCATATTCGCTATAATATACAAGGCAAGTGTAATCTCCCTCAAGTGATCCACACCCAAGCTCCTTAACCCGTTTTGCCTAACCAATTAAAGGGCCCAAGAGTGACACCAAGTCTATACCGTCCATGACCTTTATGTTACTCCCAATTGCGACCCCATGTACTCTTATTTAATTTAAGAGTGCATATGACACTTTATTTAATTAAATTAGGGATATCAACTTAACCTAACCCCAACTTAACCCAACACCCATTCGTGAGGCCCATACAAAAAATACAACACCCTCTCATCCTACAAAATACCAAACACAACTTTCCACATCAAATCCCCACCCTTTTTTTCTTCATGTGTAAACACCCAAATGTTAAGGAACTTAAATGCAAAAAGGGTGCTAGGTGTCACCCTCCTATTGGTGCAAACCTATAGAGAAACCCACCCAACCGCACATGACCGGTCACCTCACCTTCTCTCTTTCCTTGCTATGTACTAATCCTTCATGAAGCATCCTAACCCTTGATTCAAATCTCCACCCCATCATAACCACATACTCCCTCTATATTAATACACACACACACACACAACCCCCACATGTGGCCGGCCTTAATCCCTAAAAAAACCTAGAAAATCCTCTCCCACTCTCTTTTCTCTCTTCCCTCTACATACATCCAGTCGACTCTCTCCCTCATTCTTCTTCTTTCTTCTTCTTCTTCTTCTTCTTCTTCTTCTTCTTCTTTATTAATTACCTCGTCGGAGTTCACCCGCAACCCGCCGCTGACACCACCACCTCCAACTGCTACTACTACCGCCTCTTCCACGACCCGACGATGACCACCACAGTAGTGCTGCCACCACCAGAGAACCACCACCATTCTATTAACCACTGTCCCCATCTCCAATCCACTTCCTCGATGACCCACTGCCCCCTTCACCCCTACCACCTTTGCCACCATCACCTTCACCGAACACCACCTATATCACCACGTTTATCGCACCACCGCCAACAGCATAACACTATGACCACCACCATCTCCACGTTCATCGCACCACCGCCAACAAAACAACACCATGACCACCGCCATCTCTACTGTTGCTACTACTCCACCCCGACCACGACCACCATTGTTGGCTACTGCCACCACCACGACAACACCTTCACCGACCCACTGGCACCACCCCGACAGCATCACCATCGACACTGCAGTCGAGCACTACCACCCTCACACTGCCGAGCACCACCACCACTCCGGTCGACACGTTCACCACCCCCGTGGTCGATGCCGTCCCCGACCGAAGCTGCAGCACCGCCGCTGCCACCACCCGCAGCCACCTGGGTAACTTCTCATCCTTCGTCTTATTTGTGTAGTTATTTTTGTGCTAAGAAACCCTAGTTAGGGTTAGGGTTTCCTGAATATTACCCATGCATATTTTAATGGCATTGTTAAGGTTATATATATATATATATATATATATATATATATATATATATATATATATATATGTGGAATGGATATTTTATAGCAAATATTTAAGATTATTTATATATGTGAAAATACATGGTATAATAGCAATAGTTGAGGTTATATATATATGAAATAGATATTTTATAACAATTATTTGAGGATATATATATAGGAAATGCATATGTTGGGGATGTTCCAATAAATTTAGGTACGTTAGTTGATGATATGAATGAGGATATTATACGTGAACATTAAGCGTATTTAGGTGCGTCAACTAAATTGGGTGTATAAAATTATGTCTATGATTACAGGGATGGTATGGTCGAGGATGAACATAACTTAGATGACTAAAATTACTGTGATGAATATTAGGGTATCACGCCCCAGTTCCTAATACACAGGACCGGGCAACGTGGCAATAGCCAACTAATACGTCTCCGAGGGATTACCCAATTTAATGGACCCAATGAAGCATACTCCACTGTCCTAAAATACTAACAAGTCTAGTACTAACATCCAACAGGTAATATCTAGTCCCATCCATAATATAAACAAGAAGTACTGAAATAGATACTAGAAAATAAATGCCAGTCTGAAATATCATAGTACAATCCAAAATATGTCTGGTGGGAACAAACCCACTACTATGAAAAAATAAATGTACTGAAAGATAGATTAAAGAGTAATGACTAGAGCATCGACTGACTAGATAAGGATGCTCCAGTCCTAGGTGGAAGGCCTACCAGCGATCAAGGGTACTCTGACAGAAATACCTCTAGCTCCTCCTCGGATGCGTACCTCGACTCCTGCCCGGGTCTGTATACTGTAGGATAATATGCCTCATCCAAATCTGGAAGGGAACCAGGTCCTCAGAGGGACATAGCAAGATACAAAAATATATGCCATATATATATACTGAATAAGATAAAGGGGTGTACTAACCATCTATGTGAATGCAATATAAGGACAATCTTGGTACGTATTGGTAGGTGTAGACATAACGTCCAACACTCCGAAGAGAGTAGTATCTGTACATGTAGCATCCATCATTTCGAAGAATGAGGTATCTGCAAATATATACGTCTGTGTCACTCCGAAGAATGTGATATCTGTATAAAGGAAGTCATTGGATCCGTGGCTCCTCCGGATACTACGGATTCTAATGTGTGTATCTCATATGCCTACTAGTTGTCCTCCCCGCCCAATATAGATATATAAGTCGACTATACGACGTGCATACCACGTAACTATATGCCAAGTCTCAACTAATAAGATAACCTTGATTACGTACTAAACCGTAATGCATGTCACACATACCGATAGCTAGTCTGGTACGCGGACCCGCATCCCAATATGAGTTTGTCATCATTATGCATGTATAAGTGTCGGGGTCTAGGAAGATATCGGAATATTCTTATAATGGTGGGTGAGTTTTGTCACGCCCCGGTCTCCCGCGAGCCCGATCGTCCCCGCCGAACGGGAATCACCACGTTACAGCTCTCCCGCAAGACAATCGTTCCCATCGGGACGTGATGCCGTGCAAGCCTAAAGTGCGCTTGCACAAGGCCAAAGCTTTGATACAAGGGCAAGTAAGCTACTCGATACTGAAGCAGCGGCACATAACATTACAGAAAAGTGAAGAACTCATGGCATATGAAAAATAGTCTCTTTTATTGATAATCGAAAGTGTTACAAGCGGCGCATGGCCGAGATTACAAATCGCTCAAGCACTCTTCTCTCGATTACAATAACACCGTTCCATACATTATGTCCCTCTATATAAAAGCAGCTCAAAGCAGGCGCAAACTCGATGCGGCTTCAGGCATCGACTCCAGATTTCCGGCTCCTTGGGATGAGGCACGGCTATCGCTTCCTCAGACGAACAAGCACCTGAGAACAAGCAAACTGTTGGTGGGTCAGCACTTTATGCAAGTACTGGTGAGATAAAACAACTGAACAGAAGCTACACCCCCTGAAACCCACACTAAGTAATCATGTGGCAAAACATTGCATTACTAGTGATCTTGCTAGTTTTACTTAGGTTCTTTATATGCAGTTCTATAGCAGAGTCATATTACTTTGTTTGGAAACATGTCTTTTGAAAACATAATCAAACAACCAACCAATCGAGGCAACCAATTCAAGCACGAGGAATCTTGTTCGGGTGTGCGCAGCGTGTTCGGTGAACTATATGCACGGATTCTAGGGACAGGCAGCATTTAGGGACTATCATTCAAGCTAGCACACAAGTTAACTATCAATCAGAAGTCGGTCCCCGAGTAACTCAGGATCGGTAGCGGTAATCCAGCTAACCAATGACTCACATTCTGATTCTATTAGCAGCTGTGACGCATGGTTGCACATTACTGCCGAAGCAGCCGTAGCCAAGGTTCAGCTCTGCACTAATAGTCTCATTGTCCGACCGAATGCAATGCATGAAGCACTAACGGGAGGTCTCTATGATGCAGACAAAATGAATAAGTAGGCATGAGCATAAACTCATATTCTTACCCCACGGCCGAACGGTTATCCCTGCAACAGACATACAAGTTAGCAACAATTGCATAAACATATATGTTTTTACCGTTCTTTAGTTTCCTGTCCGTCTCTGCATCAAACAGTTAGGTATGCAAGAAGGCTAGCCTAGCATGCTCCCTAACGACCTGAATGCAGCTTATCTCCATACACTTCTCTAATGCAGACTCGACTCTTCTCAACAGAAGCGCCGCCTCCCTCTAATAGCCACGCCCCTCAATCCCGAAGGACCTTGTAGCAAGGGCGCACTATTAGTCTCCCCCATCGCATCACCATCCTCCCCCCAATATCCACGCCCCTCAATCCCGAAGGACCTTGAAGCAAGGGCGCGTTATTGGACTCCCACATTTCGTTTGTCCTCCATCCACCGCAAGCACCCACATAGTCTCTTTCTCTTTCACATAGCACACAACATGACAAACACATTCCTAATAGCCGCACCCCCGAGATCCCGAAGGACCGAGCCTCAGGTGGGCTACTAGTCTAGCACACACATGACAAGCATTTACTCTCATATCGAAACAAGCATTCAAGACAATCCATATGAACACGATGACAAGCAAACATATGAACGATCTTTTAGTTTATACTAGCATGGCACGGGTCTATTATCACATCAAGTAAATATGCAGTTCTATCTTCTTAGCATAGCAATGGTTCTATCTCATTTTAGACAAGCATACATATTCTCTTAGTTTAGGCAGCATATTCGTTTCGATGACAAGCTATGTGAGTTCTCTTATTAGCATACTGAGTCGGTTCTATCATTCTTCTTATTAAACGATCTTCTTAGCATGCAAGCATTCAAAAACTCAGATTCATTATTAAGTCGTGCAAGAATCAGAGAATGCAGTTCTGCCCACTCACCTTGATTAATCGGTCGGGAACTCTCCGAGAAGACTTCCGTTCGAGCAAGCAAGTCGATCCCACTTGTACATAGCGCCGACGCGGAGCGGGGCGCTACATACTTACCCACCAACAAAGAGTTTCGTCCTCGAAACTCAAGGAGAAACTCACGAAACCATAAAGCAGCGATAGTCCTCATCCCTCGCCATCCCAAATCAAAACTCAGGCAATCACAACTCAATAAAACTCTAGCCAACAAAATCACAAATCACATCTCAAGCAATGAAAACCAAATCCAGAAAACTTTTGCCGGCAACTTTGAGAATATTTACGGACTCATTGTATGGAACGTTCATTGCATCTCACATCAGGCAAATCTCAGAGTTGGAAGCAACGGAATGGGCAAAGAATCGAGTCGCTCTGGTACCATTATGTCACGCCCCGGTCTCCCGCGAGCCCGATCGTCCCCGCCGAACGGGAATCACTACGTTACAGCTCTCCCGCAAGACAATCGTTCCCATCGGGACGTGATGCCGTGCAAGCCTAAAGTGCGCTTGCACAAGGCCAAAGCTTTGATACAAGGGCAAGTAAGCTATTCGATACTGAAGCAGCGGCACATAACATTGCAGAAAAGTGAAGAACTCATGGCATATGAAAAATAGTCTCTTTTATTGATAATCGAAAGTGTTACAAGCGGCGCATGGCCGAGATTACAAATCGCTCAAGCACTCTTCTCTCGATTACAATAACACCGTTCCATACATTATGTCCCTCTATATAAAAGCAGCTCAAAGCAGGCGCAAACTCGATGCGGCTCCAGGCATCGACTCCAGATTTTCGGCTCCTTGGGATGAGGCACGGCTATCGCTTCCTCAGACGAACAAGCACCTGAGAACAAGCAAACTGTTGGTGGGTCAGCACTTTATGCAAGTACTGGTGAGATAAAACAACTGAACAGAAGCTACACCCCCTGAAACCCACACTAAGTAATCATGTGGCAAAACATTGCATTACTAGTGATCTTGCTAGTTTTACTTAGGTTCTTTATATGCAGTTCTATAGCAGAGTCATATTACTTTGTTTGGAAACATGTCTTTTGAAAACATAATCAAACAACCAACCAATCGAGGCAACCAATTCAAGCACGAGGAATCTTGTTCGGGTGTGCGCAGCGTGTTCGGTGAACTATATGCACGGATTCTAGGGACAGGCAGCATTTAGGGACTATCATTCAAGCTAGCACACAAGTTAACTATCAATCAGAAGTCGGTCCCCGAGTAACTCAGGATCGGTAGCGGTAATCCAGCTAACCAATGACTCACATTCTGATTCTATTAGCAGCTGTGACGCATGGTTGCACATTACTGCCGAAGCAGCCGTAGCCAAGGTTCAGCTCTGCACTAATAGTCTCATTGTCCGACCGAATGCAATGCATGAAGCACTAACGGGAGGTCTCTATGATGCAGACAAAATGAATAAGCAGGCATGAGCATAAACTCATATTCTTACCCCACGGCCGAACGGTTATCCCTGCAACAGACATACAAGTTAGCAACAATTGCATAAACATATATGTTTTTACCGTTCTTTAGTTTACTGTCCGTCTCTGCATCAAACAGTTAGGTATGCAAGAAGGCTAGCCTAGCATGCTCCCTAACGACCTGAATGCAGCTTATCTCCATACACTTCTCTAATGCAGACTCGACTCTTCTCAACAGAAGCGCCGCCTCCCTCTAATAGCCACGCCCCTCAATCCCGAAGGACCTTGTAGCAAGGGCGCACTATTAGTCTCCCCCATCGCATCACCATCCTCCCCCCAATATCCACGCCCCTCAATCCCGAAGGACCTTGAAGCAAGGGCGCGTTATTGGACTCCCACATTTCGTTTGTCCTCCATCCACCGCAAGCACCCACATAGTCTCTTTCTCTTTCACATAGCACACAACATGACAAACACATTCCTAATAGCCGCACCCCCGAGATCCCGAAGGACCGAGCCTCAGGTGGGCTACTAGTCTAGCACACACATGACAAGCATTTACTCTCATATCGAAACAAGCATTCAAGACAATCCATATGAACACGATGACAAGCAAACATATGAACGATCTTTTAGTTTATACTAGCATGGCACGGGTCTATTATCACATCAAGTAAATATGCAGTTCTATCTTCTTAGCATAGCAATGGTTCTATCTCATTTTAGACAAGCATACATATTCTCTTAGTTTAGGCAGCATATTCGTTTCGATGACAAGCTATGTGAGTTCTCTTATTAGCATACTGAGTCGGTTCTATCATTCTTCTTATTAAACGATCTTCTTAGCATGCAAGCATTCAAAAACTCAGATTCATTATTAAGTCGTGCAAGAATCAGAGAATGCAGTTCTGCCCACTCACCTTGATTAATCGGTCGGGAACTCTCCGAGAAGACTTCCGTTCGAGCAAGCAAGTCGATCCCACTTGTACATAGCGCCGACGCGGAGCGGGGCGCTACAAGTTTGCTAGTGACTATGTCAATTACACTACACATTGACGTACTCGTCGACTACACCCGAGTCAATCTCGGACGTGCATAATTATATAAAATAATGCAACAAGATATCATATAATATTTTATAATTTAAATTAAATAGTAAATATAGCAAGGTATCTTGCCTGGGTCCTCAAGCTGTGAGTGCCAATAACCTGCTCCAAAAGTCTCGTCTGAACGGTCCAGTGACCCTATACATATAATATAATATAACAATCATCAGTCACTAAAGTAATACGCATAGAAACACTACGCTGCTCTTAGCCACTGACGCAAGGGATCACAACTGGTAAATTAAAAGGGTCACGTGTGTACGCAGCTAAGACGTACACGTATCATATCCTTAGTTACCGTGTACCTTAAGGCAACGAATTACTAAAGTTATGATACGAAACTATTTATGTTTTGTACAGAAATACTTGTCCTAACTATCATGTTAGGGTGTACTAGGTCAATGTCTAGATTTTTAGGTCAACATAGTATTTATATTAACAAGTCATTTATTAGAGTAATTAGTTAACATAAATTTTTTAATTTAACATAACCACACACACGTTGCACTTGGGAATTTCCGTTACTCGTGTCCGTTCCACGACACGTCGATACCTTGACTTATGAAGGAGAAAGATATAATACACATGTACCTAATTGTGGCTGAGCGGGGGGGATCTGTTCTCGACAGTGTCCTATTCTTCGGTGAGGGGCGGAGCTTCGATGTGGCACGGGGGAACAACAGCAGCAACAACGACAGCCTCGGCAGCAGTTGTAGCAGCAGCAGTCTTGACAGCAGTTACAACAGCGACGGTTAGCGGGTGCTAGCGGTCGGGCTGGTCGTGGAGGAGGCGACGGTCAGGGTGGCGGTGGTCGGGCTATGGAGGGGTGATAAGGAGGGTGGCGATGGAGTTGGGTTGTTGATGGTATCGGGTTGGGGACGGTTTATGGTGTTGATGACGACGAAGATAGAGGATAAGGGGGCTGACGGTCGAGGGTGCAGGCGGTGGAGGAAGGTCGGGGATGGTGGCTGAGTGATCGAGGATGGAGGGAGGAAATCAGGTTGAAGGGGGAGTCGAGTTTTACTAGGTTTCGGCTATTGTAGGTTTTAGGGTTTGGAGAGAGAGTGAGTTGTATTTATATAGGAGAGAGAGAAATAGGGTCCTACTAGGGAATTAAGCTGGCTAGGGCTCCTTTGGATGGGGGACATGTTGACATGAAGGAATGTAGGGTGTAGATGGGCTAGGTTGGGTCTAGGTTTTGGGTGAGGTTGGGTCCTTACACTTATTTTATAAAAATTAGTGTAAGTGATGCTTTTTATTTAATTAAAAATATATAGGGGTAAAATTTGGTGGGACGCAAGTGTCATGGATGTAGCAGACTCAGAATAGAATAATGTCAATATTTGGGTTGAATAAAACGGGTCGAGGTTGGGTCTCCAATTTTGACTGGAACGGGCAACTACGCAAGTTTGGATTTATTGGGATTTAAAACTGTGCGGTTGAAACAATTATTGTGCGACTAAAATGAAGCACAATATAGAGTATTTAAGGGTTACACAAATATTATAATGGAAGGCTGGCTTGTCTAGAAAAAGTATATGGAATTTATTTGCAGATAGTAGCTAGCGTAGTGCTCTAAATATCGAAGCAATGGTAAGGTGCACTAAGTGATAAATATTGCACAATAATATAAAATACTGTAATCAAATTCTAATTAGCTCCAAATTAACCCGTCTCTCTATCTAGGCTAAGTAGACCTAAATTTGGTCGAGGGGGTTTACAATCTACCCTCCTTAGAGTATTTTGTCCTCAAAATTAAAATTGACATATGGTAGGAACTTCTAACTGAAATTAAATGCTACTACATACCTAGGCCTTCGAAGAGATGGAAGTAATGCTGTCGAACCTCATTCTCTCGTTCCCAAGTTAATTCTCCTGTGCATGATGCATCCATGCGACATAAACTAGAGGGATAGTCTGACCTCGCAATACCTTCTCGCTTCTGTCCAAAATCTCTACAGGCTCCTCTTGATATGATAAACTTGGCCCGACTGTAATCTCTGAATGGTCAAGCACATGACTCAGATCTGGCGTATACCTCCTTAGCTGAGATACATAAAAAATATCATAAACTCCTTCTAATATCTGTGGTAAGGCTAATCTGTAAGCAACCTCTCCGATGCATTCCAACACATCAAATGGTCCGATGTATCTCGGACTCAGCTTCCCTCTGCCTCCAAACCTGATGGTTCCTCGGGTAGGTGAGATCTTCAGAAACACATGATCTCCAACCTGGAATACTAGGGGTCGTTAATGCGCATTTTCCCAATGCTTCTGTCTGTCCTGTGCTGCTCGCAGGTGCCCTTGGATCTTCTTTACCTTCTCCACTATACGAATAACTAATTCTGGCCCTAGGATCTGTCTCTCGTCCATATCACTCCAACATACTGGGGAACGATACTTTCTGCCATATAATGCTTCATAGGAAGCCATCTGAATGCTCGCTTGATAGCTATTATTATAGGAAAATTCGACCAAATATAAATGGTCCTTCCATGATCCATTGAAATCAAGCATGCATGCCCTCAACATGTCTTCCAGCATTTGAATGGTGCGCTCGAACTGGCCATCTGTCTGCAACCAAGACTCTCTTGCATACTCTGCCAAAAGTAAGATATGAACCTCGTATCCCTGTTCGACACTATACTGATTGGCACTCTATGCAGTTGCACGATCTCCTTCATATACATATCTGCTAAGACTTCCGTAGACTGCCCAACTCTGAAAGGTAAAAAGTGAGCGGACTTGGTGAGTCTATCCATGATTATCCATACTGTATTGCGACCACTAGGACTCCTCGAAAAGCCTGCAACAAAGTCCATAGTGATGTGCTCCCATTTGCACTCAGGTATTGGGAGCGGATAAAGTAAACCTGCTGACCTTTTATGCTCAGCCTTGACCTGCTGACACAGTAGGCACTTTGCCACAAAGTGGGCTATCTCTATCTTCATTCTATGCCACCAATAGTACTGTTTCAAGTCTCTGTACATCTTCGTGCCTCCTAGATGAATAGAGTAAGTTAAACTGTGTGCCTCTGACATCAGCTCCTGACGAAGTTCTCCATTCGGAACATAGAGACGATCTCCACATCTCAAAGTCCCATCCTCGTGTATGCACAATCTTATCTGTATTTCGACCTCTGTCCTCTGTCGAAGCCTCTGGAATCTTGTATCTGTTGGCAAAGCACCCTTGATTCTATCAACCAATGTCGATTACAACTGGAAACTCGACAACTAGCCATCTGTTCCGGGCATAATGACCTCTATATCCATTGGCTCTAGCTCTCTATAGATGTTGCTGGGTAGTCAAAAAGAATACCATAGGTCTTCTGCTTAATGCATTAGCTACTACGTTGGCCTTTCCGGGATGGTACTGCAACTCAATCTCAAAGTCTGTCATCACCACGAGCCAATGTCTTTGTCTCTGGTTCTGTAAAATCCCTCTTCCTAAAAACCGTATATACCTTTTTTTAATTATTAATTATTAATTAAATGGTAGTCATTAGTGTCTAATTAGGAGAAATAGATTTTTATTAATTTTTATTTTAGGTATTGGTGCACTTAGAGGATTTATGGGGCCATTAGGAATTTTTTAGAATTTATTTCATGTAGGAGACCATTTGGACAGTTGCTAGCTTAATGGTGCGCACAAATATATTTTTTAGAATTTTTCTATGTATTTATATATATATATATATATGTGCATTTAGGAGATTTATGGGACCACTAGGAATTTTTTGGAATTTATTTCATGTAGGAGCCCCTTGAGCAGTTGCTAGCTTAATAGTGTGCATTAATATAATCTGGAATTTTTCTATGAGTATATATATATATATATATATATATATATATATATATATATATATATATATATATATATATATATATATATATATATATATGCATGTATATATATATAAATAGAAAAAGGAAAAGAAAAGAAAAGAAAATAAAAGAAAATAAAAATAAAAATAATAAACTAATAACTATTACTTATAAGCAAACCAAAGCAAATCTTAAGCAAATAATTCCATTACCTATCCCACAGCACCAGCACCCTTGCACGTGAATGCCCCCTTTAATTACACACCTTTGCAACCATCTAACCATCCGCCCATTAGCAAATCAGTGGAACAACACAGCAGACCCCCCTAGCCGCGACTAGTAACCAAACCCCTTTCTCTCCTTTTCATATATATATATATATATATATATATATATATATATATATATATATATATATATATATATATTTCTCTAAACCCAAAACCTAATCATCCAGACTCTCCCTCTTCCCATATAGACCTAGAAAGCGCCGCCACCGCAGCCGGAGAACCCCGCCAGGCCGTCCAAACCAATCCCGACGACCGCGACCCCGCGCACTGCAGATTTCTACAGCGAGGTACCTGTATTTCAGAGTTTTTTTCCGTCGACTCGCTCAACCAAACGCTGCCCCGTCTTCACCGGTATGCTCACCCCTTAACCCTCTTCCATATCTGTGTATTAGTAGACCTCGAACAACGCGTAACTATAGGCAAAAATAGTGCCAAAGTTAGCAGAAACAGACCGAATTTTGGGATCGCAAAAAACTGCGGTGACCACCCTTGTCTCCGAGTTCGTATCTCCCACCACAGAGATCCGAATTTGATAATTCTTTTTTGGTATGCATAGACCACTTGACCTAGTTTAATTTCTTTTAAATAACCCTAGATTATTAACTGCTATAGACAAAATTAAATTTGTTGGAAAATCCCGCGAACCCACTTTTCCCAGATTTTTAAAAGTTATGAAATGGAGCGCGCCCAGCCAAATGGGACTGCTCCTCCATATACCAAGTGTACCTAACGGTGCGCGTAGTATAACCGGACACGTGAGAGTTTGTGGAAACTGATTCGGACGTATATGCGCCCCGAAATCAGCCCGTATCCGCGGACAAACCCAGTGTCACAATTTTTGTGAAAGTCGCGCGCATTTTGTGCACGCTCGTCAAATTATGACGAAACTTACGCCACTGGACTCGTAGTAACGCGCTAGTCCTGTGACCCAATTTTTACGTAACTCTGAGATGGTTGACCAAGTCGCCAATTAGCGGGCCCTATAGTTGACTTTTTGGACAAAATTGTGTTCAGCCCATCGAAATCCACATTTGGACATACCGTTGGGTTCGTATTGACATATAGAGTTTGTTTGACCTATAATTTATCTCATTTAGAGACTGCTACCCTTGGCACATTTTTTGATACAAAGTGGGCCACACGTGGACCCCACTTTGACCCAAAATTATCGTTTTGTCCCTGTGTCCAAATTGGACGAAAGGGAAGTGCTTTTAGCTATTTTGCTTATTCTGGAAATATTGATGATATCTATTTCAGCATCCAGAGACATTTGTTCTGAAGCCACAGCTTCTGGTCCTATGTGTTGGACATCTGGACGTTACATTTTACAGCTTCTTGCCAGGCAAGTATACCTTGCCATTTTACTGTTATTTATATTCCATATGTTGCATGCATTTTTATTTACTGTCTTTAGTTCATATATTTTAACTGTTATATAAAATACGCGCGATGGTGTCGTCGCGATATATTTTTATTTATGTATTTGCATTGACCTTGTTTATGAGACTATCTCATTATCATGTAGCATCATTAGGTTCATTGGCCGTGACACAGTTGTTATATGAGTTATGAGTCTCATATAGATCACGGACTGGCGTGCAGGGTTTGGCCTCCTGTACGTGTGGGCCGTACATAGGAATAACTGCTGTTAGAAACTTTGTATGCTAGTAGACTTAGCAGTTAATAGAGGTCGATGGACATAGCTTATTGTAGTACGATGGTCCCATCCTTGTCCTTGTTTGGTTCCAGGATTGGGTTAGGGTACTAAGAATAGGCTATGAACCAAATTGTGTCATGGATGTGACATGCTTAGAGCATGGGGTGGGGAGAACAACAAGTACCGTATTTGAGCTCCTTTGCACTTTTCTCCTATGCGCCCGGATTCTCCGCTGGAGATACGGGTGGTGATGATCACTATATATTATATTATTATCAAGCAGGCCACCGGCGTTCAAAAGACGACGTGCCTTTGTAGTCCCCTGGATCTCCAATAGAGAACCATGCCAAATCCCAGTTTTCAGCCAGATAGCTCACTTGTGGGGAAAGTTGTTCTTAACTGCATTCACTTAGATGGTTAGGCGACCATTGGATATTTATTTCAGTACTTTATTGGCATGCTTTTATGTATCTTGTTATGTCCCTCTGAGGACCTGGCCCTTCTAGGTGTACCTGTTCTTGAGTATTCGCAGGAGTGCAGGTTCGGATGGTTACATATAATTCGAGGGTGTCTTCTCTTCGAGCCGTAATTGATAGCTGGTATTCTTATATTGTGTTTGTTGTGTTGTACTTATATTGTATTTACTTTTCTATTCGAGTTGGTAGTGGATTTGTTTCCACCCAACTATCATCCTTAGATACTTATATTGAGATCTAGTTTCATAGATACTGGTTAGTTATTTATATTTGATTTTCTGTAGATGAGATTTAGATTATATCCTGTGACTTGTGACATATGTTATACCACTTGTGGATTTGATATTCATATTACAGCGTACGTATGGGTTTGGTTTCCATATATTAGAGTTGCCATATCCATACGGCTGGCATGCTTATGTGTCCTAGTCCTACGTATTTTTGGGACTGGAGCATGACATATTTTTGTGGTGGTCTATACAGGTCGAGAGCATATTGTCTCGGTTACGTTACTGTACCGAACAAGCCTGCACCTAGGACTAGAGTATAGGATCTCATCCATAATTGACTATGATTCATCTTTCTCCTATCTGTTCTTTTTGAACAATTGTATCCTGCTTGATTCCTGTACTTCCCTAATAGTTCTTTGAGTATAGCATTCTGCTAGAATATAGGAACCCTTGTTATTAGGACGATAATTAGGGTAGCACACCTATTAAGAATACAACGAGAATATAGACACACCACTAAGTTTAGAATATTTAGTGAACCCTAGAATCCCTTATCTATAGATTGGTTTACCATTATCCCTTGATGTATTATGAAGGACTTGAGAGTAGTATAGATACTACTAGGGTTAGTTAGAAGTTCGGCCATATTTTTTGACCCTAGTATTGAGGAACCAATAGAAAACCAAAAATTAAATATTAGGACTGAACCTAACCTTCACAGTTAGATAAGTATTGGAGAACTATAAATATAGATTCTTGTCTTGAGATAAGCAGACAGTACCTTAGGAAGCCTAGAGGAATGTAATCAATACTTTTTTCTTGATCATATCTCGAACATAGCAACTAGCATACCACCCCCTTAGAGAACCATGATGCTATCTAGAGCCCTCTATTTTAATTTCATATATTGTTCCTCTGCGACCCTAACGATCATTAATTGCGCGACGAATAAATTATCTTCTTCTTTTCTTCATCTTTCACCTTGTGCCACTTGACACCTCTAATTTTAGACTAAGTGATTGTATTCTATGATAGGATATATAGTTTGCTAAAGTTATAGTTGTGACCTTGGATTTTGAATTGTATGCCTTGTAGTTAGAACCTGATAGTTGAGTTGTTCAGTTAGATTATGATGATTACCCCTAGTTATAGATCACGTAATTTGTACCCCTACCTCAATACAAGTTAGATCCCTTTTCCCTTGACGGCCAATAACTCTTCTATCCTTACTATTGACACTTGCTCTATGAGCACTATGATTAAGACTTAAGACAACCATGACCTATGTAATATAAGAGGATATCCTAATAAGTACCAAGACCCTTTCTTATAGACCTTAACAGGAGCTTCTACGGTATCCTTGAAACAGTACAGTATTAGTTTATTATTATAAGTTGGATAGTATACCTCACAACTTAGTATCATATAGTCCTCTTAACCCATCGATATAGTATAACTGAATAATATTACCTGTATGCTAGCAAAGGATGATAGTGTTTATTCAGACAGTAGAATTTAGAGGCCCATGCCCTATTTGGTCGATTAGAGACTTAGACAAGGAGTTGTATGACAACTGTTGAGATTGTATAGTCTTAACTTCTTGTGAACTTGAAATATGTTGTGACTTCTTTCATCATGATCTAGCGCATTTATATTTCATATACTACATTGACTTATGCTGCTATTTTATAGCCTAGTTTTGCAAGCTCATTCTTTTACCGAGCTTGATCATGAGATATGTATTATTGGGGATGCCTACTGATACAATTGTCTAATCGGAATCAGTGTATTACGGTCTGGATAACCTTAGTACATTTTGGTTCGTCCTTCGCAATACTACTTTGCATGGATTGAGATACATAGTTGATTAGTAGACAAATATACTTGCCCTAGACATGTCTGACATATCGTATCGGTTACATAACTGTACTAATACGAGCATGCGAACAAAGAATTACCAAAATATGATTTTAATCCACCACTGCTTTGACAATTCCCATTTGAATTCTTTAAATGCCTTGATCCCGATACTTCTATTCTATTACCTCTCCCATGAACTCTTTATTATTGATCTCCGTCTTTCCTTATTTCGGAAAGACGAAACCTCGTGCTTGGTATAAGTTGATACACAGAGAATACTAGATATACCCCATAGGCCGATCACATACTTGAGGATTATTCTTTCGTAATTAAGGACATATCACATATGATATAATCGACATTGAAGTTTGAAGATTGAATGGCATGAGTAAATAAATTAAGAAATATTTTTCTTAAAGTATATAGCCTTATGTGATAGATGGATAAATTCTAAGTTGGGTAGCAGTGCATTGTCAACTCGAGAGAAATTTCTTTTAGATTGTGATCGAGTAAGATTAGATTGGGAGAGGTTCAAACCATTTTAATTTTGAGAATTTTAGAAGGATGACTAAGATAATGAGGATTAATGAATTTTAAAATCTTGATATTGAGGACCCAATATTTATACCTTAAGTACATGATTTAAATTTTTAAATATTGAAGGTAAAATCATCAATTTGAATTTGGAGGATAAATATAGAATTTCAGACTTGAACATTGGTGGACTGCATTTAATTTTTTTTTTTAATTTGATAATTTAAATTAAGAATTAAAATTTAATGGTTGGACTACCTATTTGAAATATTGAGGATGTGAATAGAATTTAAAAAGTTGAAGAATACAAAAATTTATAAGTGAGAATAGGAATAATATTGGACTCGAATTACTTTCTAAAGGAGATTATGATAGTTGGAGATCGTGAGGTAAAATTTATATGCGTATTTAAATCTTGAAGATGTTATATGGATTTAATTTAAATTTGGATATGGATAATTTGAAAAAGTGAGAAGAGATAACAATAGGTTAAATTTTGTTTGGAACAATGATCATCTTAACCTTGAAGTGATTGCGATGGGTATGATTAGGATTTTAATTATCGCAAAGAGATTGCGATTGACTTGCCTTATGTACACGAAGGATTAATAAATTATGCCTTATTTTAATTTTGGGGACGACATTATTTTAAGTTGGCTGGATTGTGAAACCCCCTCACCCAAGAATTAGACCTACTTAGCTTAGATAGTGGGACTGAGGCTAGCTCGAATTCATTTAGAAATAGAATACGGTATTTTTTTTTGATTTACAACATGGTATCACTTAGCGCACCTTACCATTGCTTCGATAATTGGAGCACTTTACTAGTCACTGTCTTCCTACAAATTCTACACCCTTATCCTAGACGTATCCGTCATCCAATTCTTATCTTTGTACAATTTTCTAATTGTTTGGCGCTTTTATGCAAAGGAGCATTTATGTATCCACACCATTGGACATGACACATGAAGAAACCTATTTTTCGCTCATGTGGATTTTTCCCATGATTATCGGAATGTACAACACGCAACATCGTCCACTCCTTTAAATCTAGCCTTGTATTTTAAACAATGCGAATCTTATACCATCCTTGACTTCTACAGTGGCTTAATTTTAATTTCGAGGACGAAATTTTTATAAGTTGGGTAGAATGTAAAACCCCTCTTCCTAAAAACTGTATATACCTTTTTTTAATTATTAATTATTAATTAAATGGTAGTAATTAGTGGCTAATTAGGAGAAATATATTTTTATTAATTTTTATTTTAGGTGTTGGTGCACTTAGGGACTTATGGGGCCATTAGGAATTTTTCGGAATTTATTCCATGTAGGAGACCCTTTGGACAGTTGCTAGCTTAATGGTGTGCACAAATATATTTTTTAGAATTTTTCTATATATTTATATATATATATATATATATATATATATATATATATATATGCATTTAGGAGATTTATGAGACCATTAGGATTTTTTCAGAATTTATTTTATGTAGGAGACCCCTTGAGCAGTTGTTAGCTTAATAGTATGCATTAATATAATCTGAAATTTTTCTATGAGTATATATATATATATATATATATATATATATATACACAAATATATATATATATATATATATATATGCATGTATATATTTAAATAGAAAAAGGAAAAGAAAATAAAAGAAAATAATAATAATAATAATAATAATAATAATAAACTATTAACTATTACTTATAAGCAAACCAAAGCAAATCTTAAGCAAACAATTCCATTACCTATCCCACAGCACCAGCACCCTTGTACGTGAACGCCCCCTTTAATTCCACACCTTTGCAACCATCTAACCATCTGCCCATTAGCAAATCAGTGGAACAACACAGCAGACCCCCCCTAGCCGCGACTAGTAACCAAACCCCTTTCTCTCCCTTTCATATATATATATATATATATATATATATATATATATATATATATATATATTTATTTATTTATTTATTTTTCTAAACCCTAAACCTAATCATCCAGAGTCTCCCTCTTTCCATCTAGACCTAGAAAGCGCCACCGCCACAGCCAGAGAACCCCGCCAGGCCGTCCAAACCAATCCCGACGACCGCGACCCCGCGCACTGCAGATTCCCACAGCGAGGTACCTGTGTTCCGGAGTTATTTTCCGTCGACTCGCTCAACCAAATGCTGCCCCGTCTTCACCGGTTTGCTCATCCCTTAACCCTCTTTCATATCTGTGTATTAGTAGACCTCGAACAACGCGTAATTATAGGCAAAAATAGCGCCAAAGTTGGCGAAAACAGATCAAATTCTGGGATCGCAGAAAACTGCGGTGACCACCCATGTCTCCTAGTTCGATGATTCTTTTTAGTATACATAGACCACTTGACCTAGTTTAATTTCTGTTAAATAACCCTAGATTATTAACTGCTAAAGACAGAATTAAATTTGTTGGAAAACCCCGCGAACCCACTTTTTCCAGATTTTCAAAAGTTATAAAACGGAGCGCGTCCCGCCAAACGGGACTGCCCTGCCATGTAGCAAGTATACCGAATATTGTGCGTAGCATAACCAGACATGTGAGAGTTTGTGGAAACTGATTCGGACGCGTGTGCGCGCCGAAATCAGCCCGTATCCGCTGATAAACCCTGTGTCACAACTTTTGCGAAAGTCGCACGCATTTTGTGCACGCTCGTCAGATTGCGACGAAACTTGCGCCACTGGACTCATGGTAACACGTTGGTCCTGTGACCCAATTTTTATACAATTCTGAGATGGTTGACCAAGTCACCAATTGGCGGGCCCTATAGTTGACTTTTTAGGCAAAATTGTGTTCAGCCCATCGGAATCCATATTTGGACATATCGTTGGGTTCGTATTGACATCTAGATTTTGTTTGACCTATAATTTGTCCCATTTAGAGACTTCTACACTTGGCACATTTTTCGGGGCAAAGTGGGCCACACGTGGACCCTACTTTGACCCGAAATTACCGTTTTGCTCCTGTGTCCAAATTGGACGAAAGGGAAGTGCTTTTTAGCTATTTTGCTTATTCTGGAAACATTGGTGATATATATTTCAGCATTCGGAGACATTTGTTCTGAGACCACAGCTTCTGGTCCTGTGTATTGGATATCTGGACGTTACATTTTACAGCTTCTTGCCAGACAAGTATACCTTGCCATTTTACTGTTATTTATATTCCATATATTGCATGCATCTTTATTTTCTGTCTTTAGTTCATATATTTTAACTATTATATAAAATGCGTGCGACGGTGTCGTCGCGATATATTTTTATTTATGTATTTGCATTAACCTTGTTTACGAGACTACCCCATTATCATGTAGCATCATTAGGTTCATTGGCCGTGACACAGTTGTTACACGGGTTGTGAGTCTCATATAGATCACGGACTGGCATACAGGATTTGGCCTCCTGCACGTGTGGGTCGTGCGTAGGAATAACTGTTGTTAGAAACTTTTTATGCTAGTAGACTTAGCAGTTATTAGAGGTCGATGGACATAGCTTATTGTAGTACAATGGTCCCATCCTTGTCCTTGTTTGGTTCCAGGATTGGGCTAGGGTACTAAGAATAGGCTATGAACCAAATTATGTCATGGATGTGACATGCTTAGAGCATGGGGTGGGGAGAACAACAAGTACCGCATTTGAGCTCCTTTGCACTTTTTTCCTTTGCGCCCGGATTCTCCGCTGGAGATACCGGTGGTGATGACCACTATATATTATATTATTATCAGGTGGGCCACCGGCGTTCGAAAGATGATGTGCCTTTGTAGGCCCCTGGATCTCCAATAGAGAACCATGCCAAATCCCAGTTTTCAGCCAGATAGCTCACTTGTGGGGAAAGTTGTTCTTAACTGCATTCACTTAGACATTTAGGCGACCTTTGGATATTTATTTTAGTACTTTATTGGCATGCTTTTATGTATCTTGTTATGTCCCTCTGAGGACCTGGCCCTTCCAGGTGTACCTGTTCTTGAGTATTCGCAGGAGTGCAGGTTCGGATGGTTATATATGATTCGAGGGTGTCTTTCCTTCGAGCCGTGATTGGTAGCTGGTATTCTTATATTGTGTTTGTTGTGTTGTACTTATATTATATTTACTTTTCCATTCGAGTTGGTAGTGGATTTGTTTCCACCCAACTATCATCCTTAGATACTTATATTGAGATCTAGTTTCATAGATACTGGTTTGTTATTTATATTTGATTTTCTGTGGATGAGATTTAGATTATATCCTGTGACTTGTGACATATGTTATACCACTTGTGGATTTGATATTCATATTAAAGCGTACGTATGGGTTTGGTTTCCATATATTAGGGTTGCCATATCCATACGGCTGGCATGCTTACTTGTCCTAGTCCTACGTATTTTTGGGACTGGGGCATGACAGGTTCAGGTCCTTATGAGTATAGACGTACTTTAGGCTTTTGTTATCTGTGAATATCTCCACTCGTTCTCCGTATAGGTAGTGCCTCTAAAGCTTCAAGGCAAAGATTACTACGGCAAGCTCCAAGTCGTGAGTGGGATAGTTCTTCTCATGGGCAGTCAGCTTCCTAGAGGCATAGGCTACAACCTTTCCATGCTACATCAAGACGTATCCTAATCCTTTTCTGGACGCATCGCTGTAGATCACGAATCCTCCGGGTCCAAAAGGTATAGTAAAGATAGGTGTCGTAGTCAGACACTCCTCTGTCCAGGTAAACTCCTGCTCCTTGTGGGTCAAGCGGGTCATTGGCTCTGCGATCCTTGCGAAGTTCTTTACGAACCTCCGGTAATATCCGACAAGTCCTAGGAAACTCCTCACCTCTGAGACATTGGTAGGGGTCGACCACGTCTCTACTGACAAAATCTTTGCTGGATCTACCAAAATGTTGTCTTCCAAGATAACGTGTTCGAGAAAAATAACACGATGTAAGAGGAACTCACACTTTCTCAACTTTGCATAGAGTCTCTCACGCCTCAGTGTTTCTAATACTAATCTCAAGTGCTGTCCGTGCTCCTTATGGCTTTTTGAATATACCAAGATGTCATCGATGAAGACTACCATGAACTGGTCCAGATATGGGTATAAGACCCTGTTTATCAGGTTCATAAATATGGCAGGCACATTCGTTGGTCCAAATGGCATCACCAAGAACTCGTAGTGACCATAACGAGTCCTGAATATTATCTTTGGAATGTCTTCTCTCCGTACCTTTACCTGATGATAACCCGATCTCAAGTCGATCTTCATGAACACCACTGCTCATGTTAGCTGGTCAAACAAATCATCAATCAGTAGCAGGGGGTACTTGTTCTTGATAGTCAAAGCATTAAGGGCTCTATAATCAATGCACATACGTACTGTCACATCCTTATTTGGTACAAACAACACTGGTGCTCCCCAGGGTGATGCACTAGGATCGAAAAATCACTTGATCTGTAACTCCTCTAACTTTAGCTTCAGCTTCTCTAGTTCCTTCTTTGCCAATCGGTACACATTTGAAGATATCGGTACTACTCCGAGTACTAACTCAATAGTGAACTCTATGTCTCTATCCGGCGGTAAGCCTGGCAACTCCTCCGAAAATATATCCTCGAATTCTACAACTATCGGTGGGGGTGCCGTCTCCATAGCCATGTAAGCTCCAGCTGTCTGTCCTACTCCTTGCTCGATGGTGCCCCACATATACTCAAACTTTGGGTGATCTGGCAGTCTAAAAATGATGCTACCTCTCCGACAATCCAGTACGGCATTATATTGGCTCAACCAGTCCATGCCTAACACGATGTCAAAGTTTGGCATCGAGAATACCAAAAATTATGCTCTCATCTCCCTACCATACACAACTATCGAGCACGTTCTAATAGTGCTGGTAACTAGTACGATACCTCCTCTGGTAAGAATATTCCAACTCTTAGGTAAGGGGGAAGCAGCTACTCTATGCATAGCTACGAAACTTCAAGATATGAAAGATAGTGTAGCACCAGAATCAAATAATACAGTCGCAGGTAATGATACAACTAAAATGGTACCTGTGATAGCTTTCCCTTCTGTTTCTTTCTCAGTCGCTGCTAGTGCAAAGGCCTGTCCGTGCCCTTGCCCTCTGGCCTGCTGTCTGGCTCGATCAAACTGTGCCTCCTTTGGGGCCAAGGGTGGTCCCCTCTGAAATCCTCAGGGTGCTGGTGGACGTTGAACTCCTAGCGGGGGTAGTATCCTCAGGGCTGTAGCTGCTGGCCTTTGTCCTATCTGCGGTGCTGCATCACTATGCTGTAGGCAATCTATGGCAAGGTGCTGACTTGCTCCATATATCATGCATAATCTAAGCTTAATCCGGTAATCTCTGAATATGTGTCCCTTTTTGCCATAATGGTGACAAGTCGGAAGCTCCTTGTGCTGGTATGGCACTGTCCTCTGCTGTGTCTGTGCTCCTGGACGACGGATCGGTCCACCTGCTCTGGGCTGGGCTCTGGCTGGTACAGTCATGCTGGAACGTCTTGCTCCTCTGCTAATGGCTTCCAGGATCCTCGCCTCTGACAGAACCTCCTAATAAGAAATCCTCACCTGGGTGGTGGTGTACCTCTGTAGCTCGAAAGTAAGGCCGTAATGGAATCTTTGGGCCTTCTCTAGATCGTTGGGTATCAAGGCGGCACCAAATCTGCTAAGTCGGCTAAACTTCGCGTCGTATGCATCTACGGTCATATTCTCTTATTCTAGATGCAGGAACTGGGAGTACAGGGCATTTCTGACTGTAGCCGAGAAATACTTCGCATTGAAGTACTCTAAGAACTGCTCCCATGTTTGTGTCTTACCTACACTGCGCTCTATAGAATCCTACCAGTGATGGGCGTTGCCTTTCAATTGGGCCCTCACTGTGGTCATCCAATGTCATGACCCGCACCCGAAATTGGGGCACGAGTACGTGGGTACGACCAGCCTACGCCGCAGCATCGGCGGTAGAACGCTGTCAAGGTCTTGATACTATCTAGCCAATCTCACACAAGCATCCAATCTCCATAAGGAGGCACGGATGACACAAATAAAATGAACGCATACTCAATTACAGGATTACAGCACGATAAGATAGCGAACAAAAATTAAATACAACACAAGTCTAAAGTAATAATCAAACTCAACAATATGCAAGTCTCATCAAAAATGCCGGAGACAAATTCGGTACCAATAGTCTGCTAAAAGAACTAACTAGAAGATTAATGATTCCGGCTAGACCTCCCGGAATCACAACTAAACTACCAAGTCTGCAGCTACTCACCATATGGTCCATAAAGAGTCGGACAGCGGTCCTCTAAGGCATAGTCTGGAAAAATATTTCCAGTCAGGAAGGAGCAAAGTACAATCTCAAATAACAGTTCCATTAAATTGATAAGGACTATAAAGCAATAAACATGTGATGCTAGATACTGAGAAGACAGTAAAATAAATGCAATGGCAATTAAAAAGAGACAGGCAATGTAAAGAGACAAGCAATAGGCAATATGATACAGTCAGTGCATGTATAAAAATGAAAAGAACAAGGAACAGTATCATATACGGGTGATGTAGTATATGATTTAAATAGAGAACTGTAATCTATTCTAAGTGTTTGAAATAGTAGTTTCAAAATGTGATCGGCTTGGGAACATGTACGATAGCTATAGGGCCTGGCTAATCATGGGTGAAGAGCATGATTAACACTTACATTGTTCTATACTGTATAAAGGGTATGATCACATTTCTTACTAACTACTTCCCCGCCCCCAACTAGTAATGTGGATCCAACCATGACACGTCAAGATACACGAGCAAGTCTAATCTATCATGTACGATGTCTAATATACATGTCGTATACAATGTCAATACGATAATCAATGTAACATCTCATAACTGCAGATCCAAGCTATACTAGTCCGTGTAGCACAGTGTCAAGGATTCAGATGTAACATTTCATGATTATTGAACTTATAGAAATTATCAAGGAATTGGAAATTATCAGAGAATGTACTTGCCTTGGGTTCTTAGCTGGTAATTATTGAGGTCCTGTTCCAGAGTATCCCCTGGACGAAGCAACAGTCCTATAAACATATCATAATATCACTTGTATCAGGTGCTACCCTAACACACAGTCTATAAACACTGAATTTGGGACTACTCTAGGTATGATACTGGTCACCTAGGGTCACCTAGTAGATAGATACATAAATATACATAACATATATTATATATATACTACCAGTATTTAAGAATATATACATTTTGAATATATATATACATAATTATATTTATATATATATACTAGTGAAAATATACATGTATTATATTTATACATACACCAATAAATATACCTATACTATATACGCATAAAAGTACATATATATATACACTAAATACAATTATATATATATGCTACACATATATATATACCAAAATATCAACCTATACATATACAAAATATACGTACTAAAATACGTACTAAAATATATCATTTAATACTAATACATATATAGATATATATATACTATACATATATATTTATACCAAAATAATAACTATACTATATACATGTATATTAATATACACATACACACAGATATACGTATAGGTATTTTCATAATCATATATTTATACACATTAATTAAATAACTATTATACATATACAAATATTATATATATACCCATACGTATATATGTATGTATGTATATATATACATATATATATATATACATATATATATATATATACATATATATATATATACATATATATATATATACATATATATATATATATATATAAGAAGGAAGAGGGAAAAGAAGAAAGAACTCACTGTGATGGGGTCGGCTAAGGAAGGAGTCGGGAAGCCGAGGCTCGGCCGGGTGGCCGGGCTGTGCTCAGGGGGAAGACTCGTGAGGGGGCCGCCGGAGTCGGTGCGGGCCGAGCTCGAGTCGTGGGCTCTCGGGAAGAGGCCGGGGAGCAGTGGGGAGGAGCAGTGGAGCGCCGGTGCCGGAGTGCAGAGGAAGTCGAGTTGCAGAGGCTCGGTGAACAGTAGGTGCGGGGGGGGGGGGAAGTGAACAGTGTTCCCCCCCTTCTTCCTTTGAATTCAAATAAAAAAATAATAAAGAAGAAGGAGAAAAGAAGAAGGAGAAGGAAGAGAAGAAGAAAAGAAGAGAAAAGAGAAGGAGAAGGGAAGAAGCTACGGTTTGGTGTTGAGGGAGATGGGGGCTTGTGAGATAAGGCCTTCCTAGGTTTTCTAGCGATTAGGGTTTGATGGGACATGACATTAAATAGGGAGAGAGAGTGTATGGAATCAAGGGCTAGGATTGGCCCATTAAATGTGTGGTCCAGATTGGTCATGGAGAAAATAATTCATGTAGGAATGAGGGTGAGGTTTAGTTAAAAATATTAGGGATTCCTCATTGGTTTAATCAAATGGGTGTTGACACCAAAAATACAAATTTGCAAATTAGCCCCCTTAAATTTGGGTATTTGCACAGACACATAAAATGATGAAAATTTGGCAGGCGATTTGGTATCTGGTATTTTGTAGGGTCAGGGGGCGCTGAATGTTTGGTACGGGCTCAAATAGCAGGGCACTGGAATTAAATTGGGATTTTCAGAATTGGTTAAAATAGTATCCTCAATTTAATTAGAAATAAATACAAGTTGTATTCTAAAATTAATTAGGAGTACATGGGGCCAAAATCAGGTCAGGTCATCAATACCAATAATGAAGAAGACTCAGAACAGAATATTACCCTAATTTGGGCCGCACGAAAAATAGGTCAAGATTGTCTTCAATTTCGATTGGAACGCACAACGATACAAAAATAGGAATTTATTAAATAACGTCCGCGACAATTTTTGTGCGGCTAGAAATAATGTACAGAGAGCATAATTATGATTTACAAAAATAGCAGAATGGAAGGCGGGCATGTCTAGGGCAAGATCGTAAAATTTGTTGGAAGACAAAAGCTAGGGTAGCGCTCCAAATATTGAAGCAAAGGCAATGCGCAAATAATTAAATAAATTATGATAGTTAATTAAAATCTCAAATAAATAAATTCTAGATAAAACAATTAAATACAGAATTCCACAATTTGGACAGGTGTTCATCTACTGGGCTTCTAGGTCAAGTCTACTAGCTCAAAATAAATGAACACTATATATAATATTATATTTAATTATACATCTATCATAACTATTTAAACTAAATATACTTATCATGCAATTACCAAATTATAACTACCAATAATATTAAATATTATAAAAAGTCGAAAATACCCCTGTTTTTGGAACGTGGTAGTGACATCCAAAGGTTTGGATGTAGCTGAGAAGCCTCTAGTAGCATCTCTGTATTGGTGACCCAATCGAAGATCTCCTGTGCAATCTCGTTGCCCGAAAAAGTATCCGGGCCCATCTGGCGGAACCCTCATACAGTACCAACTATCTGAACTGGTGTAGGTGCTAGAATGGGTGCTGGGGCAGGTATCCTCTCTAGAATTGCCATCAAGCTCTGTCTCATCGTCTCAGTCTGATGCCACTGCACCTGTGTCATAGTCTAGAAGAACTGAAACATTTGCGACTATCCCTCCGGATGTGGCATCTGAGGTGGATAGGGTGGAGGTGGTGGTAATGGGACCTCTCGCTGCGCGGTAGGTGTCTTCTCAGATATCGACCTCTCGGGTTGCGGCATCGGTGTAGCCCCCGAAGTCTGGCCCTTAAAATATTGTATTAGGATTGTTTGTGAAGTCTGACCCTCATGCTGCTGCATCGTGTCGTCAAGAGAAATCTGGGACCAAGGTATCAGCGGGGCCTGTGGGATCACCGGGACCTGTGGTGGTGGTTGCTCATCGGGTGGTCCCTAGGATATCTCCTCTCTCTGTATGGTGGCGGGTGGCACTATGGCACCGTATGCCCCTCGTCTATTGTGCAAGTTCATCTTGCTGCAAGGGATAGAACTTCATTAAAAGAGTACGAAGTCAAGCAAATAGGATGCAGATATTTAGGATTAATACGAAGGGAGTTCAAAGACATAATCAAAGTGGATGAGATCTAGTAATTTCTATCCTATTACAGGCTCGTTGGGCATGTTACCATACCATAAGCGATAAACATGACCTGCATGGGCCACCACTAAAACCATGTCATGCCCCAGTGTCACGCCCCAGTCCAAAATACATAGGACTAGGAACACGTAAGCATGCTAGCCGTATGTATATAGCAACTCCAATATATAGATACCATAATACACACGTACGCTGTAATATGAATATAAACTCATATGTGGTATAAATATTGTCACAAGTCACCGATATACTAAATCTTATCCACACAACAAGTCACTAAAAAGGAAATAACAAAACTAGAATAATGAGTCTGAATAATCCAAAATAATAGTCGGGTGGAGACAAATCCACTACCAATGACTATATCAATACTAACATGAGAGAGAAGGGTAAATCTCTAATATAAATGAGATGATGATATAAAGGTATCAGCGAAGGGATCCCTCGCTAGAGATAATCACTGATGCTCAGAACTTACCTCATCGGAAGAGATAAGTAGTAAGTCCTGATCTGTGCTCCTGCAAATAGTCATGAACATCTACACCTGGAAAGGGACTACGTCCTCAGAGGGACATAACAAGATACATAGAAGCAATCCAATTTAAAAATATATAAGTACACTGTATAAAATAATCTATATAAATACAAAATGAGGACAACTTTTTGATGTATGGGCATGGGTAGGCTACTCTATCTAATCTCACAACTCACACACACGTCTAGAACATCATCAGCTGACATACCGCGGGGGTAGCGACCCTCGTGACTCTATCAATCGACATATCGCGGGGCTAGCGACCATCAGATATGACTACCATAGTGTGTGCTAGTTACTACGGTTCCCAGAGTGGTTAAAGTCCATACGCCTACTGATTGTCCTCTCATGATACTAAGTGCCAGGTGTGTATCAGCATATCTAATATATAGTAATGACTGAAAGAAACTACACATGCAATGAATATACAGAAATGCAATAAATATAAAAAAATATAATAAGAATGCAAAGTACTGCAAATAATTTGGCAAGGTATCTTGCCTGGCATGGAAGCTGCAAAGTGTAACGTCCAGGAGTCAAGCACACAGATAAGAAACTACGATATCAGAATGAACATCTTCGGATACTGAAATAAACATCACCAACGTTCCCAGAATAAGCGAGATAGCTAAAAAATACTACCCTTTCGTCCAATTTGGACGCAGGGACAAAACGGTAGTTTTGGATCAAAACGGGGTCCACTAGTGGCCCACTTTGCACCAAAAAGTGTGCCAGGGGTAAAGGTCTCTAAATAAGACAAATTATAGGTAAAACCAATTTTAAACGTTGATACAAACTCAATGGTACATCCAATTTTGGATTCCGGTGAGTCGAACACAAATTTGCCCAAAAAGTCAACCGTGGGGCCCACAAATAGGCGACTTGGTCAACTATCTCAGAATTGCGTGAAACTTGGGTCACAGGACGAGCACGATACCATGAATCCAATGGCGTAAGTTTTGTCGCGTTCTAACAAGCGTACACTAAATAGCACGATATTTTGCAAAAGTTGCGATACGGGGATTTTTTGCTGATACGGGGTAATTCCGACGCGCACACGCTTCCAAATCAGTTTTTACGAAAAGCCCACACGTCTGGGTATACCGTGCGCACCTTTTGGTATACTTGGTACACGACGGGATAGTCCCGTTTGGCGGAACGTGCTCCGTATCACAAGTTTTGGAAGTTGGAAAAATAGGTTTTCTGGGTTTTCTATCTGATTTAATTCTACACATAGAAACTAATAAATTATTTTATTTAACAAGAAATAAACTAGGTTAGGTGGTCTTCGTATACCAAAAAGAAAAATCAAATTCGGATATCTGTAGTGGGAGATACGAGTCCGTGAACATATATAGTTACCGCAGTTTTCTGCGATCCCAAAAGTTATCGTTTTTTGCCAACTTGGTCGCTATTTTCGCCTAGGTTTATGCATTGTTCGAGGTCAACTAATACACAGATATGGAAGAGGGTTAGGTCATGAACATACTGGTGAAGACGGGGTCAAGTTTGGTCGAGCGAGGAGGCAAGAATCAGCACGGGAACAGAGGTACGCTGCTATTTAGTTCTGTTGTCGCGGTGCTCGCGCGGGGCGCGGTCACGCGGCGGGCGGCGGCTGCGCGATCTTCGGCCAGCGACGTGGTCTCCGGTGGTGGCGGACGACGCTCAGGGTCGAAGGTGGACGCTTAGGGTTAGGGTTTAGGGTCTTAGCTATATATATATATATATATATATATATATATATATATAGGAGATTTGAGAGGGGGGGAGAGTACTGCGCGCGGGAGATAGGAATTAGGTGCTGCTGTTGCTTTCCTTCGTGGGTAGGTATATAGGTGGGTTTGGGTATGGATTACTAATGGGTTTAGGTTTGCTTTAATTCTAATTCTTTTTTTTTCTTTTTCTTTCTTTTTCTTTATTCCATTTCTTTTTTTATCTTTTCTATTTCTTATTACATTATAATTATTACTAATAATAATAATAATATTATTATTTTTATTATTAGTAGTAGTAGTAGTATATTTATTATAACTATTATTTATTATTATTACTATTTCTATAATTATTATTATTAAAATTATTATTATTATTATAATTATACTATTTATTACTATTTCTTTTATTCTTTTCTATTAATAAACTTTATATATATATATATATATATATATATATATATATATATATATATATAATTCAAGGAATTTATATTGGTGCATACAATAAATCCATCAACTGTCCACAGGGTCTCCTACATGAAAATAATTAAGAAAATATTATAATTGCTCCATAAATCCTCTATTGCACAATCACCTCAAAATAAAAAATTAAATAAATCCTATTACTTCTAATTAGCTAATAAATGCTATAAATTAATTAAATAATTATTTAAATAAATAATATGGTTTAAAAATTAGGGGTTTTATATTCTACCCAACTTATAAAAATTTTGTCCTCGAAATTGACACTAACCCATATTCATAATAATTACTATAGCTATTACACTACATTGCTATCTAGCAGTGCTTTCTAAAAGTCATGGTCTATCATTCTAACACTTCCTTATTTATTGTTCATACACTATTCTATTATTCTCTAATTCGTCTATACTATCCAACTTACAAGAATTCTACTAGTAGTCAAGTCTTTTGAGGCTATTGTCTAGGTTATAAGAAGAATATATTTATTGGGTCAAGAATCTTGGGGTACTTGTCTTGAATCTCACAACCATAATTTTTCTTTGTAACCGTCAAGTATCGTAGTCTAATACTGCCATGTCACCTGACCAATATGTCTGCAAATACTTCGACTACTCTACTACAACAGTCTAGCTGCAGCTGTTGCTACTATGCTAGCAATTTGTCATAGTTGTCAGTTCATAACAAGTGCCTTCAACTCTTTTCTAAGCTTAGTCTAAGTTTTTGGACAACAATTAAGGTCTTGACTAACTTATAAAACTATTTAGAAGTAAAAACTACTTCAATAATCCAACTAATTCCTATTAGTCTAAGGGATGCTATACATGATTTTAAAATAATAAGAGGATACATATATTTCTATAGTACATATACATAAGGGTTATTAGTAAGAAATTATCCTTAGTTATTAATCATTTACTAAACCATTTATGTTTTTAACTAACAAAATAAGGGTGGGGTCGAAGTAAACCAAACAATTCATGATGGCACAAAAGGATACGACTATGATAGGAAGAGTTAAGCACGAGATACGAAATATATAGATAAGAGAAGATGAGCCACCCATGGGGCGAGATGGTGATAGGAAGAGAATACTACTACTGCTACGCGTGTCATCTATTAGTATTAGGTGTATGCCATCTGGGTAGAATATTAATACATCCTCATATATGCTAAACTACCTTATATATAATTCTACGTCTATTTATACATCTAAGATCCCGTGTCATAAAGGGGGTCATGAGTATGAAATGACAAATATAACTAAAGTTGTATCTGTATCTACGACTTTCTGTGCCTGCTCTCCTGTTTGTCATCCTGAGTGCTTGGCCTATGGGATATATCTAGTACTATCCGCGTATCAACTTATACTAAGCACGAACGTTCATCTTTCCAAAATAGGGAAAGACAAAAAAATAATAAAGAATTTCAAGAAGGAGGTGATAGAATACAAGTACGAGATTCAAAGGAATTAGAGAATTCGAAAGGGAGTTGCCAAGGCAGTTGTGGATTAAAACCTTATTTTGGTAAATTCCTATTCGCATGTTCATATCAGAATAGTTATGTACCTGACATGATATGCTCTGACCAGTCTAGAGGGCAAGTATATTTGTGTAACAAATTGAGTCAACTATATCTCAATCCACATAAAGTAGTGATACAAAGAGCGAACCAAGTGCACTACGGTTGATCAGACCATAATACATCGATTCTGATTTAGACAATGTATTAGTGTGGGCCCCCAATAATACATATATCATGAACAAGCTCAATAAAAGAATAAGCTTGCAAAACTAGGCTATAATATCAACATAAGTCGAGGTAGTAAAAATATAAGTACGCTTGATTATGATGGAGGAAGGTACAGAATAATCTAAGTTCACCAAGAAGATCGATGTTGTGTCTCTACAGTTTTCATAATAACTCCTTGTCAAGGTCTCTAGTAGACCAAATGGGTATATGGGCCTCTAAGTTCTACAGTCTAGATAAATACTAAAGTTCTATAGTCTAGACAAACACTATCTTCTTATGCAAGTCTATAGTTGGTGTCGTTCAATTATACTTTATTAATGAGTCAACAGGACTATGTGTTACTAGGTTATGAGGCATACTATCCAAATTAAAATAATTTAACTGATAGTGTTATTGAATACTAGAGTATATATATACCTGGTACAAGGCACCTTCCTAACCCCTATCAAGCACGAAAGAAAAGAGAAGATTGACATTAAGAAGGGATCAAGCAAGATGCAATACAAGCAATCAAATAAGAATGTGGAACGAAATCAAGGAAGGTGATAATTAAGTGGATGAGATCCTATATTCTAATCCTATGCGCAGGTTTGCTCAGTACAATAACATAACTGAGACAATATGCTCTCGACCTGCATGGGCTACCACAAAAATATGCCATGCCCCAGTCCCAAAATACGTAGGACTAGGAATACGTAAGCATGCCAGTCATATGCATATGTTAACTCTAATATATAGATACCATAATACATACGTACGCTGTAATATGAATATAAACTCACATGTGGTGTAAATATTATCACAAGTCACCGATATACTAAATCTTATCCACACAACAAGTCACCAAATAGGAAATAACTAAACTAGAATAATGAGTCTAAATAATCTAAAATAATAGTCGGTTGGAGACAAATTTACTACCAAAGACTATATCAATACTAATATGAGAGAGAAGGGTAAATCTCTAATATAAATGAGATGATGATATAAAGGTATCAGTGAAGGGATCTCTCGCTAAAGATAATCACTGATGCTCAGAAGGTAAGACCTCATCGGAAGAGATAAGTAGTAAGTCCTGATTAGTGCTCTTGCGAATAGTCATGAACATCTACACCTGGAAAGGGACCAGGTCCTCAGAGGGACGTAACAAGATACATAGAAGCAAGCCAATTTAAATACAGTAAACATGTATTATGTTTGAAAATATATAAGTACGCTATACAGGACAATCTATATGAATGCAAAATGAGGATAACTTTTTGACGTATGGGCATGGGTAGGCTACTCTATCTAATCTAACAACTCACACACACGTCTAGAACATCATCAGCCAACATACCGCGGGGGTAGCGACTCTCGTGACTCCATCAATCGACATACCGCAGGTATAGCGACCATCAGACATGACTACCATAGTGCGTGCTAGTTACTACAGTTCCCAGAGTGGTTAAAGTCCATACGCCTACTGATTGTTCTCTCATGATACTAAGTGCCATGTGTGTATCAACATATATAATATATAGTAATGACTAAAAGAAACTACACATGCAATGAATATACAAAAATACAATAAATATACAAAAATATAATAAGCATGCAAAGTACTGTAAATAATTTGTCAAGGTATCTTGCCTGGCATGGAAGCTGCAAAGTGTAACGTCCAGGAGTCAAGCACACATGATCAAAAACAACAGTCTCAGAATGAACGTCTCCGGATGCTGAAATAAATATCACCAACATTCTTAGAATAAGCGAGATAGCTAGAAAATACTACCCTTTCGTCCAATTTGGACACAAGGACAAAATGGTAATTTTGAATCAAAACGGGGTCCACATATAGCCCACTTTGCACAGAAAAGTATGCCAGGGTTAAAGGTCTCTAAATAGGACAAATTATAAGTCAAACCAATTCTAAACGTCGATAAACTCAACGGTACGTCCAATTTTGGATTCCGGTGAGCCAAACACAAATTCGCCCAAAAAGTCAACCGTAGGGCCCGCAAATAGGCGACTTGGTCAACTATCTCAGAATCGTGTGAAACTTGGGTCACAGGACGAGCATGATACCACAAATCTAATGGCACAAGTTTTGTCACATTCTGACGAGCGTACACTAAATGATGCAGTATTTTGTAAAATTTATGATATGGGGACTTTTTACGGATACAGGGTGATTCCGACGCGCACACGCGTCCAAATCAGTTTCCATGAAAGGCCACATGTCTGGGTATATCGTGCGCACCTTTAGGCACACTTGGTACATGACAGGACGGTCCCGTTTCGCGGGGCACGCTCCGTATCACAAGTTTTGGAAGTTAAAAAAAATAGGTTTTCGGGATTTTCTATCTGATTTAGTTCTACACACAGCGACTAATAAATTATTATATTTAACTAAAATTAAACTAGGTTAGGTGATCTTCACATACAAAAAAGAAAAACCAAATTTAGATCTCTGTGATGCGAGATACGAGTCCATGAACATAGGTAGTTACCGTAGTTTTCAGCGATCCCAAAAAGTTGTCATTTTTGCCAACTTGGTCGCTATTTTTGCCTAGGTTTACGTGTTGTTCGAGTTAACTAATATACATATATGGAAAGGGGTTAGGTCGTGAACATACCGGTGAAGACGGGATCGAGTTTGGTCGAGCGAGGAGGCAGAAATCAGCGCGGGAACAGGGGTACGCTGCTGTTTAGTTCTGCTGTTGCGGTGCTCGTGCGGGGCGCGGTCACGCTGCGGGCGGCGGCTGCGCGATCTCCAGCCGGCGGCGTGGTCTCCGGTGGTGGTGGGCTGCGATCAGGGTCGAAAGTGGATGCTTAGGGTTAGGGTTTAGGGTCTTATATATATATATATATATATATATATATATATATATATAGGAGATTTGAGAGGGGGGAAGAGTACTGCACGCGGGGGGTAGGAATTAGGTGCTGTTGTTGCTTTCCTTCGTGGGTAGGTATATAGGTGGGTTTGGGTATGGATTACTAATGGGTTTAGGTTTGCTTTAATTATAATTCTTTTTTTTCTTTTTCTTTCTTTTTCTTTTATCCATTTCTTTTTTTTATCCTTTCTATTTCCTATTACATTATTATCATTACTAATAATAATAATAATATCATTATTATTATTATTATTATTAGTAGTAGTAGTAGTAGTATATTTATTATAACTATTATTTATTATTATTACTATTTCTATAATTATTATTATTAACATTATTATTATTATTATACTATTTATTACTATTTTTTATTCTTTTCTATTAATAAACTTTATATATATATATATATATATATATATATATATATATATATATAATTCAAGGAATTTATATTGGTGCATACACTAAATCCATCAACTATCCACAGGGTCTCCTATATGAAAATAATTAAGAAAAAATTATAATTGCTCCATAAATCCTCTATTGCACAATTACCTCAAAATAAAAAATTAAATAAATCCTATTACTTATAATTAGCTAATAAATACTATAAATCAATTAAATAATTATTTAAATAATTAATACGGTTTAAAAATTAGGGGTTTTATACCCAGTCCCAAATACACGGGACCAGGCCACGTGGCAATAGCCAACTAATACGTCTCCGAGGGATTATCTAATTTAATGGACCCAACTAAGCGTACTCTGCTATCCTAAAATACTAACAAGTCTAGTACTAACATCCAACAGGTAATATCTAGTCTCATCCATAATATAAATAAGAAGTACTGAAATAGATACTGGAAAATAAATGCCAGTCTGAAATGTCATAGTATAATCCAAAATATGTCTGGTGGGAACAAACCTACTACTATGACAAAATAAATATATTGAAAGATAGATAAAAGAGTAATGACTAGAGCATCGGCTGACTAGATAAGGATACACCAGTCCTAGGCGGAAGGCCTACCAGCGATCAAGGGTACTCTGACGAAAACACCTCTAGCTCCTCCTCGGATGCGTACCTCGTCTCCTGCCCGGGTCCGTATACTGTAGGATAATATGCCTCGTCCAAATCTGGAAGGGAACCAGGTCCTCAGAGGGACGTAACAAGATACAAAAATATATGCCATATATAAATATTGAATAAGATAAAGGGGTGTACTAACCATCTATATGAATGCAATATGAGGACAACCTTGGTACGTATGGGTAGGTGTAGGCATAACGTCCAACACTCCGAAGAGCATAGTATCTGTACATGTAACGTCCATCATTCCGAAGAATGAGGTATCTGTAAATATATACGTCAGTATCGCTCCGAAGAATGCGATATTTGTATAAAGGAAGTCATTGGATCTGTGGCTCCTCTAGATACTATGGATTCCAATGTGTGTATCCCATACACCTACTAGTTGTTGTCACGACCCGCACCCGGAAATTGGGCATGAGTCGTGGGTACGTCCAGCCTACGCCGCAGCATCGGCGGTAGAACGCTGTCTAGGTCACAAACATAGTATATCCTGTCAATAGTCTCAACTCCGTACGGAGAACAATGATAAATAAATCACAGTTCTATTATATACTCAATCACAACTATAAACATAATGGCACGATGAGAATTGAAAAGAGTTCTATTTAAACCAATCACAAGAAGTTCAACTCAAATCCTGGGTCCAAATGACCTCACAAAGTCACAAAAAAAAAAAATACATCTCAGTCTCAGTCACAGTCTCAGTCTCAGTCTAAAACAATAAATGCAGAAAAATAATCTAAGCATGGGCAGGCAAGTTCTCCTCTAAGATAGGCACCTCCTCTGGGATTTCTGGGGTGAAATCCTCCTCTATTCCTGGACCGTAATAAGTAGGGCAAAAGCCCTCCAGGTCCTCTGAAAAATGTTGGTTATCCAGTCAGGATTGGAGCGAAGCACAAGCACTAACAGCAGTTTCATTAATTGACAAAATCTATAAACAGTGTAAGAGATACAAGATGGAAATAAAAGCTGAACATGTGAAGTACTGGAGAAAATGAAATAGACAGTAGGCATCTAGCAATGAGCAATAAGTAGTAAATGCTAGAACAAGTAAATCTGAATAAAGATAAGACATCTAGCTAAGTGTTTGAATTATTAGTTTATCATGTGATCGGCTTGGGACTGGATCAGGCTGGTTATATATGATTAGCTATGGTTCTTTTAGGTCAGGCTAACCGCATGGTTAGCTATGGTGCATATAATGGTCAGGCTAATCATATATAACAGCTATGGAGCATATAAGTGGTCAGGCCGCACCCGACGTGAGAAGTGGGGTGAGCTATGGTGCATATAAATGTTTGGATATGATCACATAATCTACTAATAGTTCCCCATCCCCCAGCTAGCACGATGGTTTCCAACCACGACTCCTCGTGATGGGGATCTAGGGTGCTAACCCGTGTATCCATAGTGTCGGAATCAAGTATGAAATACACTACAATTTATAGAAGTAATCAACCATAAAAACTGTCAGAGAATGTACTCGCCTGTGGTCCGGAGCAGAATGTGAGGATCGAGGTCCAAAATGGAATCACAATAACCTATTTATGGAAATTCAATGTTAATTAATGAATTAAAAGAATAACATGCTTAACAATTTAAAAACGAGGTTTCTAGGTCATGTCTAAGGTTTTCTGGTCAATACTAGGTCCAACTAAGTCCATTCTAGGTTTTTCTCATGAGTATCTAGATACTAGGTATCATATAGCTATATAGACTATATAGTGAGTCGTAATAATATATATATGACTTATAAATATACTTGCCCAATTTATCTATAGGATAGTGTTTATACCTTACTCATATACTTAATACCATTAACCCACAGCACCCCATATCAACATCTATACTAATTTACCAACTCACTCACACTGCTAACTGATGCATTTCTTCCTAACACTAATACTGAAACCCCAATGCCCAACACACTGGACAGGAAATACACAGTCACACATAGACAGGTATGGCACTGCTAAAAACACACTGGAACATAAAACTAAAACTAGGAACTCATACATATGTATTTACACTGATATCCAAATCCTATACACACACAACAACACACTGATACCCACTGCACTTGTCCACATCTAACCTAGATAATTCACTCTCAAAAGGGCACACACACATGTATCTCAATGGCTAACTGAGATAATTTGGACTGCAACAGCCCCCCCCCCTTCTTAATCTACTCTGAACCTTGCTAATAGAGCATCAGCCAAGTATCAGCAACAAGGGTATCAATATCACATTGATACTGAATTTCACAACAGAACTCCCCACTGCTACTCAAGACTACACACTATACATTATACCTTAGGCCTGGGAATTTCTGAGACACATCTACTAATATTCTAGGCCTACTGCTACACCCCTACACCTGCACACTGAGGTTGATACACTGTCACACATATACCTCCACACACATTGATCATTGAGTTCTAAACTCACAGATTTCCCTCCCCTGCACACTGATAGCTACTGATACACTAATTTAAACCCTTACATAACCTAATTCCTACACTACCACACCTATAAGCTACTGACACAGTCTACACATGAATCTAACATACAACTTAAAACAGGGGCACACAGATATCTTACTGAAATTCTACACACTAGACACACTAAACTAACAGCATACACACACACACAGTTACACAGTATAGACACACACAGGAGATCTGGAACCAAACACTCTCTCTCTCTCTCTCTGAATCACACAGGAAATCTAGTTTAACTCACTCCACAAACACACACAACATAATACTAGACTGCTCATATTAACCCTCAAGAAAACCATAACTCAATTACCTACTGCTACACACTGACACAGAAATACACCTACTGACACAGGTATACACTGGTCATTACTGGCACCCACACAGGCATGCACAGTTACACACCTCAAGTTATCATCTACACACAGGTATGCATCTAACACATAGTTCACATAAAACACACTGGCTAACTGGACTAAAATACTAAGAACTCAACAAAATTCATAACTCACACAACTCCCTGATACATATTTATACTACCCTCACAGAATTCAGTTAACAGATTTCGAGCACACAGTATAGTTCTGAAATTGGTACACACATGTATATAGATTGATACACACACTTACACATATAGAAGTACTCATTCTCACAGGCACCCACTGAAATCTGGCCCTAATCAAAACCCCAATGCACACTGATGTAAAAATACAGTCCCTATATGTTCACTACACCCACAAATAAAATACTGATGTACACAGTCACTTGAGTTCACCCTACAGAAATACACATCATCCTACAGAAATACACAGCACAGCACAGCTCTAAAACACTCTACACCACATTATCTCACACACAGATGCACAGCAAGGAAATCAAACCCCTGTGCACAGAAATCTCTCAAACCCGATACACAATGAACCCAAGACACCCACACAGGCCTGTACATACTCGACTGAACACCCAGTCCCCTTCTTCAAACACACACACACATCTACACCTAGATACATATATACCACATACATCTATCTATATACTTATGCATAATATATATATATACACACCATACATCAAATTAAATAATTTAGAGCAGATTAAATAGGTGTTCTTCCCTTTTTGGCATTACAACAAACACTTATCATGCGGAAAACAGGGTTTCATCTAGTTTACTCATGAACCTAACTTAAAACCCTACAAATCAAGATCAAACCTAAACGTAGAAGATGTGAACATGCCTACACGAAATCCCTAGGATTAGTGTTCCAGAAATTTAGGGAAAAACCAAATGAAAGTTCACCAAACCCTAGATCTCCTAGGTTTACATGAAAAAGCCCTAAAATTCGAATTCCAACCTTAGGATGGGTTCCTAATGGCAATGAACATCTGAAAACAGGAATTAAATGAATAAAAACTAGGGTTTTACCTGCAGGGAAGGTTTCTTCAACGAGGCTCTTCTTCTCCAAGGCTCCCTGACCCACGTTCTTTGCTTCTCTTGCTTTGGAGGAGGAGAAAATGGAAACTAGGGTTAGGGTTTCGAATTTTTGGAGTGGGAGATGGATTTCTCTAGTGGAGGCTAGGGTTTCTCCTGTTTACATGAAGGATGGCTTTGTGAGAAGCTTCCTTTATATATAAACCTAGTTTCTAGGGTTTCCTTGCACAGCTTTAGGTTTAAACCTTTATGTTAAGTCATGTAGGACTTAATAAACTCAGGTTTAGTCAGCCTAGGGTTTTGAGGGTTCACCCTAATTTTGTATCCTAGGGTTTTTGCTAGAATAGGGTTTTCTAATGGATTCTAGGGTTATGACCTAAACTAAACATTCTAGTAATAATATAATTAGTTACAAGACTCAGCAATTAATTTAAATTCATAATTATTTAAAATAGCTAAATTACAGAAATACCCTTACATGGAAAAGTGGTAGTGACAAGTCTACCCTCCTAAAAGAAATTTCGTCCTCGAAATTGGACTGAACTACAACAAGAGTGAAATCAGAAAAGGAATATACCTCAAGTCTAGAAGAGATACGGGTATTGCTCGCGCATCTCGTCCTCTCTCTCCCAGGTCGACTCCCCTGGAGAGTGATGTCTCCATGCAACACGAACCAAAGGAATAGTTTGGTTCCGCAACACCTTCTCTCTGCGGTCCAAGATCTCTACTGGCTGCTCAGGGTAGCTGAGCGTTGGACCAACCTCAATCTCCGAGTGATCAAGTACGTGACTAGGGTCTGCCACGTACCGTCTCAGCTGCGACACGTGAAACACATTATGCACTCCCTCCAATGCAGGCGGCAAGTCCAGTCTATATGCCACTGCACCTACCCTCGTCAGAATACCGAAGGGTCCGATGTAGCGTGGGCTAAGCTTCCCGCCTCTGCCAAAACGAATCGTTCCACGCGTCGGAGAAATCCGTAGGAAAACTAGATCGCCAACCTAAAACAACAGTCTTAGCACGCAATCTAAGCAAACAACACAAATCAGAAAATTAACAATCTATACCTGAAACTCAAGGGGTCTACGGTGGCTGTCGGCCCAATGCCGCTGTCTGTCTTGCGCCACTCGCAGTCTGTCTCTGATGAGTTTCACCTTTTCTGCTGCATCCACGACCATTTCTGGTCCTAGCAAGGCTCTCTCTCCAACGTCGTCCCACGATAGCGGTGTACGACACCTCCGTCCATAAAGAGCCTCAAATGGTGACATCTCGATGCTGGCCTGGTAGCTGTTGTTGTAAGCAAACTCTACCAGGTGCAGATGATCCTCCCAAGAACCTCCGAGATCTAACACACAAGTGCGTAGCATATCCTCGAGAGTCTGAATAGTCCTCTCAGACTGCCCGTCTGTCTGGGGGTGATATGCGGTACTGAACTTGAGCTGGGTGCCCAAGCTAGCCTGCAGACTCCTCCAGAAGTGGGAAGTGAAACGACTATCCCGATCTGAGACGATGCTCACAGGAACTCCATGAATCCTAACAATCTGTCGCACGTACATCTCTGCTAGCTTCTCTGTCGACGTGCCCACCTTGAAAGGTAAGAAATGGGCTGATTTGGTCAACCTGTCCACGATGACCCAAATCGCGTCCTTCCCTCCTGGAGAACGTGGAAGCCCTGAAACGAAATCCATGGTCACGTGCTCCCATTTCCATTCTGGAATCGGTAAAGGTTGAAGCAAACCTCCTGGCCTCTGCCGGTCTGCCTTTACCTGCTGGCACACTAGACACCGAGATACGAAGCGTGCTACCTCGCGCTTCATTCCATACCACCATACGTGCTCCCTCAAGTCTCGATACATCTTGTTGGCACCGGGATGCATCGAGTACTGAGAGCGGTGTGCCTCCTGTAAAACCTCCTCGCGCAGCTCCCCGCTAGGCACACATATCCTCGTGCCGTGCCGTAGAGAACCATCATCTGCGATAGTGAAGTCGTCCGACAATCCCATCTGAACCTGTGCTCTGATACTCCTCAGAGTCTCATCATCGTACTGCGCAGCTCTGATCCTGTTTATCAGTTCGGACTGTATCTGTAATCCCCATATCTGAATCTCGGTACCGGGAACTAACACCTCAATCTCCAAGCTCTCTAAATCAGCCAACAAATGCCTATCTGTTGTCAAGTACATAGCCATCGGATACCTGCTCAAAGCATCGGCGACTACGTTAGCCTTCCCTGGATGGTACTGCAATGATATGTCAAAGTCCTTCATCAGCTCTAACCATCTCCTCTGCCTCATGTTCAGCTCCTTCTGTGTGAATACGTACTTCAAGCTCTTGTGGTCTGTGAAGATTTCCACACGCTCTCCGTACAGGTAATGTTTCCACAGCTTTAGAGCGAAGATAACTGCTGCCAACTCTAAATCGTGGGTGGGATAATTCTTTTCATGAGGGCGTAACTGCCTGGAAGCATAGGCAATTACCTTCCCGTGCTGTTGAAGAACACATCCCAGACCCTTCCCTGAAGCATCACTGTAGATGGTAAAACCACCTGTCCCTGATGGCAACGTCAAAATTGGAGCTGTCGTCAACCTCTTCTTCAGCTCATCAAATGCAGCCTGGCACTCCTCCGTCCACACAAAATCCACATCCTTCCTAGTCAGTCTGGTCATCGGCGCTGAAATCTTGGAGAAGTCTTGTACAAACCTCCTGTAGTATCCTGCAAGCCCGAGGAAACTCCTGATCTCAGCTACCGAACTGGGGGTAGCCCATGACTCCACTGCCTCGATCTTCTGTGGGTTAACCGAGATTCCGTCACCCGATACCACATACCCAAGAAATTCAACCTTGTCAAGGAAGAATTCACACTTAGAGAGTTTCCCGTACAGCTTCTCCCTCCTGAGAGTCTCTAAGACCAATCTCAGGTGCTCTTCGTGCTCCTCCGGGGTCTTGGAATACACAAGAATATCGTCGATGAACACCACCACGAACTTGTCAAGGTACTGGTGGAACACCTTGTTCATCAAGTTTATGAATACTGCCGGTGCATTGGTTAAACCAAATGGCATCACCATGAACTCAAACTGGCCGTATCTGGTCCGAAAAGCTGTCTTCGGCGTGTCTTCTTTCTTCACCTTCACCTGGTGATAGCCTGACCTCAAATCAATCTTTGAAAACACCCTCGCCCCGCTCAACTGGTCGAAAAGATCATCTATCCTCGGCAGCGGGTACTTATTCTTGATAGTGATATTGTTCAAAGCTCTATAATCAATACACATGCGCACCGTGCCGTCCTTCTTCGGTACGAACAATACCGGAGCTCCCCATGGTGATGAACTGGATTTGATGAAGCCTTTGTCCTGCAGCTCCTCAACTTGCTTCTTCAGTTCTGCCAGCTCGCTGTTGTTGACTCTATAGACATGTTGTGAAATGGGCTCCGCTCCTGGAACCAAGTCTATAGAGAACTCAACGTCTCTGTCTGGCGGCAAGCCTGGCAACTCCTCTGGAAATACATCCAGGAATTCCGCTATCAGAGGATGTGGCAACTCCTCTTCTTCCGCCCTGGCTCCGCAAAATGTGCTCCTGCTCTGTTCCGCTGCTGCTCTGACGACCTCAAACTTCGGCTCTCCTGGTGGTCTGAACAATACTCTGCCTCTATAACAATCTATCGTAGCATGATGCCTACTCAACCAGTCCATTCCGAGTACAATATCGTACCCCGGAAGTGGCATAACAAGTAAGCTCACGCTCAAGTCTCGGCCTCCTACTGACACTCTCCGGTCCTTGCAGTGATCACGGACTAGGATAATACCTCCTCCAGTCATGATCTTGCAAGTCCTAGCTAATGGTTCTGTGTCTAAATGATGTCGAAGTGCATATGATACAGACACAAAACTATGGGAAGCGCCAGAGTCGAATAAGGTAAATGCAGGAATACAATCGAGAAGAACCGAACCTGTGATCAAGTCTCCTGCTGGCTCGATCTCCTCGACTGCCATGGCGTACGCTCGCCCCTGGGGCGCACCTCTCTGCTGCTGATGCTGGGCGAACTTCTGATTTTGCGGTGGAAGTGGTCCCCTCTGTTGTTGGCCTCCTGGTACGGTAGGTACCCTGCCTGGTCCTCTCTGGGCGGCTGCTCCACCCTGACCTGGACGAGTCCGAATGGTAGGGCAATCCCTCAGCTGATGTGTCGTCGATCCGCAGGACAAACATGAGCCCAATCTGTGCCTGCAGATATCTCTAGTATGTCCCATCTTTCCGCAGTACGCACACTGGATGGCGGGCTGAGTCTGCCTCTGCTGCTATTGCTGAACCTGCCCTCGAGCTGGTGCCTGGTGCTGTTGCTGAAAGTGTCTCTGCTGAAAGTGTGGACGCTTGCCTGTTCCCGCACTACTGTTTGCCCCTCCGGTAACATCGCGTCCCCTCTTGGGCCTGAGGTCCAAGTCATCCTCGGCTACTTGGGCATCCATCAATATGCCCTCGTAGGTAGCTGTGCGACGTCCCGACGTGCGAGACTTGATCTCTCTTGTCAGCCCCTTTCTGAATTTCCGGGCCCTGTCCCCCGGATCTCTAATCATCGACGGTGCGAAGCGGCTCAGACGGCTAAACTCCGTGGCATACTCATCGACGGACGAGCTCCCCTGGGCTAAGTCATGGAACTGACTCTCCAAAGCTCCCAGGGCGACATCAGGAAAGAACTTTTCTTTGAAGAGCTCCTTGAAAGCTTCCCAAGTGAGTCCCCCGCGCAAGAGTCTCGGCTCCGTGCGAAACCACGTCAAGGCAATGTCGAACATCTGGCTGCCAGCGGCCTCGATCTGGAGCGCCTCTGGAATCTGCGCCAAACGCAAGTTCCTCTCGATGTCCTCTAGCCAGTCATCGGCGTAGAGTATCCCTTCTGTCCCCTTGAACTCCCGAGGCATCATCCTCTTGAAGTCCACAATGGTGCCCGGCCTCTGTTGTTGCCGACCAGGATGTTGCTGCTGCTGAGTGACTCTCTCCACAGCCTGGAGAGCCACTTGGTGAGCATTCTCCATGTTCACCCTCATCATCTCTGTCTGGGCCTGATGTGCCTCAGCCTGCACTCTCTGGGCCTCTGCCGACGTCCTCTGGGCGTCGACCATGCCCTGAATCAAGGCGAACATCTGTGCCCCATCGACGGGCACACCTCCTGGATGCTGAGCTGGTGGTGGTGGAGGTGGTGGTGCCGTCGTAGCTGTGGGGACCCTCTGAACTGGTGGTGGAGGACCCCCGAATGCTGCAGACACTCCCACCTGTCCTGGAGATGTAGGAGGTGCTGCTGATGTCTGTCCGGCAGCGCGAGAGGTGGCAGACCTCTCTGAATCTGCTGCTCCGAGTCTCTGGGACCTTCTTGGCGGCATCCTGGAGACAGATCGAAAGATTCAATTAAGGCAATAGATATGATATCAAGGAAGGACAGAAAAATTTCTAAAGGAATTAACCATTAAGAATAGTATCATAAGAATCAGAATTTCCTAATTGTGATTGAGCATATCCTTGGCCTAATTCCTATTACTACAATATCGCTCTAATGTGAATCTAAGACTACTGACTACAGACTAGAGACTATTGGACCTGCATGGGCCACCACTAAAACGTGTCACGACCCGCACCCGGAAATTGGGCATGAGTCGTGGGTACGTCCAGCCTACGCCGCAGCATCGGCGGTAGAACGCTGTCTAGGTCACAAACATAGTATATCCTGTCAATAGTCTCAACTCCGTACGGAGAACAATGATAAATAAATCACAGTTCTATTATATACTCAATCACAACTATAAACATAATGGCACGATGAGAATTGAAAAGAGTTCTATTTAAACCAATCACAAGAAGTTCAACTCAAATCCTGGGTCCAAATGACCTCACAAAGTCACAAAAAAAAATAAATACATCTCAGTCTCAGTCACAGTCTCAGTCTCAGTCTAAAACAATAAATGCAGAAAAATAATCTAAGCATGGGCAGGCAAGTTCTCCTCTAAGATAGGCACCTCCTCTGGGATTTCTGGGGTGAAATCCTCCTCTATTCCTGGACCGTAATGAGTAGGGCAAAAGTCCTCCAGGTCCTCTGAAAAATATTGGTTATCCAGTCAGGATTGGAGCGAAGCACAAGCACTAACAGCAGTTTCATTAATTGACAAAATCTATAAACAGTGTAAGAGATACAAGATGGAAATAAAAGCTGAACATGTGAAGTACTGGAGAAAATGAAATAGACAGTAGGCATCTAGCAATGAGCAATAAGTAGTAAATGCTAGAACAAGTAAATCTGAATAAAGATAAGACATCTAGCTAAGTGTTTGAATTATTAGTTTATCATGTGATCGGCTTGGGACTGGATCAGGCTGGTTATATATGATTAGCTATGGTTCTTTTAGGTCAGGCTAACCGCATGGTTAGCTATGGTGCATATAATGGTCAGGCTAATCATATATAACAGCTATGGAGCATATAAGTGGTCAGGCCGCACCCGACGTGAGAAGTGGGGTGAGCTATGGTGCATATAAATGTTTGGATATGATCACATAATCTACTAATAGTTCCCCATCCCCCAGCTAGCACGATGGATTCCAACCACGACTCCTCGTGATGGGGATCTAGGGTGCTAACCCGTGTATCCATAGTGTCGGAATCAAGTATGAAATACACTACAATTTATAGAAGTAATCAACCATGAAAACTGTCAGAGAATGTACTCGCCTGTGGTCCGGAGCAGAATGTGAGGATCGAGGTCCAAAATGGAATCACAATAACCTATTTATGGAAATTCAATGTTAATTAATGAATTAAAAGAATAACATGCTTAACAATTTAAAAACGAGGTTTCTAGGTCATGTCTAAGGTTTTCTGGTCAATACTAGGTCCAACTAAGTCCATTCTAGGTTTTTCTCATGAGTATCTAGATACTAGGTATCATATAGCTATATAGACTATATAGTGAGTCGTAATAATATATATATGACTTATAAATATACTTGCCCAATTTATCTATAGGATAGTGTTTATACCTTACTCATATACTTAATACCATTAACCCACAGCACCCCATATCAACATCTATACTAATTTACCAACTCACTCACACTGCTAACTGATGCATTTCTTCCTAACACTAATACTGAAACCCCAATGCCCAACACACTGGACAGGAAATACACAGTCACACATAGACAGGTATGGCACTGCTAAAAACACACTGGAACATAAAACTAAAACTAGGAACTCATACATATGTATTTACACTGATATCCAAATCCTATACACACACAACAACACACTGATACCCACTGCACTTGTCCACATCTAACCTAGATAATTCACTCTCAAAAGGGCACACACACATGTATCTCAATGGCTAACTGAGATAATTTGGACTGCAACAGCCCCCCCCCCCCCTTCTTAATCTACTCTGAACCTTGCTAATAGAGCATCAGCCAAGTATCAGCAATAAGGGTATCAATATCACATTGATACTGAATTTCACAACAGAACTCCCCACTGCTACTCAAGACTACACACTATACATTATACCTTAGGCCTGGGAATTTCTGAGACACATCTACTAATATTCTAGGCCTACTGCTACACCCCTACACCTGCACACTGAGGTTGATACACTGTCACACATATACCTCCACACACATTGATCATTGAGTTCTAAACTCACAGATTTCCCTCCCCTGCACACTGATAGCTACTGATACACTAATTTAAACCCTTACATAACCTAATTCCTACACTACCACACCTATAAGCTACTGACACAGTCTACACATGAATCTAACATACAACTTAAAACAGGGGCACACAGATATCTTACTGAAATTCTACACACTAGACACACTAAACTAACAGCATACACACACACACAGTTACACAGTATAGACACACACAGGAGATCTGGAACCAAACACTCTCTCTCTCTCTCTCTGAATCACACAGGAAATCTAGTTTAACTCACTCCACAAACACACACAACATAATACTAGACTGCTCATATTAACCCTCAAGAAAACCATAACTCAATTACCTACTGCTACACACTGACACAGAAATACACCTACTGACACAGGTATACACTGGTCATTACTGGCACCCACACAGGCATGCACAGTTACACACCTCAAGTTATCATCTACACACAGGTATGCATCTAACACATAGTTCACATAAAACACACTGGCTAACTGGACTAAAATACTAAGAACTCAACAAAATTCATAACTCACACAACTCCCTGATACATATTTATACTACCCTCACAGAATTCAGTTAACAGATTTCGAGCACACAGTATAGTTCTGAAATTGGCACACACATGTATATAGATTGATACACACACTTACACATATAGAAGTAATCATTCTCACAGGCACCCACTGAAATCTGGCCCTAATCAAAACCCCAATGCACACTGATGTAAAAATACAGTCCCTATATGTTCACTACACCCACAAATAAAATACTGATGTACACAGTCACTTGAGTTCACCCTACAGAAATACACATCATCCTACAGAAATACACAGCACAGCACAGCTCTAAAACACTCTACACCACATTATCTCACACACAGATGCACAGCAAGGAAATCAAACCCCTGTGCACAGAAATCTCTCAAACCCGATACACAATGAACCCAAGACACCCACACAGGCCTGTACATACTCGACTGAACACCCAGTCCCCTTCTTCAAACACACACACACACATCTACACCTAGATACATATATACCACATACATCTATCTATATACTTATGCATAATATATATATATACACACCATACATCAAATTAAATAATTTAGAGCAGATTAAATAGGTGTTCTTCCCTTTTTGGCATTACAACAAACACTTATCATGCGGAAAACAGGGTTTCATCTAGTTTACTCATGAACCTAACTTAAAACCCTACAAATCAAGATCAAACCTAAACGTAGAAGATGTGAACATGCCTACACGAAATCCCTAGGATTAGTGTTCCAGAAATTTAGGGAAAAACCAAATGAAAGTTCACCAAACCCTAGATCTCCTAGGTTTACATGAAAAAGCCCTAAAATTCGAATTCCAACCTTAGGATGGGTTCCTAATGGCAATGAACATCTGAAAACAGGAATTAAATGAATAAAAACTAGGGTTTTACCTGCAGGGAAGGTTTCTTCAACGAGGCTCTTCTTCTCCAAGGCTCCCTGACCCACGTTCTTTGCTTCTCTTGCTTTGGAGGAGGAGAAAATGGAAACTAGGGTTAGGGTTTCGAATTTTTGGAGTGGGAGATGGATTTCTCTAGTGGAGGCTAGGGTTTCTCCTGTTTACATGAAGGATGGCTTTGTGAGAAGCTTCCTTTATATATAAACCTAGTTTCTAGGGTTTCCTTGCACAGCTTTAGGTTTAAACCTTTATGTTAAGTCATGTAGGACCTAATAAACTCAGGTTTAGTCAGCCTAGGGTTTTGAGGGTTCACCCTAATTTTGTATCCTAGGGTTTTTGCTAGAATAGGGTTTTCTAATGGATTCTAGGGTTATGACCTAAACTAAACATTCTAGTAATAATATAATTAGTTACAAGACTCAGCAATTAATTTAAATTCATAATTATTTAAAATAGCTAAATTACAGAAATACCCTTACATGGAAAAGTGGTAGTGACAGTTGTCCTCCCCGCCTAATACAGATATATAAGTCGACTATACGATGTGCATACCACATAACTACATGCCAAGTCTCAACTAATAAGATAACCTTGATTACGTACTAAATCGTGATGCATGACATACGTACCGATAGCTAGTCGGGTATGCGGACCCACATCTCAATACGAGTTTGTCACCATGATGCGTGTATAAGTGTTGGGGTCTAGGAAGATATCAGAATATCCTCACAATGGTGGGTGAGTCTGCTAGTGACTATGTCAATTATACTACACATCAATGTACTCGTCGACTGCACCCGAGTCAATCTCAGACGCACACAATTATATGAAATAATGCAACAAGATATCATACAATATTTTATAATTTAAATTAAACATTAAATATGGCAAGGTATCTTGCCTGGGTCCTCAAGCTGCGAGTGCCAATAACCTGCTCCAGAAGTCTCGTCTGAACGGTCCAGTGACCCTATATATATAATATAATATAATATAACAATCATCAGTCACTAAAGTAATACGTATAGAAATACTACGCTGCTCTTAGCCACTGATGCAAGGGGTCACAACTGGTTAACTAAAAGGGTCGCGTGTGCACGCAGCTAAGATGTACACGTGTCCTGCCCTCAGTTACCGTGTACCTCAAGGCAACGAATTACCAAAGTTATGATACAAAAATATTTATGTTTTGTACAGAAATACTTGTCCTAACTATTATGTTAGGGTATACTATGTCAATGTCTAGATTTTTAGGTCAATACAGTATTTATATTAACAAGTCATTTATTGGAGTAATTACTTAACATAAATTTTTTAATTTAACATAACCACACACACGCACACTGCACTTGGGAATTTTTGTTTCTCGTGTTAGTTCCATGATACGTCGATACCTCAACTTATGAAGGAGAAGGATACAATACACATGTAACTAGTTATGGCTGAGCGGGGGGGGGGGGGGGTCTGTTCTCGTCGACATCCTATTCTCCGACGAGGGGTGGAGCTCCGACGTGGCACGGGGGAACAGTAGCAGCAGCAATAATGGCAGCCTCGGCAGCAGTTGCAGCAACGACAGTCTCGGCAGCAGTTGCAGCAGTGGCGGTTGGTGGGTGTTGGCGGTCGAGCTGGTCGTGGGGGAGGCGGCGGTCAGGGTGGCGGTGGTCGGGCTATGGAGGGGTGATAAGGAGGGTGGCAGTGGAGTTGGGTTGTTGATGGTATCGGGTTGGGGATGGTTGATGCTGTTGATGACAACGAAGATGGAGGATAAGGGGGCTGACGGTCGAGGGTATAGGCGGTGGAGGAAGGTCGGGGATGGTGGCTGAGTGATCGAGGATGGAAGGAGGCGATCAGGTTAAAGGGGGAGTCTGGTTTTGCTAGGGTTCGACTATTGTAGGTTTTAGGGTTTGGAGAGAGTGAGTTCTATTTATATAGGAGAAAGAGAAAGGGGATCCTCCTAGGGAATTGAGCCGACTAGGACTCCTTGGGATGGGAGACATGTTGACATGAAGGAATGTAGGATGTAGATGGGCTAGGTTGGGTCTAATTTTTGGGTGAGGTTGGATCCTTAAACTTATTTTATAAAATTAGTGTAAGTGATACTTTTTAATTAATTAAAAATACATAGGGGTAAATTTGGTGGGACACAAGTGTTATGGACGTAGCAGACTGAGAATAAAATAATGTCAATATTTGGGTTGAATAAAATGGGTCAAGGTTGGGTCTCCAATTTCGATTGGAACGGGCAACTATGCAAGGTTGGATTTATTGGAATTTAAAACTGGGCGGTTGTAACAATTATTGTGCGACTAAAATAAAGCACAATATAGAGTATTTAAGGGTTACACAAATGTTATAATGGAAGGCTAGCTTGTCTAGGAAAGTATATGGAATTTGTTTGCAGATAATAGCTAGCGGAGTGCTCTAAATATCGAAGCAACGGTAAGGTACACTAAGTGATAAATATTGCACAATAATATAAAATACTGTAATTAAATTCTAATTGGCTCCAAATTAACCCTAGTCTTTCTATCTAAGCTAGGTAGACCTAAATTTGGTCGAGGGGATTTACATAGGGTTTGAAGATATTGTTTGAGGATGTGCTATTTGATGATCGTATTTGATGCAACGTTACCCTAGTCAACTTGGGTTAACCCTCTAGTTAGTATCTTAGATGTGAGCTATGTAACTAAAACAGAAGTCTATGCTAGTCGTGATGTCATCTCTTATTTTAGATAGTATCAAGCTAGATTATTAATTAATTTTATATATCATCACTAGGTACTTTGGGATCCTTGGAATTAGACGTTGTATCGGAGCCCCGCCTTCAGCATCCGAATCCAGGCAAGTGTACATTGCCATCCTGTATCTCAGTTCCAAATTTATGGTTTATTCTATCTATGCATTTCGTGCCCATTGGATCAGAATTGTTGCTTAGCGTCCGGGTCATATCCCGATTCAGACATTTATTGGTAACTCCTAGTATCGATTGTTAGATATTTTCAGATACCTTGATGTACCTATGTGGTTACATCAGAATCCTAGGACACATTCAGACACTGTCATCGTGCCAGACTTCCTGTATCCTGATAGTGTCAACATGACCGAAACCTGTGATGACTTTAGGATCGTGATTGTTGATAGTTACTTCAGTATGACGAGACTGTTAGATAGAGGTTCAGGTTCAGCGAGCACTCATTGACCGCATTGGGAGGAAAAGACAGTTACTAGACGCTTGGGCTACTTTGTACGCGCTATATATATATATATATATATATATATATATATATATATATATATATATATATATATATATATTCTTATTTATGTAGAGATCCTCTATCCGGAGTCGTAGTATCACCCGTGTGACTCTATGCTCAGAGCTATGGTTCATACCATGGCCTTTATGATGACCTTTGAGGAGGCAGAGATAGATGGAGAGGTGATCGCAGATACTATCTTAGTAGCTTCATTACTAACATTAGTATTATTTGATTATGGTATCACACAATCTTTCATAGCTATTAGTTTTATGGTCACCCATAGAATAACAACTATCTCTACCAAAGATTAAGAGGATTCTTACGGAAGGTAAAATAGTACCAGTTAGCGACACTTGTTGATCTTGTTCAATAGTTGTTTACGGGTGAGAAATGCGTACCCGATTTCTAGTCTTCTCCATGCCGGACTATGACATTATCCTAGGCATGGATTGGTTGAGCCAATACCATATGACGCTAGATTGTCGACGTGGTTGTGTTATATTTAGACCACCAGATCACCATGAGTTTGAGTTTCTTCGGGGAGCCCAAGAGCATGGTGTCCAACCTACCTTAGCGGCACACAATGCAGAAGGTGAACCAGTGTACCCTCGTATTATATCAGAGTTTGAGAATATATTTCCAGAGGATCTTCCAGGCCTGCCACCTGACAGAGAGATAGAATTTACTATAGAGTTGACTCCCGGAGCCGAGCTAGTTACTTCTTCCGTCTATAGACTAGCACCAAATGAGTTGGTTGAGTTGAAGGTCCAAGTAGATGATCTCTTAGACATGGGTTTCATTCAGGCTAGTATTTCTCCATGGGGAGCACCCATCTTATTTGTGGCGAAGAAGGATGGGGCGGTACGTTTGTGTATAGATTATAGGGCGCTAAATGCTGTAACGATAAAGAACAAGTATTATTTTTTGTGCATCGATGATTTATTTGATCATTTAAGCGGTGCATATGTATTCTTGAAGATCGATCTCAGATTCGACTATCATCAGATCAAGGTGAGAAAGGAGAATATTCTGAAGACAGCTTTTTGGACGAAGTACGGACACTAAGAGTTTCTGGTCATACCATTTGGTTTAACCAATACACCAGTAGTATTTATGAGCCTCATGAACAAGGTTTTCCACCAGTACTTGGATAAGTTTATGGTGGTATTTATCGACGACATCTTGGTATATTCCAAGATCCAGTAGAAGCACGAGGAGCATCTCAGGATCGTGTTGGAGACGCTGAGGCATGAGAGGTTGTATGCCAAGCTCAGCAAGTGCAAGTTATGCTTGGATAGGGTTCCATTCTTGGGTCACATAATCACTAGAGATGGACTATCAGTTGACCCAAAGAAGATCTCCATAATGCAGACGTAACCTACCCTTACATCAGTTACGGAGGTTAAGAGTTTTCTCGGACTTACCGGATATTATCAGAGGTTCATGGAAAACTTTTCAAGGATCGTTGCGCCTATAACGCAGTTAACGCGTAAAGGCGAGGAGTTTATCTGGACTGAGAAGTGTCAGATGGCGCTCGATGAGCTGAAGAAGCGTCTGGCGTCAACACCAATCTTGATACTTCCTTCTAGATCTGAAGGATTTATGGTGTATAGTGATACGTCTGAGAGCGGATTAGGATGTGTACTTATGCAGTATGATAAGGTGATAGATTACGCATTGAGACAGCTGAGGGTTCACGAGAAGAACTATCCGATACAAGATTTAGTGATAGTTACAGTGATATTTATACTAAATCGATGGCGGCACTATCTTTATGGAGAGCGGGTTGAGATTTACATATATCACAAAGTCTGAAGTATGTCTACACTGAAAATGAGCTCAACATAAGACAGAGGCATTGGCTAGAGTTGATGACATACTATGATATTGAGTTGCAGTATCACCCTGGCAAGACGAATGTTATAGCAGATGCCTTAAAAAGGAAGCCCATGGTATACTTTTTGATGACTCAACGACATTTTTTAGATGATCTTCAGGAGCTTGGGATAGAGGTTGTATTACCATGCATGGATGAACAGTTAGCCAGTCTAGAGGTTCAATCTATATTAGTTGAGAGAATCAAGACAGCCCTGCCTAGCTACTGACGCAAGATTCTGGCTACTGCAAGAGAGGACAGAGGCTGGCATACAGACGGGACTCCAGATTCACGTAGACAAAACATTGAGGTATAGAGATTGCCTATATGTTCCGAGTAGCGAGCTACTCCAGGAGTTGATGACCGAGGCCCATAGCTCGATTTATTCTATTTATCCTGGGGGTACGAAGATGTACCAAGATTTGAGACAACAATACGGGTGGCATGAGATAAAGAGGGAGATTGTGAGATTCATGGCTAGATGTTTGGTCTATCCGCAAGTCAAGGTCGAACATCAGAGGACTACTGGACTATTGCAGCCGCGTCCCATTCCTGAGTGGAAGTAGGCACATATTACCATGGACTTCATTATAGGATTTTCGAGAAGCCCTAGCATGAAGGATACAGTCTGGGTTATCATGGACCAACTCACTAAGTCGGCATATTTCTTGTCCTTCAGAGTTGGGCAGTCCACGAAGATATTGGGTGACATATATATGAGGAAGATAGTACGACTATATGGAGTGCCTGTTAGCATTATTTCGGATCATGATTCCATATTCACGTCACATTTTTGGTAGAGTATGCAGGAAAGTCTAGGAACTCACCTCAAGTTCAGCACTGCATATCATCCATAGATTGATGGTCGGTCAGAGCGCACGATTCAGATACTAGAGGATATGTTGAGAGCGTGCATGATTGACTTTGGAGGATCTTGGGAGGACCATCTTTACTTAGTAGAATTTTCCTACAATAACAGCTACCAAGTAAGCATACAGATGGCACCTTATGAGGCACTCTATGACAGGAAGTGTAGGTCGTTGGTATGTTGGAGTAACGTAGGAGAGTGTCAGATACTTGTCCTAGATTTGATGACACAGACAGTAGAGAAAGTGAAGCAGATACAGGGTCACCTACGTGCAGCACAGGATATATAGAAGCATTAGGCAGATGTGCACCACAGACCTTTGGAATTCAAGGAAGGTGACTATGTATTTTTGAAGATATCGCCTACTCGGGGTACCATCAGATTTGGGTGCAGAGATAAGCTGAGTCTGAGGTACATCGGACCTTTTGACATCTTGGAGTGAGTTGGCAAAGTAGCTTATTGTCATGCATTGCCTCTATCATTAGAAGGAGTGCACGACATATTTTATGTATAATAGTTGAGGAGATACGTGGCAGACCTTAGCCACATGCTCGATCATTCAAAGATTATATTCGGGCCCAGTTTATCATATGTGGAGCAGCCAGTAGGGATACTCGATCGCAGTAAGAAGATTTTGAGGGGACAAACTATTCGACTAGTCAAGGTTGCATGGAAGCATCATTCGCTGGACGAGTCTACTTGGGAGCGCAAGAATTCTATTCGACAATATTTTTCGTATTTATTTGACGATCGAGGTACGAATTTATGTACTGTAATTTGATTACCTGTTAACTTTTTAATTCTCATAACCCTTATTCGTGCTTTACTTTTAATTTCGGAGACAAAATTCTTCTAAGTTGGGAAGGATGTAAACTCCCTCAAAAATATTTTTAGGTAGACTGGATATGGTAAAAATTTTGGTTTAGCTTTAGGTTGATTAAGGTTTAGAAATTAGGATTGTATAGTCTGGTTCTTTAATTTAAACCCTTGGTGTACCTTACCATTGCTATAATAATTGGAGCACAACAATAGCCTCTGCTTTCCAACAAATCTTCACTCTTGACCTGATAAGCCAACCTAGGCACTGGATATTTCTGTCACTCACAAACACACTCCCTTGTGCTTTATTTTAATTGCACAACTTTTCAGTCATGAAAATCAATTCTTAATCCTATGTCTTGTACCTATATCATTGCCATCAATTTGGGGACACAAACTCAACATATTTTGCCTAACCAATTTAAGGGCCCAAGATTGACACCAAGCCTACACCGTCCATGATCTTTGTGTCACTCCCAATTGAGACCTATGTACTACCATTTAATTTAAGAGCACATATGATACTTTATTTAATTAAATTTGGGACACCAACTTAACCTAACCCAACTTAACCCAACACCCATTCATAAGGCCCATACAAAACACCATCTCATCCTACAAAATACCAAACACAACTCCCCACATCAAATCCTTATCATTTTTCTTTCACGTGTAAATACCCAAATGTTAAGGGGCTTAAATAAAAAAAGGGTGCTAGGTGTCACCCTCCTATTGGTGCAAACCAATGAAGAAACCTCTCCCAACCTCACATGACTGGTCACCTCACCTTCTCTCTCCCCCTTGCTATGTACTAATCCTTCATGAAACATCCTAACCCTTGATTCAAATCCCCATCACATCATAATCACACACTTCCTCTTTATTAACACACACACACACAACCCCCCACATATGGCCGATCCTAATTCTTAGAAAAAACCTAGAAAATCCTTCCCCACTCTCTCCTATCCTCCCTTTACATATATTCAGCCGACCCTCTCCCTCCTTCTTATTTCTTCTTCTTCTTCTTCTTCTCTTCTCCTTTATTAATCAACTCGCCAGAGTTCACCGGCAACCTGCTGTTGCCACCGCTGCTGACACCACCACCTCCCGCCGCTGCTACTATCACCTCCTCCATGACCCGACGACCACCACCAAAACAGCGCTGCCACCATCGGAGAACCACCACCATTCTCTTCACCACTGCCACCATCTCTAACCCACTACCTCGATGAACAGTTGTCCCTTTCACCACCACCACCTTCGCCACCATCACCTCCACCGAACAGCATCTACATCTCCACGTTCACCGCACCACTGCCAACAACACAACACCATGACCACCACCATCTCTATATTTACCATACCACCGCCAACAACACAACACCATGACCACTGCCATCTCCACCGCTGCCACTACTCCACCCCGACCACGACCACCACCGTTGGCCACTGCTACCCCACGACAGCACATTCACCAACCCACTGCTGTAGAAGCATGAAAAATACGCTGGATAGCTATACGCAGCATGTTCATATAGGGCAGCATAAAAAGATGACCTCAGAGCCATTAACCTGCAACAGAGCTTCTCCGCTGAGCACAGCATAAAATATAAGCTCAAGGACCATCCGCGTAGTACAATGTGACCAGGCTGCTTCAGCGTAAAAGAGGTGCTACATCACCTTCATGGCGTAAAACCCATCCGCTTTCAATATAGTATTAAAGTGTACGAGGAACGCTTCGTGTTCTTCAAAATAAACCTGTCAGAACATGCAATGAACCTGACGTCTGCACTCCTGACAAAGAGTACTGCACGACTACCCAGGCGACAGGTATGATGATGGCGCGGCACTGCAACCCAGGCTGTTATTTACTGCTATTTCCTTAACGTAAACCACTTTTACACATACGAAGGAATACGCTGCCTAGTTTTACACAGGCAGATGTGAGCTATTTACGCTCCGCAGAAGACAAACAGCCTGCCACATCAAAAGCTACACTTCGTACAGGGCCCGAGGTACGTCTCTGCATTTTATGCACAGAGCGGTGACAGTTTCTCAAGGAACATCTCTGCATTTAAAGCGCCGAATACTGACAGATGCCCGAGGTACGTCTCTGCACTTGAGGCACAGAAGGGTGGCAGACCTTCAAACCATGCCTCCTCATTTAATGAGCAGGATAATGGCGGATCTCCGCATTTAATATAGGAGATTTGATTAAATGTCACCGAACCATCGTTTAGTGGCATCCTCTTTGCGTAAACTACTCTTACGTATATAAGGGAATACGCTGTCCAGTTTTACACAGGCAGACGTGAGCTTCTTACGCTCCGTCGAAGGCAAACAGACCGCCACATCAGCAGTCACTCTTCGTACAGGATTTGAGGCGCGTATCTGCATTTAATGAGCAGAATGATGGCAAATCTTAAAGACAGGCCTCTGCATTTAATGCACAGGATGGAGGCAGATCTCTGTATTTAATGCAAGAGATTTGATTATATCTCCAAGAGCCATAATTTTGGCTAAAACGTCCACATTGTCTCGACTTCTACGCCTGCTCGGCTTCTATGTCCACTCGGCTTCTACGCCTACTCGGCTTCTATGCCCACTCGGCTTCTATGCCCACTCGGCTTCTACACCTCCTCGGCCTCTATGACCACTCCGGCTTCTACGCCTGCTCGGATTCTATGCCTACTTGGCTTCTATGCCTACTCGGCTTCTATGCCTACTTGGCTTCTTTGCCATGGTGACAGTCATTTGGCTTCTATGCCAACCTCTTCTACACAAGGGATAACTACCTACGTGGCTTCTATGTCGTAATCTTCGTAGCAGATATACGCGTTCTGTCCCTTAGTTGGACGTGCGTCACATGCTCACTCAAAAGGTCATTTATACGCAAGCATTGGTTATTTTAAACCGTCGTGTAAAAGGGTGCTGTACTTTTCACTAGTCGATTTCTACGCCGACTGTGTGGTCACTGTCACTAAAACTCTATAAATAGAGACCTCTATCAATGAGGAACAAGGTCGACAAATTAGAGGGTCGAAGAAGTTAGGTCTGAAAACTGATCAAGAGATCCAGTACCAGATCCAACGGTCGAGAGAGAGAAAGAGAGAGAGAGAGAGAGAGAGAGAGAGAGAGAAGAGAATCCAGAGCTCAGGCAAAGAGAAGGGATCGACGACTTTGGAATCGGGCATCCACCCTCTTTAGCAACCTTCGAAGCTGCTACTTGTCTTCCACGGCACTTCTTCAACATCGTGTGGTCCAAGGGCTAAAGTGATCGACTGCAGATCAGACACCTATAGCAATATTCACCCAGATTAAATAAATTATACTTAGACATCCTCGTGTAGGATCAAATTTGTACAATCTTGTTTGTAAACATAAAAAAAGGGCAGGTCTTCGCACAAGATCTCGTTTTCCGCATTCATAAAATCTTTTCTCGTTTATTATCCTAAACAAGATAGCAACTCTGCTGGGGACATTTTCTCTTCTGATGAGGAAGCTATTGCTCAACACGATACGGTATCCGTGGGATCCGTAAAGAAGACACTGGTCGTCCAGTTCGACCAGTCTGCCTACGAAGACATGCTTCGAGCAGGGGGTAGCTCTCACTCCCTCTCCGTCCAAAGCAACAGGAAGCTGCGCAAGGTCTGGATGCCCAAGACATCCTCTGCCATTCCTGTGGACTCTCCGATCTCTCCAATCTCTCTGACCAATGAGGTTGTAGCTTTGCTCCCTCCGCGCCTTGCGCATAAAATTCAGTCGCCTGTCTCTTCCAGGACCGACAAAACTTCTGGAAAAGCCTCAGCGCTAACCCAGAAGTATAATCCGCGCTCTGCGCGTAAAATTCAGTCTCCCGTCCCTGGCGGAACAGACGAAACTTCTGACAATGCCTCAGCGCTAGTCCAAAAGCCTAAACCGTGCTCTGCGCATAAATTTCAGTCTCCCGTCCCTGGCGGAATAGAAAAAATTTCTGATGATGCCTCAGCGCCAAATCAGGAATCACAAACGCGCTCCGCACATAAAAATGCATCTGTCTTCCGGGGAAAAGTAGATGATCCCTGCAATCTACGCATGGGAAAGCATGTAGCGGACTACTCAACTTCACGCCAGCAAAAGAACAAGCGATCATCTTCTTCTATAGCTCCTACTGACCTGCGCAATTATCTGATCCAGAAGCGCAGGGAGAGGGGATCTTCCAGCATGTCTATTACGCCTCCTAGCAGGCACTATTGTAATAGTCATAGGATTGTAATTAATTATTGCTGTTCTGAAGCAAAACGGTCGGTTTTCGATCGGTTGATCTACTCTCCATCTTTCTAGGAAGAAGAGCCCACGCATGCATCTGTGAACATGGCTTCACACTTACCTAGAGGAGGGTCAGGCTCAAGACGTCATCCCTCTAGAACTCTGAGCCGAAGGAGATTCAACATGCTCCTTAGGAACACCGAAGCTGGGGTGTTCCAAAATACTCGTTCGAGGTCGCAACAACCAGCTTCGTACTCTTCTGATTCCGATGCTGGGGGTCGGCAGTCTCCCGAATCAGACGCCGAAAGTATAGAGTCAACTTCTACAGAGACCTATACTAATCTTTCAGTGACACCCAGGGAGAGGGGAGTTTATGCCATTGGAGATGAACACGAGGAAGCTTCCCCATCCGGGAACACTGAGCAGCGTATCACTATACTAGAGACGTCTCTGAAGGAAATACAATCCATGATGGAGAACAAGCACCAGATGATGCTAACTCAACACGCAGCTACCATGGCTCCAGCATCAGCTCCTCCAACTCAGATACGCGTAGGGGTGGACTTACCACCATCCAACACGGTTCAAGAGCCTGCTCTAGATCAGGAGTCAGCAGTTCCTCCGCTTCCTCACTCGTAGAACGTATTACCTCCCACCGGGGTCGCGATGCAATCAACTCCTCATCACTCCGTGGTCCCATGAATAGGAATTAGTTAGTGAATGTGCTAAAGTTAAGTGTTTGTTAGAGATAGTAGATACTACAAGTAATATGTTAGCAGGTTCTTTTGTTCCCTCCTAATGTTCTTTTTTCGTCTCTTGTTTGATTGATTTTCCTAATACTGTAGTTCATATTCATGATTTTCTTGTTAGGATATAACTAGTAGTACACCCTGGCGGAGACTGAAATACCATGACAAAAGAAACATGACCTATATATTTTTCTTAAATTGCATGGCTGTAGGTAGAGTTTTCTTAAACCATGATCATTAGGGTTTTTGACCATAGCAAAGATCTATGACAAGGTTATGACCGACAAAAAGGGACAAGATGATTAAATTATGGATGAGTATTAATTTAAATAAAGAATTTAGGGGATTGTTATAACAGAGTTGATGGATCATTGATTTTGCAAAAATCGAGGTATGATTGAAATTCGAGGATAAACATTAACTTAAATGGAGAGTTAAGAAATTCACAAGGCAAAAATTTGAGGATTTATTAATTTTAGGAAATCTTGATATGATTGAATTGGTTAATTGAGAAAATTTAGGGAATTATCATTATATCTATTTGATTGTAAGATAGAAATTTTACATTTTATATTATGAATGTTGCATTGAAGATTTTGAAAGTATCGCATCATTGAGTATTGAGGAAAAAGAAAATCAGGAAATAAAAATCGTTAATGGAATAGTGTCGAATTCAATTCTCGGGATGAGGATTTAGATTTGAATAAGCATCAATTGAATTTGAGTTAGAGGAGTAAGATGATTGATGGATTAGTGTTTAAAATTTAAATTTTGGGATACATATTTTTTTAAGTTTTATAAATATGCATTGATTGGATTTTAATTGGAGGATTGGATATTAAATCCTTGAGTATTTAGATGCGAACTTAAATTTCGGAGGAGATTATGATAAAAATTGGAATTGGATTTTAAAACTTGAAGAATTTCCGAAATATGATGTTATAAATTTTTTTGAAAGGTTGTGAAATAGCAATATGGAATTACTTCATGATTAGTTGGTTTGAAATTTAAATTTTGATAGAAATAATACAATGTGTAAATACAATTATTGAGGATCTTAAATTTCGAGGACGAAATTTTTCTAAGGTGGGTAGACTTGTAACCTCCGATTTCCTAATTTTCGAAATAATTAGATTTTTATTTATTTTAAATATCCAGTTTATAAAATATTTTCTCCTTGAATTCTTGTATTTGGTTTTGAGCAAAGTTTGATTTTAGAAGGTAATTTAAAATCTTTTATAAAAATCATTTTTCCTAAATGTCGATGTATTACAAAATAAATAAATTAATAAATAATAATATTATATTTCTCTAGCTTTAAATGTTTATTGGCTTGAAATCATAAAATCATTTGTTTGATAAAATTATTTAAAGGACTAGTTGTTTTCTTCATAATAAAATTTAAAATCCATTTGGGATAGTAAATAAATAAATTACATATTTTCTAGGGTTTTGAAAATGAGTTTAATTAGTAGCTAATCGGAAGCCTCTTAAAACTTTTTTCTTAAATTATATTTTTCTATTAATTTACCAGTTTACCGTCTCCCATTTACACCCTCATTTTTCCCACATGAAAAACCCATTTATATAATCCTGGCCATTTATTATTGGGCCAATCCGCACCCTTCATCCCACACCCTCTTTGCCTATTTAAAGTCTCATTCACACCATTTCCTAGAAACCCTAGCTAGCCCTCACAATTTCCCACAAGCCAACAAGCCATCACCATTGATTGTGTGCTCGTGTCCGTGTGTCCAGCATTATCGTGTCAGCCGTGATTGGCCTCGGGTCCGACCCCGGGTGTCCCACCGTATCCATTCCTTTCCTGTGTCCAGATTTATAACATTACAATCAGATTTTCGTGTCCGACACACCCGAACACATCCACCTCCACCACAGCAACACCCAACCCTGTGTCCGACAAACCCGGACACGTCCCCCACAGTACAGCAAACCCGCCGTGTCCAGCTTCGGACACGACCCAACATACCCCGACTCGATTCAGAGAAACCCTAACCCTAGATTCAGCCTCGCCGAGCCGGTGGCCGCGGATCACCTCCTCGTCGTCAAGCTCCGGTGGCTGCAGGACCTCCCCCTCAGCGTCGACCACCGCCGAGTTCGAGCACCCGCCGTCGCTTCAGACGCGCCGCTGCCTCAGATCCGTCGAACCCAGATCTGTCGACCGCCTTCGTCGAGCCGTCGACCACCGCCGAAGCTTCGATCGCCGCCGCCGAGCACCCGCCGCCTCGACCAGGTCCGCCGTCGCCTTGAGTCGAAGCCGCCGCCGCTCTCGAGTTCCACGCGGCTGCCTCAGATCCGGAGCCGACGCCGTCGCCGAGTTCGATCGCCGCCTCAACAGACCGCGCCGACGCCTTGCCGGCCGACCCCGACGAGACCTCCTCCGCGTCGACCGGAGAAAACCCCTTCGTGGGCCCTTTCTCTCTTTCTCTCTTTCCCTCTTCCCTCTTTCTTTCGACTCAGTGTTTCAGAGAAACACTGTAGTTAGTTTAGTTTTTGTAATTAGTTAAGTTTATATATGATTAGTTAGTTAATTAATTAATCAATTAGTTAAATTATATTAGTTTAGTTTAGTTAATTATTTCTTAATCAATCAATTAATTAATCAGTAGTTAATTATTATATGTAATTAGTTTAGTAATATATGTAATTAGTTTAGTAATTTCATGTAATTGGTTTAGTAGATAAATATAATTAGTTTTATTGTTTATAGTGTATAAATTTCGTTATGTATTATATATAGGGATTTGGTTATATTAATATGTAATTAAAAAGGGTTTCGATTATGCAAAAATATAATAATTTTTGGGGTTTATATTATTAATTAAAATATAGTTTCAATAATAATAAATAAGATCAAAATTTGTTATTTAGGCTGGTGACAAATTTTACTATAGATATAAAAAATAAAAAAAATACGATGGCTTTTACGTAAATTCTAGATTTTTATAAATAAACTTTTAATTATAATTATTGTTCAAAATAAATTCGAAACGATTTCATTAAATTAAGGTGTTACCCTAATTACACAACAAACGACCCTTTCCCCTATTAGCCTGGTATCCTTATCTCGATTTTCGTGCGAACTCCGATCTTGGACTTCTTTATATAGTTTCTAGCTATTTGGACTGCTCCGGACCCATTGGAGCTAACTACTTTTTCATTTGGGATCACCTTGAGGAGGGTGGCATTATACACATTCTTTGATTAGTTATATATATATATAATGTTGATTGATATATATATGCATATACGTATTTTGGTATATAAAATGTAATAGTATACGTACTATTTGATATATATATATATCTCCTTATCGTTCAATTGGTATAGTATAATATGTATATGTGTATTTCCTTTAATATATATATGTAGGTATTTTGGTATAAAATATATAATGTTTAGTATATGTATATATTTTGTATATATATATGTACTTAATATATTTTCAAATATATATAATTAGTATAAATGTATATATATATATCTTGTACATACAATTAATGTATTGTATTTGTATTTAATGTGATGTACTAGTATTAGTATATATTTTAATAATAACATTGACAATATATATATATATTTTTAAAAATGTATTGTTAGCATATGTATGAGTATACATATATAATGTTCAACTAGCATAAATCAGATATGTATTTAAAAGGCATATATATATATATATATATATTGTAAATACATTTAAATTGGTGCATGTATAATTATTATAAGTCTTAATAAGTGTAATGTGTTTTACGTATCCCTACTAGGTGATCCTAGATGACCAGTATCATACCTAGAGGAGTCCCGAACTCAGTATTTTTTGACTGTGTTAGTGTAACATCTGATGCAAATATGGTTTTGCTTGTGATATATTATAGGACTGTTGGTTACCCAGGGGATACTCTGGAACAGGACAGCAATAATTACCAGCTAAGGACCCAAGGCGAGTACATTCTCTGATTAGTTTCTAATTTATGATATCTCCTATGTTCACTGTATCTAGTGTAAATATCCATGCTCTTGACACGCTGGTTACACGGATTGGTATACACGGATCTCGTCATGAGATGTTATTCCTTATTCATGGTGTAGCTTGTACAAGACTTATTTTCCTTGTTATCTTGTGCATGTACAGACACTGATTCCCGGGGAGATTTGCTACCTTCCTAGGGAATCCCGTGCCATAGCGTACCATGATTGGATCTACTATACCAGTCGGGGGTTGGGGAGTATTTTAGTGTAGATATGTGATCATACCCCACTTTTTATGCATCATAGCTCACCCCACATCTCACGTTGGGTGCGGCCTGACCATCTCCATGCTTCATAGCTGTTACGTGTGATTAGCCTGACCTATACATGCATCATAGCTAACCAACGGTTAGACTGACCTTCATGAATCATAGCTAATCACATGTAACCAGCCTGATCAAGTTCCTAAGCCGATCACATGTTAAAGCTAGTACTCATACACTTAGTCATAGGTTCTTGCTCATGGACTTATTGTTTCTTCTCCTGCATTTACTTACAGTATTTCCAGTATTTCTTTATTTCTCGTACCTATACATGTTTCTGGTATATTTCCATCTAGAACTGCTACATAGTTTATATCATTAATATAGAACTGCTATTTAGAGATGTACTTTGCTCCTTCCTGACTGGAAAATATTTTTCCAGACTGTGACCTTAGTAGACTGGTTTCCGACACACTTGGGGATTGGAAGTTAATGATTGCAGGTATGATTATTTTGTCGTTAGACTTGTCTTGTATTTCTTGCTTGCCTTGATATCTCATCGTGCTTTAGTTTATGTGATTGAGTATTTCTAGCATTATTCTATGATATCCACGTCTCCTTATGGAGTTGGGTATTCACATGAGTTTGATTAGATAGTTACATGACCTAGACAGCGTTCTACCGCCGATGCTGCGGCGTAGGCTGGACGTACCCACGCACTCGTACCCCTAAACCGGGTGCGGGTCGTGACACGCGTAGGAGTAGACTTACCACCATCCAACACGGTCCAAGAGCCTGCTCTAGATCAGGAGTCAGCAGTTCCTCCGCTTCCTCACTCGTAGAACATATTACCTCCCACCGGGGTCGCGATACAATCAACTCCTCATCACTCCGTGGTCCCGCCACCGGCTGAAGATCCGATACAGGCAGTACGGGAGTTGAAAGCCCAATTTGATGCCCTGAAGCACAAAGATCAGCTCAAGAAATTGGAAATCAACCAACCTTACCCAGCTATCTGGGAAGAGGTCCCTTTTTCTCCAAGATACAAACCACAAACTATGGCTTTGTTCGAGAAAAAAAAATCATCTAGTCAATACATGAACTACTTCAGCATGATGACAGTGTTGTTACAAGGGAACGATGCCCTCCTCACTCGGGTGTTTAAGGACTGTCTCTCGGGAGTAGCTTACCAGTGGTACCGAAGTTTGGCCGACAACTGCATTACTTCCTTTGAAGTCTTCAAGGCATTATTTTTCACGCGATTCTATGAGGGAGGGATGGACATGTCTATGTCCTCTCTCATCGAAGTCAAGCAGAAGGAAAAAAAAGAATGTTCATACTTTTATCGAACGTTTTTGTCAAGCCACTTTGCAAATGCCTCCAGGAGTCCCAGACTCGGCATTGGTCAACATCTGCTGGAAGAACCTTCTCTCCGTGATCTCGGTGTTCACAGGACCATATCAGTTCCGTGATTGGCCCTTGTTTATCATCTCAGCGGTAGCCGTGGAGGACAATAGTCAGAAGACGCACGATAATGGCATCATGATCTCGGCCTCTGATAAAGGCAAGAGGTCATCCTCCAACATCGACCATCCTCGGAGTTCCAAGGGTAAAGAAGCTCTGGCAATCAACACGTCTAGGCAAAAGACGGTGGCTACTACGCAGACGAAGTCTGGGACTTCCAGGCCCATCGAGGTATACTCTTTCGACGACGACGATATTCTAAGAATATTCGAATGTCTCATCAAAAGCGGCAAGATTACCCTTCCCAAAGTAAGACAGCCCAATGAGGGCGGCAGTACCAACAACCCCAAGTACTGCATCTTCCATAGGTACATACACCACCCCACCAAGACGTGTTATATACTAAAAAGGAAGATCCAGGAGCTGATCGATGCCAAGGCCATCACTCTGCGCAACAGCGAGAAGACGGTCACTGCCAACATGATCTCCCTGCAATTTGGCAATCTGCCTCCCCAAGAAATCCTGGACGGTGTTACGCCTATTTCTCGGACGACGATGAGCATCGATAATCTTCCTCCAACTAGAGGTCAAAATCATGACCTGCTACCACTAACTATCCAGCGAGGCGAGACTATGTGGGTTCATCCAGATCTGGTGCCAGAAATCGAGAAAGAGACTCAAGCTGCTAAAGCTAAGTCTAAAAAGAACTCAAAGCACAAACCGTGTCACATGATTATGGTACACTCGGCATCAGAAGACGAGGTCTTGGCTACTGGAACCCGCTCAGGGAAAGCCTACCTCCAGGACTATGGAGCCAGCCAGGAAGATATATCGGCAGACGCTTCAGCAGCCAAACCTTCAGAACCAGAATCCGTCGTACCAGAGGCCGGTCCTTCAAGACCAACTTCGGCGGACAAAGGAAAGCAAAAAGAAGTGCGCTTTGATAAACCTGTGAAAAACATTCAAAACAAAGGTTTAGAGAAGCCATACAACTTCGACATCCTGGCCCAACTAGCTAATACACCAGCCAGGCTGTCCATCTTCGAGCTACTCAGGCTCTCTCAGGACACTCGTCAAGCCCTGAGCGAAGAATTAATGCAGGTGGAGGCATACTTGACCCAGCTCAAGTCCCCTGACGAAGAACCCGTGGTGTGTCCTCAATGCCAAAGTGTGATGGAGGTGATCCCAAATATCACTTTCACTCAAGACGACATGTTGTTGAAACATAACAGGCATGACAGACCCCTCTGTTACACCGGGTACATCGGTTCCATGGAGGTCGACCGGATACACATAGATCCGGGGTCGTCGATCAGCATCATTCCTCATAGTCTGCTCAGACCGTTGAGGATTCCTACCAGGGAATTGGCTTACACCACCACTACGATTATGGGGTTCAACGCCGGAAGAAGTAAGCCGTTGGGGAAGATTCGCCTGAGGATCCAGATTGGCAACCTCAGATCTGTGGCTACATGTTACATCATCGATTCAGAGGCGTCCTATAATATTTTGCTGGATAGACCTTGGATCCACGACCACAGCATCGTTCTTTCAACTCTACACCAATGCTTCAAATATGTAGACGCCCGAGGAATAGTACAAATAAAGATTGCTCACCTGAACCCGTTCAAAGGAGTAGAATCCTACTTCTTTGATGCCGTGTTGTACTCTCAAGACTGCACGGAAGAGGTGTCAAGCCAAAACAGAGAAGGAATCCCACCGGGAGCCAGAGCAACCCTCTGCCAAGCAACCTCTGTCAATCAAGGTGAAAGGATGGACTACTCATCCAAAAGCCATAGAGCCTACGACGGTCCACCTGAATGAGACCAGATCAGGAAAAGGGGGTGATCCTCTAGTGATCACTTTGAACCAGAAGCCTCCATCCTTAGTCATCAACCTCCGGCGCAACAAACAGCCGAGTGATGTAAATGCAACCGGGAACGGAGTTTCAGATGATAATAAACATCCTCTTTTCCAGTATATTGATGCCCAAATTCTAAATCAGGAATCCTCCCCCTACGATATAGAACCTATAGCGCAAAAATTCTTGGAAGCTAAAGATTCCTATCATCCGTATATTTGGGAAGTGGCATCATCATCCAATGTCACAATGACATACGGACCGCATGAGGATTCTATCTTCATTGTCCCGCCTACTTGCAGCAGTCAGCATTCGATAGTCTTCGGCCGCATGCGCAATGAATCGACGGTGCAAGAGGATTCTTTCTACGACGATGCCGGTAAAATACAGGTTCACAGATACAGCCCGCAAGCTCTGAAGATCATACAAAATATGGGTTATAACTTGAAGCTGGAACCGGGTCTCAACTACGGGAAAGGCAGACGAATGCCGCTACACGGCAATCCCTACTATCAACGAACTTATTTTGGGTTAGGGTATACCACCTCCCTCGCAGCTCCTGAGTCAAGCGAGGATATCTTTTCCTCCTCTCAATACGGCTCAGCACCCTCCGACTCATCTCATGCTCTCGAGCGAATATTATCAGCAAATATGGTAGGGACGGATTCCTTCGAATCAGACGAACAAGAATCCGAACCGTTTGAGAATGACGCTTGGGCTCAACAAATGGATACACAATGGGAGTTCCGCTTCAAGCAGAGAGAACCTCTCACTGAAGATGAAGTTATCCAGATTGACGTTGGGGATGAACTTTTGCCAAAGCCGATATTTATCAGTAACAATTTTTTCAAAGCAGAAAGGAAAGAAGTTATCCAGCTGATAAAAGAATATATCGACGTCTTTGTGTAGAATTATGAGGATATGCCATGCCTTGATCCAAAGGTAGCTACTCATAGGCTCAACATATTGCCTGATTCGAAGCCTGTGAAGCAACACCAACGCTGGTTCCGCCCGGATATGATGGACGCCATTGAAGCTGAAGTCAAAAAGTTAATAGCCTGCAGCTTCATCCGAGAAGAACAACATCCTGACTGGGTCGCCAATGTTGTCCCGGTCATGAAGAAAAATAGGAAAATACGAGTCTACATCGATTTCTGAGATCTGAACGTAGCCTGCCCCAAGGATGAGTTTCCTCTTCCCATCACAGACGTCATAATTGAAAATACTAGCGGTTTTGAACGTATGTCTTTCATGGACGGATTTTTATGATATAATCAAATCAAGATGCATCCTGAAGACGAGAAGCACACTGCCTTCCGGACACCACTGGGAGTATATTGCTATACGGTCATGCCCTTCGGACTGAAGAATGTCGGGGCTACGTACCAATGAGCTATGAGTAACATATTCCATGAGCATTTATGCAAGACAGTGGAGTGTTACGTGGACGACATAGCTATCAAAAGCCGCCTCAAGGATCATCACATCCAAGACTTGAAGACAGTATTTGAATTGATATGCCAACGTCAACTCAAAATGAATCCTACAAAGTCCTTTCTGGGTGTATCTAGTGGCAAATTTCTGGAATTTGTCATTACTGCCAAAGGCATTCAAGTGGACCCTGATAAAATCAAGGCTATCTTAGAAATGCGACCGCCCCACAATATGAGGGAACTCAGGGGATTTTAAGGTTGTCTGGCTTATATTCGGAGATTCATATCCAACCTCTCGGGGAGATATCAGCCATTTTCTCGTTTCATGAAGAAAGGTGTATCCTTCGTATGGGACGAAGCCTGTCAACAAGCGTTCGGTGATATCAAGCACTACCTTACCAGTCCGCCAGTTTTGGTACCTCCTGTCATAGGAAGACCATTCGTGCTGTATGTTCGAGCGATGGATCATTCTCTGGGAGCTCTTCTCGCACAAAAGAACAAGATGGGTCACGAGCAGGCTATCTACTACCTCAGCAGGATGATGGTCGGAGCCAAACATCGGTACAATCTAGTAGAGAAAGAATGCTTGGCTCTGATATTCGCTATCCAAAAGATGTGACACTATGTCACAGGCCAAACCATTCACATCATCTCCAGGATCAATCCTCTTCGGGTACTGATGAACAAGCCAAGTGTTCTTAATTTCTGACTCGTGACTTGGGCGATATTATTAACACCGTATAACATGGTGTACGTCCCCCAGAAATCCGTCAAAAGCCAAGCACTGGCTGACTTCCTAGCTGCTCATCCAATCCCGGAGGCCTCTAAGCTGTACGAGGATATTCCCGACGAAGTTGCAAAATATAATTTTGCAATGGAGAGTGATGCATGGCAACTATTCTTCGATGGCACCTCCAGAACTGGTCCCAGGGAAAACGTGGTCTCGGGAGTAAGAATTGTCCTGGTTACTCCTGATAAGCTTGTCATCTACCGAGTATATTCTCTTAGTGAGCCCTGTTCCAACAATGTGGCAGAGTATAACGCTCTACTAATCAGCCTCCAAGTCGCTAAAGAATTGGACGTCGAATCTCTGGAAGCTTTCGGTGATTCTCTGCTGATCGTCAATCAAGTCAGAGGAATATATGAAGTCCGAAATCCAGACCTCATCCCCTATCACCGAGCAACGGTCGAGATAGCTATGACATTCAAAGGTTTCTTCCTAAAGCATATACCTCGATCTCAGAATCTGGAAGCTGATGCCCTAGCCAGTCTAGCTGCAGATTTAGCTACCCCTATAAGAAGGCAGAATTCGGTAATCCTTCTTAACAGAGACTTATTCTGTGTGAAAAATAACTTTTACATCGAATGCAGCTACGCTGTGAACACAGATCCTCCCAGGAGAGACTGGAGAAGTCCCTTCATAGATTTTGTAGCATACGGAATCTTGCCAGAGGATCCTAAAGAAGCGGTATCCGTCAAAAGACGATCATTACGCTTCTATTTTGACGCATCGTCACAATGTCTATATCGTCGGTCTTATGACGGACTATTATTACGATGTCTCTCTGGTGATGACGCACAACGGATTATCCGTGAAGCCCATGACGGTGTATGAGGAGCGCATCAACCCAGTCCTAAGCTACAGGATCGCATCAGGAGAATGGGCTATTACTGGCCTACTATGATCACAGACGCAATAAAGTATGCAAGACAATGCAGAGCCTGTCAGGTCCATGCAGACTTTATTCATCAACCTCCCAAATATCTACATCCTACGGTTGCGTCCTGGCCTTTCGAAGCATGGGGTACACCCGTCTTCTTCCAGAGGTTACCAGTTCATACTGGCCATCACGGATTATTTCTCCAAATAGGCGGAAGCGATCCCTCTTACTGAGGTAAAGGCATCTAATGTGATCAGCTTCATCAAGCATTATGTCATTTATCGCTTCGAGATATCCCGAAAGATAATTCATGACAATGGACTGCAGTTCATCAGCCAAACGTTTCATCAATTTTACGATAAAAATCGGATACAGAACATCGCCTCTACGACATATAATCCTGCTGCTAATGGTTTGGCGAAAGCTTTCAATAAAACCATTATCAAGCTCTTGAAGAAGTTCGTCTCTTCGAACAAAAGGGATTGGAATGAGAAACTGGAAGAATGTCTCTGGGCATACCACACAATGGTACGGGCACCAACAGGTTGTACCCCATTCTCATTAGTCTACGGGAGCGAAGCAGTTCTCCCCATCGAGATCCAAATTCTGTCACTCAGGATAGTCGTGGCTAATGAGCTGACTCAAGAAAAGAATAACCTGTTAAGGCTTCAAGAGCTAGAAAGATTAGACGAGAAATGCCTCCAAGCTCAACAGCGCATCGCGCTCTACCAAGGACGCATTTCCAAGGCTTTTAATCAAAAAGTGAAGGAAAGGGTGTTCAAAGTCGGTGAGCTAGTCTTAGCTGTGAGAAGGCTGATGATTATCACTCACAGAAGTAAGGGCAAATTCCAGTCCAAATGGGAAGGCCCTTATGTGATCGAGACGACATTCTCAAACGGCGCTTACAGGTTAGCCCAACCTAATGGAGACCTGCTAATGGCTCCTATCAAAGGTAAATTCCTGAAAAGGTACTATGCTTAACCTCCTCTGCTCAAGGGGAATATGGCGAAAACCTCATTCTGACAAAACTACTTCCAAAGCGAAACTAGTGGGATCGTATTCTATCATGTCCATATAACCTCTGAATAGATGTATCCTGCTAAAACTTACCGAGAGTATATCACGACTATATTACCTCTGATATCACTTTTACCCAAAACCTGTCATTTACATTTCGAAATGATGGGTCCACAAAGTAAAATGAAAGCCTCTTTATTATTCCCAAAAAAAGGAGCAGAAGTACATTGAAAAGCAAAAGCAAAAGTACATCATTTAGGGAGAGCGGTCAGGTCACGAAGCTGCTGTGCCAGTGCGGCCATCCTCTCAGTCCTGGAATCCAAGACATCATGGCGAGCCCGCTCTAGTCGTGCCTCATCATTGCTCATGAGGGACAGTTCAACTCTAGCCTAAAGAAAACCAGCACGAGCGACATCTGCACGCGCCAAGTTCTGTTGTGCTACGCCCAATCGGCTATCCACCATAGCTAAAGCTTCCGACGACTGAGAAGCACACTCTTTTGCCTGAGCGAGTTTTGTTTCCAGCCTGAGGACCCTCACTACATTCCCTTCGTGCTCGGCCTAGCACTTCGTTCGAAGAGCAATGGTCTCCTCCAGGATGACTTTTCCTTCATCCATCTCCTGCTGATGTGTCTGGATGGATTTATTTACGCCTGCCATCTGTTTGGCAAGCCGTGCAGTCATGGAGTCATATCTAGCCTGGACCAGATCTCCAATATTGTCTTGAGCTAGCTGCAAGTATTAGTTAATGGGTTGCTCCAAACTATTAACTATCTCCTCCAGCATTTCAGCTAGTCCAGTGTCGTCGAATTCTCGAATCGGCATTATCGCCGACTGGGAGGACCTCTTCAGCGACGCAAAGCTCAGATTCTTCGCCGATACCCTTGATATTAACATTTTAAAGTGGTGTAGAAGATATCAGTGTACTGCCCGATCAGCACAGCTAGATCCGGTTGGACGCTGGGGGTGGCCTCGACATTGGGGAATCTCCTTCCGAGAACAACCGCAGACGATGTTGCCACGGCCGTCGTCTCAACAGGTGGTGCGACGAAAGAAGAAGCGCCAACATCGGACGAAGATATCAGCATACTCAAAGGAGGCATTGTCGTAATGACAGGCTCGTCCTCCTCTTGAGGTATCGGAACCTCATCGACAGGCGAGCCGGCACCCAAAGATGCTTCCTCTTCAAAATCAGCCACATCCGTGTCGCCGCCAGAGCTAAAAGGCGCATCTACACTGCCCTCCCCGAAGAGGTCTTCCCCTGAAAGGAGGACAAAAGGAAGTTAATATCAGCATAATATTAACTTTCCTAAAAGAAAAGGCGTGAAGACGACATTTACCCATGGCCGACGGCATATATGTCGCATCTGCAGCCTGTACAGCTAAATCATTCCTTAATGATGCTAGGCAAGCTATTATTCCTGGAGAAGGGGGTGCTCTAAGAAGCACCAGCGAATGCTCTTCCAGGTCCTCGTCAAATTCTGACCGAGGCTCATCGGCTGGAATCTCGCCAAATGCACTGGCAGACACGGCAGAAGTCTCTCCCGATACCGAGCCATATAAAGGTATTCTCAGCCCCGAAGGCGACCTCGTTCTACTACCTGAAGCAGTAGCAGCGACGACAGCCTCCAGCAGAGATTCTCCGGCACCACCAGCCGGAATATTAGAGGGTCCCTCTCTAAAAGGCGAGGAACCCCCAATCAAAGAATTATCCCCAACATAGGGAGATGCAAGCTCACTTCCAGGAGCCTCAACACCAAGGATCCGAAGAGGACGATTAACCATCTTCTTCTTCCTCTAACGAGGGGAAGTCTCCTTCGGAGTAGGGGCCCTTCGCTTCCCAGAAATCACCAAAGGGCCTGCAGGCAGAGGAACTTCACCCCTCGATTCCGCCACCAGAGGCTCATCTGGATTGACAAACTCCTCAACCTCGTCGAAAGAGACCGAGGGGATTTCGACTCTTCCCCCAGACTTGGAGGAGGGCACCCTAAAACTTCCATGCGTGTCAAAATCGTGATGGAAGGTGTTCGTTGCCACATAGAACTGGGCATACGAGTGCAGAATGCGCAGCTCCGTAGAGAGTGTAATAACCGGCATGGTAAAAATTGCTCCAGTGCAACCCATGAGGAAATATCGCCATCCTCTCGCTCCATCAATGAGTCTACCCCTGGACCAAAAGCTGGTGACGACGTTGCCCACGTGCAGCTGATCATACCCAAACTGCCTGGCAAACCGACTAGGCAGGTAGGGCTCCAAGAAGCAATGGTCTTCACTCCTGTACAGTAGATGGGAAGGTCTAATGCAGACCAACCAATTAAAAGCTTCAGGAGAAAGATTGGTCTTCTCTCTACCAAAATCTTCAAGCCTAATCCCCGATTGATTGCGATGTACGGAGGGGACAGTACAGAAGAGCTTCCAGCTGTGACTGAGGCCCAGCGCCTGCCGACAGTCTAGAACCGTGGTCACGTTCCAGGAAGATTTCTGGTAGTTCAGCAAGAAACTAGCCCCCGAACTACTGCCGGAGCCGGAAGACATAACCCTGGGGTTAGGAAGAATTAACCATCCCATCAGATACAGGTATGGTAATTCTATCCTGGGAAAGCTATCACGCCGAGTCTCATCAGCGAGCAGCCCGTCAGTCATGGCCCTCAGGCCGGCTTGAATGCGGCACACCATGGCAGGAAGAAAGCCCAGTCTTGCCCTGAACACCAGATGCACTGCAGGCCACAGCGTGTTGCGGTAAATACGGTCCACAGATGCGACGCCAGGTACGACCACTCGACGCAGCCATATGGAGGGGAAGCCAGCCAGTTGAGCTTCCCTGGACAGAGGCCTGCGGTAGCGCCTCAAATAACTATAGGCCTTAGTGCCTACAGGATACTGTCCTATCCCTTCGTCAAGGATCAAGTCCGGAGCCTCAGCATCCACTATGAGATCATCGACTACCTGAGCATTAAGCACGCTCAAAGGATTCACAGGCAGATCCTTGCCCTCTAATACCTTCTCCGGCTTAGCAGTCCTGGACCGATGAAAGAAGAGGTAGAACGTCCATTTGCTGATGTGAGCCAAATCTGAGGGCTCATCATAAAAAGTAGTGTAAACGAGGTAGTGGCACATCTGCTCCTGATACACTTCCACTACCCGAGGGTCTGAATCCCCTAGCTCCCGGTTCATAGGAACATACTCTTCATACGGAGTATCCCCCATCGGCAGTCTCGAGATCTCTGCCATCTCATGAAGGGCCAATCCCAACTCCCCCAGTGGAGTAGCAAAAGTTCCGGTGAGCGAAATATATCGCTCCATCAGCGCCAGGAACATGTTAGGGTTAGGAGGTAACCCAACACTGGTAGCACTCACAGCTGCAAACAGACCAATGTTCACCAACTCGGTCTAAAAATGCTTCAAGGCCCAATCAACTAAGCGAGCCCATCGAAGGTTTGAAGGGGTGATCCACCCACCGCACCGAGGGTTCACCTTAGGGTATACTCCCCCGTGCCCCATAAAATCAATACAGAAAGTCGGTAATTAGGCCGGCTGGATCACCAAGCTGTCTTCACTCGGGATACTGCCCGGGTACAGTCCCCTGAATAACGTCACATTGCCGGAAGGACGGCTGACAAATGACCCCTGGTCAGCTCCTTTCAGATGAAAGATCTTCCTCGGCCTGCCGTGAAGATCGGGAGTCAGCGTCCACGATATCTTCCTGGGATGTGTGGCATGGAAGAACGCTGAGATGGGATAGTCTCTCGGCATCTTGGGCAGATACAAAACCAAGCTCCCGACAGGAAAAACCCAGAGTTCTCTCTTGGGCTTTCGACAGTCGAAGCTTTTACGCCGGACTGCGAAAATATGGAGTTTTTGCGCTGACATATTAGAAATGTGGGCATAAAATATGAAACGTCTCTGTGCATCATCTTTCTCAAAGAGGTTATCAGCAAAGAAGATGACCTAGCACGGTCACGTACAACGTATGCGAAGGATTTTTGGTCGTTCTTCTTTATCCCAAATGCTCTACCTTTTAGGCCGGGTGCACTGCTCGTCGGCGGGATACTTCGCTCAGAAGGAAGTTCGCCTTGCCCGACCGAAGACGCTCTCACTTGAGCAGAAGAACAAGAAGAAGAATCAACCTTCTTTCCCTTAGTAGAGGAGGATTATTTTGAGGCCATTACTGGAAACTTCAAAATCTCGGAGAAGAAATAAAGAAGAACTCGAACAGACGAAGGCTTTCTTTCGCAGAAGACAGATGAAAAGTTTTTCTCTCAGAAACTTGGGGTATATATAGAGTTCAGATGGACTCCTCGAATCCCAAACCAAATCTCCTAATTAATAAATCGGTTATGATTGGGTACTACGTCAGCCTATCACTCAGAGAAGGCGAACAATCAGCAAATTCGAAAAGTTTTCGCGCGAGGAAGATACGTAGTTTTTACGCTAAGGGGCTTTTTACACTCGACAGCCACAGATCTACGGTTTTACGCTCACAGGCTACAAGTCTATAGTTTTACGCCCGGATGCCTTTGTGCTCGGTAGCTTTTACGCTCGAGAGGCTACAAACCTACGACTTCACGCTCAGCAGCTACAAATATATGATCTCACGCTCGGTGGCTTTTTACGCTCAGAGGCAACAGATCCATGACTTCACACTCGGAAGATTTTATTTTCAGAAGCTACAAATCTACAGTTCTGCACCAAGGAGTTTTCTACTCTCGACAGCTATAAATCTACGGTTTTATGTTCCAATGGCTACAAGTCTATGGTTTTACGCCCGGATGCCTTTGTGCTCGGTAGCTTTTATGCTCGAGAGGCTACAAATCTACGACTTCACGCTCAGGAACTACAAGTCTATGATTTCACGCTCGGTGGCTTTTTACGCTCAGAGGCATCGAACTTATGATTTCACGCTCCATGACTTTTTGTACATCTGAAAGATGCGCAGGCCAGTACAGTACATCTGAACGATTCTTAAGGCGGTCAATTAAAGAAGTTTATATAGAAGATACTCCTTCTTGACCTCAAGATACCCCAAGTACCCGAAGCATACAGAGTTGAACATTAAAAATTACTCTTCTTCATGGGTCGATTCGAAGTTCATCCAAAATCAAGTCTGAATATTTTGTCTACAAAATCAAGATGGCGACTCAGTTTGACAGCCAGATCTTGCCCTGTTCCAAGGGATTTTCGAGAAATCATTCTTGAAGATGATGGTCTGAACAAAAATTCTGTTTATCAGAAGTAAAGAACAGTTCAGAATTCTACGCGGTTCCTAACAGCAGGACAGTTTGAACACTCGACTGCTAAGCGACTTTCTGTGCATCCTTAGTTATGCATAAAAGACAGGACAGGACCTAGTGCTCTTTCTACACAGAGTCAGCGTAAAGAATCAGACGTGTCGAAGCTACACATATTCAGACTTCACAGCAAAGTATGTCAACATGATCATATGAAGAAGAAAATGATCTTATTAAAATTATGATTACATATGAGGGAAATCCAATCTACAAGGGTTTTTTCTTCATTTTCGTGGTTACATATGAGGGAAATCCCGTATATAAAGGGTTTCTCATTTTCATTTAAAGATCGCGTCCAGAATCTGTTTCGGCCAGGTTCTCGCATGGACAGCATTCTTCATCCTCCAGCAGCCAGTCGTTGACTGCAAGACTATTGACATATAATCAACGGCAGGAGGATACAAAATGGGCATAGACCCATCCTCCAACAGAAGAAAAGCAGAGTAAATATGCTTGCCAACGTCCCGCGCCACGGAGGTAACGGGAGAAGGCACCACTTGCAAGCTGCCTGGTCAAACACGACCCTTCTTCTCTCCCGAAGAACCACCATACAAAGTTGCTGATTATCCCGAGCAAAGGAGGCTATGATATCCTTCCATGATCCATCGTTGCAGAGGATATTTGCTCGAAGTCGCCATCTTTTTTGGCTCCTTACATGCTGGAAGAGCATGATCTCCTTCTTCCTCAAGGTGACCCGACGAACTCCGGCCATCATCTCTGTATGGTGAAGGAAGTGTGGGAAGAACAGGAGAACTCCTCAGCCTTTTTATAGGTGAGAGAGAGCACCGATCCCCAATAACTCTGCCATAAAGTCAGCTATGAAAGAACGTGTCAGGCTTGACCGTTTTAGGCTCAACTCAGAGCGTTTCGAGTTATGAGGAACGGTTCATGCTTCATTCAAAGCGTTTCAAATTATGAGGAATTTAAAAGCTTTGAAGGGGGTCTTGTAGAAGCATAAAAAATACGCTGGATAGCTATACGCAGCATGTTCATACAGGGCAGCATAAAAAGATGACCTCAAAGCCATCAACCTGCAACAGAGCTTCTCCGCTGAGCACAGTATAAAATATAAGCTCAAGGACCATCAGCGTAGTGCAATGTGACCAGGCTGCTTCAGCGTAAAAGAGGTGCTACATCGCCTTCATGGCGTAAAACCCATCCGTTTTCAATACAGCATTAAAGTGTACGAGGAACGCTTCGTGTTCTTTGAAATGAACCTGTCAGAGCATGCAATAAACCTGACGTCTGCATTCCTGACAAAGAGTACTGCACGACTACCCAGGCGACGGGTATGATGATGGCGCGACACTGCAACCCAGGCTATCATTTACTGCCATTTCTTTTACGTAAACCACTTTTACACATACGAAGGAATACGCTGCCTAGTTTTACACAGGCGGATGTGAGCTGTTTACGCTCCGCATAAGACAAACAGCCTGCCACATCAAAAGCTGTACTTCGCACAGGGCTCGAGGCACGTCTCTGCATTTTAAGAATAGAGCGGTGACAGTTTCTCAAGGCACGTCTCTGCATTTAAAGTGCCGAATACTGACAGATGCCCGAGGCACGTCTCTGCACTTGAGGCACAGAAGGGTGGCAGACCTTTAAACCATGCCTCATTATTTAATATGCAGGATAATGGCGGATCTCCGCATTTAATGTAGGAGATTTGATTAAATATTATCGAACCGTCGTTTAGTGGCATCCCCTTTGCGTAAACTACTCTTACGCATATAAAGGAATATGCTATCCTGTTTTACACAGACAGACGTGAGCTTCTTACGCTCCGCAGAAGGCAAACAGACCGCCACATCAGCAGTCACTCTCCGTACAGGATTCGAGGCGCGTATCTGCATTTAATGAGCAGAATAATGGCAAATCTTAAAGATAGGCCTCTGTATTTAATGCACAAGATGAAGGCAGATCTCTGTATTTAATGCAAGATATTTGATTATATCTCTAAGAGCCGTAATTCCGGCTAAAACGTCCACATCGTCTCGGCATCTACGCCTGCTCAGCTTCTATGCCCACTCGGCTTCTTCGCCTGCTCGGCTTCTATGCCCACTCGGCTTCTATGCCTGGTCGGCTTCTATGCCCACTCGGCTTCTATGCCCACTCGGCTTCTACGCCTCCTCGGCCTCTATGACCACTCGGCTTCTACGCCTGCTCGGCTTCTATGCCTACTTGGCTTCTATGCCTACTCGGCTTCTATGCCTACTTGGCTTCTATACCATGGTGACAGTCATTTGGCTTATACGCCAACCTCTTCTACACAAGGGATAACTACCTACGTGGCTTCTATGCCGTAATCTTCGTAGCAGATATACGCATTTTGTCCCTTAGTTGGACGTGCGTCACATGCTCACTCAAAAGGTCATTTATACGCAGGCATTGGTTATTTTAAACCGTCGTGTAAAAGGGTACTATACTTACTCAGTTTTTACGTCGACTGTGTGGTCACTGTCACTAAAACTCTATAAATAGAGACCTCTATCAATGAGGAACAAGGTCGACAAATTGAAGGGTTGAAGAAGTTAGGTCTGAAAACTGATCAAGAAATCTAGTACCAGATCCAACGGTCGAGAGAGAGAGAGAGGAGAATCCAGAGCTCAGGCAAAGAGAAGGGATCGACGACTTTGGCATTGGGCATCCACCCTCTTTAGCAACCTTCGAAGCTGCTACCTGTCTTCCACGATACTTCTTCAACATCGTGTGGTCCAAGGGCTAAAGTGATCGACTGCAGATCAGACAGCTATAGCAATATTCACCCAGATTAAATAAATTATACTTAGACATCCTCGTGTAGGATCAAATTTGTACAATCTTGTTTGTAAATATAAAAGAAGGGCGGGTCTTCGCACAAGACCTCGTTTTCCGTATTCATCAAATCTTTTCTCGTTTATTATCCTAAACAACTGCCACCACCACGACAGCATCACCACCGACACCGCAGCCGAGTACCACCACCCTCATATTGCCGAGTACCACCACCACCACCCTGGTTGACACACACACCACCCCCACGATCGATATCATCCTTGACCGAAGCCGCAGCACCATCGCTGCCACCACCTGCAACCAACTGGGTAACTTCACATCCTTCGTCTTATTTGTGTAGTTATTTTTGTGCTAAGAAACCCTAGTTAGGGTTAGGGTTTCCTGAATATTACCCTTGCATATTTTAATAGCATTATTAAGGTTATATATATATATATGTGTGTGTGTGTGTGTGTGTGTGTGTGTGTGTGTGTGTGTGTGTGTGTGTGTGTGTGTGTGTGTGTGAATGGATATTTTATAGCAATTGTTTGAGATAATTTATATATGTAAAAATGCATGGTGTAATAGGAATAGTTGAGGTTATATATATGTAAAATGGATATTTTATAAAAATTGTTTGAGAATATATATATATAAGAAATTCATATGTTTGGGATGTTCCAATAAATTTAGGTACGTTAGTTAATGATATGAATGAGGATATTATACATGAACATTATGTGTATTTAGGTGCGTCAACTAAATTGGGTGTATAAAATTAGGTCTATGATTACAGGGATAGTATGATCGAGGATGAACATAACTTAGATGACTGAAATTACTGTGATGAATATTAGGGTTTAAAGATATTATTTAAGGACGTTATGCTATTTGATGATCGTATTTGATGCAACGATACCCTAGTCAACTTGGGTCAACCCTCTAGTTAGTATCTTAGATGTGAGCTATATAACTAAAACAGAAGTCTATGCTAGTCGTGATGTCATCTCTTATTTTAGATAGTATCGAGCTAGATTATTAATTAATTTTATATATCATCTCTAGGTACTTTGGGATCCTCGGACTTGGATTTTATACCGTAGCACCGCCTTCAGTATCCGGATCCAGGTAAGTATTTCTTGCGATCCTGTATCTCAGTTCTAGATTTACTGTTTATTCTATCTATGCATTGTGTGCACTTTGGATCGGAATCATTACTTAGCATCCGAGTCATATCCGGGTGCAGATGTTCGTCAGTAATGTCTACTATCGATTGTTAGATGTTTTTCGCTACCTTGATGTACTTACTTGGTTATATCAGAACCCTATGACACAATCAGAGACTGTCATCGTGCCAGACTTCCTGTATCCTGATAGTGTCAGCATGACCAAAACCTGTGATAACTTTAGGATTATGATTGTTGATAGTTACTTCAGTATGACAAGACTGTTAGATAGAGGTTCAGGTTCAGCGATCACTCGTTGATCGCATTGGGAGGGGAAGACAGTTACTAGACGCTTGGGCTACTTTGCACGTGTTATATATATATTCTTATTTATGTAAATATCCTATATCCGGAGTCGTAGTATCACTCGTGTGACTCTGTGCTCGGAGCTACGGTTCGCACCATATGTCTCTATGCCTCGGAGCTACGGTTTTATATTTGGAAAGCCCACGTGTCGAACATTATCTTCAATGTTGCATCTCACTTAGGTGGTTATTCTATATTACACTGGCGTATCACATGTTTTCTTTCTGTTTTACTATGTCATACTATTTTTGTACCTTGTTATGTCCCTCTGAGGACTTGGTTCCCTTACAGGCTTAGGCAAGGAGGACTACCCAGAGGAGTACGGACCGGGTGTATATACAGGAGCAGGACTTGTTACAGAGGACGAGATCCTTTCTGAGGACTTTGTTTGATCTCTGTAGTGACTTCACCCTCAGCCCGATATCATTATCTAGTTTGCATATATCGGTCCTAGTTATCTTACTGCTTCCTTTTATTTAGTATTTGTATTAACGGGTTTGTTCCCGTGTGACTCTATTCGTATTGTATTATGATACATTTTCAGTCTTATTTTCCTTCTGCACATTAGTAGATTTGGTTTCTCTATGTATTCTATATTCATATGTCTATGGATGAGATTTACTTTCACTATTTATGTTTCATATGTTGGGTTTTATCATTATACTTTACAGCTTAGGTACACTCCGTCGGGTCCATTATATTCGGATGTCCATCGAAGTATACTCGCTGGCCATTGCCACGTGGCTCAGTTCTTTATATTTGGAACTGGGGCGTGACAGCAAGCAAGGCATGGACACCATTGTCTAAACTATCCAGCGCATAAAGAAAGTATTGGTCAGGAAGAATCATTATTCTAATATCTTAGTTACGTACACAATGGAGGAAAAATTATGCTCCACTCGTGCGCCAGGTCAAGACCTCCGGGCAAAATTAAATGCGTGTAGCCAACTGTGCCAACTTTGTCTGCGCCATAGAATATGTGCCAAACATGAGGAATCTCTATACAACATACTGATTATGTGCGTGCGCACAAGAGGACTATTAGAGACAACTTTCTTTCCTCCCTAAAGAGAAAAAACTTGATATATGACGAATCACTTACCAATCAAGCCAGCACATCACCCTAAACACAAGGGACAAAAAATGTGTACAAAAAATTTAATATATCTCATGTAAAAAGCTAGAGTCTGCCCTCTTCATCCTTTTCTCTTTCCTTTTTTGATTTACATGATCTTATTGCACAAAAACGTAGAGAGGGACCATTTTGACATTACAACGGTGTTTCCTAATTAACATTGTTGCAATTGTTATAAAGTTGTAATCAAATATTGTTGTGCATCAGCCAAACAGTTTGTATTTGACAGATTAACTTACACTGTGTCTTATAAGCCTCAACGTATAAAGTAAGTTGACAACCAGGAGCACGATGATGATCCGCTCTTTGCTTCAGCATATATGACTTCACATCTTCCCCGTAGAAGGAGATAATCAAGACAAAGTTCTTCAAGAACACCCAGCCATAGGAGATTTGACCAACTTGTCGAATCCTTTGAATGAGTATACCAAAATACTCGTTCTCGAAGATGGGAGATCGTTCGTCACGAGAATCCATATTCCTCGAAATCTGAGGCTGGGGTTAGCAATCCCCCTGATTCTAAAATTGACAGTTTATACTCCAACTACACGATTATTTCTACCAATCCCTCTGTCGTACACAGGGATGTTAGCGTTTATGCCATCGGTGATGAATAAGAAGATTCTCTATCAGAATCTACCGAACAATGCCTCAACTTATTAGAGGCCGCTCTCAAGGACATGCATACCATAATATAAAATATGCATCAAATGATAACAGCCCAATATTTTGCTACACCAGCACCTATCTAAGTGGCTTCATTCATACCTGTGCAGCCTACTCCTAGAACAATGCCTCTGTAGGATAACACAAATCCAGAAGCGTTCATAAACTAAGAGTCAGTAGCACCAACTCTTAATCCTCTCAACATTGGGTGTGGATCTCTGCCGGTGATAACTCATGTTCAATCAAGATCCTATCAGTCAGTCGTACTACTCCGACCAGAAGATCCTCTCAAAACAATCTGAGAGTTGCATGCACAGGTCAACATTTTAAAGAACAAAGACCAACTCCACAAGCTGGGGGTGAAACAGCCTTATCCTCTGCGTTGGGATAATATTTTGTTCCCTCCTAAATACTAACTATAATCGATAGACTTGTTTGAAGGCAGGACATCATCGAGCCAATATATCAATTATTTCAATATGATGATGGCTCATCTGTAGAAAGATGATGCTCTTCTTACCATATTATTCATGGGATGCTTGGCTATCATAGCCTACGATTGGTATCGCAGTTTACCTAATAACTGTAAATCTTCGTTTGATGATATGAAGTAACTTTTTCTTTCACGATTCTTCGAGGGAGGCATGGATATGACGATGTATTTACTCATCGATATCAAACAGAAAGAGAAGGAATTCGCTCGTAAATTCGTTGAGCATTTCAGGACAGTAACTCCGAAGTTATCCCCCGGTATTCCAGACTCCGCATTCATTAATACCTACAAAAAGAACCTACTGCCTATAGTAGGGCTCTGGACAAGTCCAACTCAATTTTTAGACTGGACAACATTTATCATCGGGGTCGAAGCTGCTGATGGTAACCCAAAAATGACATACAATTTGGGGTTACAAATCACCAACGCTGAAGGGAAGCGTCCTTCCAATATTGTGAATAATCGTAACAGTAAAGAAAAGGAGGCCTTGGCGATAAATCTGTCAAAGCGACCCACCTCTCCTCTAGCACAAAATCCTACAGAGCCTTCCAGGCCTAAGGAAGAATATTCCTTTGATGAGAGCGATATCCCCAAAAATTTTGAATGCTTGATAAAAAGCAACAAGTTATAATTGTCTGATGTCAAGTGACCAAATAAGGCTGGTAAAATAAATGACCCAAAGTACTGCTTGTACTACCGATATATATATCACTCTATCATGGCTTGTTATGTCTTGAAAAGGAAGATATATCATTTGATAGATGCTAAAGCTATCACCCTTCACAATGAAGAGAAGACAGTCATTGCCGATATGGTGTCTCTTCAATTCGATGACTTTCCAGCATAAGAAGTTCCGAACGACGTCATCCTAATACCTCGAGCTACGATAAAAGTAGTAAATCTTTAGCTGCCTAGAAGTCAAACAGAAAAATTGGTGTCTCTTACCACAAATCATGGCGAGCTTATGTGGTTTCATCCCAACCTTCTGTCAAATTGGGACTAGGGAGTAGCATCTTCCAATTCAAAATCTAAGAAGGGTAAGAAGTATAAATCATACAATATGATTTCTTCGGATCCTCATTCAGACGAAGATCAGGACCAACATTAAGATAATGTATCTCTCGAGATCAGATTTCAAAATCTGAATATTACTACACCAAGCTCTACTCGCAAGCTTCACTTGATGTACCGACAATGGTCCATGATTGGCAACGTTCTACTATATAGGGTACAACAAATCTTTAGTTCGTATGAAGGTATTCCTACACAAATTTCTTCTTCTTCTGCAATCATTAGAGCATCGACCTCAACTCAGGTGCTTGGAGAGGATCGCCCCTAATTTTATCGATACAACCAATAATCTGTACGCTTGATGCAAAATATGGGGTATAATTTTAACAATGCTGAAGGTTTAAACTTTGGCAAGGGAAGACGTATTCCTCTATAACTCCGAGGATAGTCCAATAAATTATGTAGTAGATTGGACTATGATGAGACCAGCCTATAGACTCGCTCCAATAAAGGATATGATAAAAAGAAACTCAATTCCTATAACATGGTATGTCTTTCTTTGATGCCCGAAGAAGAAGCCATGACTTGTATCAAGTCTGACAAAGATTATTACAAAACTTATGAATCTGTCCTTGAAGATATTCCTAACACTCTTCCTACTTCGCCAACTTCTGCTGCTTCGGTCAAAACTGAACCTGGTCCTTCGAAGCCTACTACGATATAGAAAGGAAAAGAAAAGGAAGTACGCTCCGATAATTCTCTAAAGAAGAATATACCCCCAAAGACTTGAAAACCCCTACAATTGACATATTATCACAACTGGCCAATACCCTAGACTGACTCTCCATATTCGAGTTGCTTCTTTTGTCGAAGGAGACTCGTAAGCTATGAGCGAAGCTTTGATACATGCAAACACATGCTTAGCGCAACTGAAGACTCTGAATGAAGAGCCATTAGCGTGTACTCAATGCCACAGCATGATAGAGAAGATTCCTAACATCACCTTCACGCAAGATGACATGCTACTCAAAGATAATCAGCTTGATAGGCCTCTATATTATACCGGTTACATCAAGTCTATTAAGGTGAACCAAATTCACATTCACCCTGGTTTTTCACTAATCATCATTCCTAAAAGTCTACTGAGAGGATTGAAGATTCTGATGTATAACTTATCTTCTACTAGTACTACCATTCTAGGCTTCAATGTTGGAAGAAGTAAACCAATAGAAAAGATACGCCTAAAAATTCTGATATGCAATCTACGTAATAAAGTCATATGCTATGTGATTGACTCAAACATATCCTATAATGTTTTGTTAGGACGGTCACGGATACACGAGCATAAAATGGTACCCTCTACCCTACATCAATGCTTCAAGTATGTGAACAGTAGAGGAAAGGTCAAAATAGGGGTAGCTGACCTCAGCCCTTTCAAAGGTGTCGAAGGCTATTTCGCTGACACTGCACTATATACACCGGAGTATAAGAAAGAGGAAGCTAATCAAGCTAATGATAAAGTTAAAAATACTCCAAAAGAAGAGCCTCTGATAATCAGAGTCAAATGATGTACTACTCGTCCAACTCCTTCGAAGCCTCTCGGTATCAACATGCACAAGTTATCTCCATTGGTCATTAACCTTCGATGCAGTGAACAACCAACACTAGAGAATTAGCCACTTGTTATAGACCTTTATCGTAATAAGCAATCAACATCAGTGAATTAACCCCTAGTTATTAATCTTGCCAAGCCTTTTGTTAAGGCTAAAGATTCTACCGACTATGTGGAAGATAAAGAAATCTTATATTTCATGAATAAAGAATACTCTATTTTACACTATATTGATGTTGAACCCTTTGCTGAAAAATATTTAGAGGCCTTCACCTCTACGAACCTCTATCCATACCCGTAGCATCTTCATTCCAATATGGTTTGTCATATAAACCATATAAGGAGACATACTTCATAGTCCCAGTGAGACAGGATAAGCAACGTCAGATAATTTTTGGTGAAGTTAGAAATAAAAGAGTCGTATAGACTAATAATTCTGACGAGGATATGGGAAAGATACAACCGTATCGTTACAGCCAACTAGCCAAGAACATCATACAAGGGATGGGCTACAACTTAAAATTGGCTTGGGACTAAATTATGGAAAAGGCAGACGGACTCCTATACGTTACCTCTCTCGTAAAGGTAAGCCAAAAATATACTACCAACGGACTGGTAGTGGTTTGGGATATGCTAAACCACTAATAAGTCCTGAAAGTTCAGAATCAGAAGAAGAGATGCATTCTCATTCCTCTGACTCATCATTATAGGATTCTGACGAAAGCATGGGTGACTCCTATACGTCACCTTTCTCTGTAACTATGATGTCAACTACCCCAGATGAGGAAGATGTTAAACTATCAAAACTATTCCAGAATGATCCTTGGGCACAATAAATGGATACTCAATGAATTTGATTTAAGCAACGTGAACCACCTACAAAGGATAAAATAATCCAAATTAATATAGAAAAAGAATCTTCTTCAAGACCAATCTTTATTAGCAAGATTCTTCCTGAAGATGATTAACACGCTTTACTCCAGCTAATAAATAAGTATATCGATGTCTTCACTTGGATTTATGAGGATATGCTTGGCTAAGATCCTCAAATAGGCACACACAGGCTCAATATTCTTTCGAATGCTAAATGGGTAAAACAGCAACAACGAAGGTTCCGTCTAGATATGATAGAATCAATTGAACCAGAAGTCAGGAAACTCATAGCTTGTGGCTTCATTCGAGAAGAACAACATCTAGACTGGGTATCCAATATTCTTTCAGTCATGAAGAAAAAAAAAGTTTGGGTCTGCGTAGATTATGGAGATCTGAACTCGGCATGTCCAAAAGATAAATTATTTCTTTCCATTACAGATATCATGATCGACAATATATATGGCTTTGAACGTATGTCCTTCATAGATAGATTCTCAGGAGATAATCAGATCAAGATATCGTCTGATGAATAAAAATATACCTTTTTTGTACACTATTAGGAGTTTATTGTAATACAGTCATGCCCTTCGTCTTGAAGAATGTGGGTGCAATTTATCAATGGGCCATGAGTATAATTTTTCAGAAGCATTTACGAAAAACAGTAGAATGCTATGTGGATGACAACGATGTCAATAGTCGCTACAAAGATGATCACCTTCAACATTTGAAAACTGTGTTCAAATTGATGCTCCACCACCAGTTGAAGATGAATCTAACTAAATCTTTTCTAGGAGTCTCCAGTGGCAAGTTCTTAAGATTTTTTATAACTTCCAAACGTATTCACGTTGATCTCGATAATCAAAGCTATCCTCAAAATGGAGCCTCCGCGTAATCTCAAAGAACTTGGTGGTCTGCAAGGTCGTCTGACATACATTAGGATGTTCATCTCTAATCTCTCAGGACGATGTTGATCCTTCACTCAGTTAATAAAGAAAGGCGTATCCTTTATCTGGAATAAAGTATGTCAACAAGCATTCGACAATATCAAATGATATTTAATAAATATGCCAGTTCTGGTATTTCTGGTCGTAGGAAAACCCTTTTTGATGTTTGTTCGAGCAATGGATCACTACCTAGGAGATCTTCTTTCACAGAAGAGTGACAAAAACCATGAACAGATGATTTATTATCTTAGTTGCATGATGGTAGGGGCTGAACATCGATACAATCTGGTAGAAAAAGAATGCCTCGCTTTGATATTTGCTATTCAGAAGACAAGACATTATGTGTCAAGTCAAACCATTCATGTCCTATCCAGAGTAAATTTCCTTCGGGTAATGACGACTAAGCTGAGCACACTTAATTTTTGGTTGGCTACATGGGCAATGCTGCTATCACCTTATGACATGGTATATGTTCGCAAAAAGCAGTGAAGGGTCAAGCGCTAGCTTATTTCTTGGCAGCTCATCAATGTACCAAAAACTTCCAAATTATACGATAATATCCTAGATGAAGTCTTAGAATCTAATACGGCAATGGAAGATGACACTTGGTAACTATTCTTTGATGGCACATCAAGAATAGGACCCAAAGGCAACATAGTAGCCAGAGTTGGCATAGTCCTAGTATCTCCTAAAAAAACTACTCATTCATCGAGCATATTCTCTCAGTGAACCATGTTCCAATAACGTGAAAGAGTATAATTCTCTGCTTATTGGTCTCCAATTAGATAAAGAATTGGACATAGAATATCTTGAAGCCTATAGAGATTCTAAACTGATAGTCAATCAGATCAGGTGAGAGTATGAGGTTCGACATAAAGACCTTATCGCTTATCATCAAGTGGCAATCAAACTGGATTTTACTTTCAAATAATTCTTCATCGAGCATGTTTCTTATTTATAGAATATGGAATCTGATGCTTTGGCCAGCCTAGCAGCATCATTGGTTGTTTTCTTAAAGAGACGACACTCAATTATGATAAAAAGACGAGAGTTGTTATGTACAAAAACTAACTTTCATTTTGAACAGAGCTACGTCATAACTTTAACTTCCATGGATAAAGATTGAAGAAACCCTTTTATAGACTACGTTGCTTATGTGATTCTTCCAAAGATCCCAAAGAAGCCACTTCCATTAAAATACGCTCACTTCGATTCTATTATAACGCCTCGTCTAAAATGTTATATCGTTGTTCTTATGATGGATTGCTTCTACGTTGTCTTTCCAACCATGAAGTGAGACAATCACTCCGTGAGGCTCATGAGGGCATCTGTGGAGCACATCAGCCGGGTCCTAAATTATAAGACCATCTCAGGAGAATGGGTTATTATTGGCCCACTATGGTGACAGATACCATAGACTATGCCTATAAATACAGATCATGTCAAATTCATGCTAATTTTATCCACCAATCAGTAGTGTTCTTACACACTACAGCTACCTCTTAACCTTTTGAATCTTGGAGAATTGATATTATTGGTCCAATCAGCCCTTCTTCTTCTAGAAGATATCAGTTTATACTTGCAATAATTGATTACTTCTCCAAATGGACAAAAGTAGTTCCTCTTATCAAATTTAAAATGTCTAACATAATTAACTTCATTAAAACCATATTATCTATCATTTCGGTGTTCCCCGAAGGATAATACATGACATCAGGCCAAAATTTGTCATTCAAGCATTTTATCAGTTCTGTGACAAGAATTGAATCCAGAATGTAGTATCTACGGCCTACAATCTAGTAGCCAACGGTTTAGCAGAAGCCTTCAACAACACCATAATCAAACTCCTTAAAAAATTGTCTCATCCAAAAAATACGATTGGAATGAGAAACTCGGAGAGTGTTTATGGGCTTATCGTACGACAGTTCAAACTCTAACTAGTTATACACCATTCTCTCTGGTCTATGGATATGAAACGGTCCTTATACTGATAATCCAGATACCTTCTCTCAGAATAACTATTGCTAATGAGCTAATAGTAGAGAATAATAATTGATTACGCCTGAAAGAATTAGAAGCATTGGATGAAAAGTGCTAGTATGTTCAACAGTGTATTGAACTATACTAAGCACGCATTTTAAGAGCTTTTAATCGAAAGGTCAAGGAAATAATATTCTAGGTCGGTTAATTGGTCCTTTCATTGAGGAGACCTATGATCACAACCCATAAGAGCAAAGGCAAATTTTAGGCTTAATTTGAATATCCTTAAGTGGTGGAGATAGTATTCTCTAACGGAGCCTACAGGCTTGTCACCCCCATATTTTAGATTAGGAATATTTTTATCTTTTCATAATTAATGTGTAAATGATTGCGTGATAATTAATTATATTTAAATTACTATAATTTATTTGATTGTTGTACATTATCGTTATTTCGATAATTAGAGCACTACACTAGCCATTGTCTTCCAACAGATTTTATACCCTTATCCTAGATGTGCCAAACTATTATTTTGATCTTTGTGTGACTCATAACTGTGTCTTGTTGTGCTTTATTGTAGTCGTACAATATTCGTCGCAAACGACTATATTTAATTTGAGATAAATCAAAACTTGTATCCTTGTGTGTTCCAATCAAAATTGGAGACACAATCTCGACCCATTTTGAGCAACCCAAATTAGGATAATATTTTATTCTGAGTCTACTTCATTCATGACACTTGTGATCCACTTAACTTCAGTCCCTTGTACTTCTAATTAATTTTAGAACACCACTTGTATTTATTTTAACTAAATTAAATCATAAACCTCACTTTGTGCAATTTTCTATTTGTTGGGCACTTTTGTGCAAAAGTGCATTAGGGTATCCATCTCGTTGGACACAACACGTGAATAAATCCATTTCTCCTTTATATATAATTTCTATAATTATGGGAGTTTGCAATGCAACATCAACCTCCTTGAACCATGGCCTTCAAAACCTTGAACCAATACAATCATAGCAATTCATTTTGAACCCATTTGAATCATGGCCCTTGAAATCCTACATGAGAAGGCCTAATCCCAAGAGGGGTTGACCAAGCCCTAATTCTAGGTTAACCCAATACTTTATATATATATATAAATAATTATTTTCCTTTTTTTTCTTTTTCTTTCAACCTAACCAAACCTCCCAGCCGACATACACCGCCACCTTTCCTGTTCATCCTTCTTCTTCCCGCCTACCCTTCACCGGAGACCTGATGCCCTCAACCATCGAGACTGACTGAAGACTCCTCCACACGACAACCCGTTGCACCCTCCAGACTCGCCATCCCCGCCTCCACACGTCGCTTGACCACTGAAACTCGACCCGCCGCCTCACCATCTCCCCGACTTTGACCTTTGCCTGCACCCGAGCATACGACCTCGTCGACCGGAGCCGACTCCTCGCCATCAACTGCACAGCGCTGGATCTTCCCCTCCCTTTGGTCACCCTCCATCGCTTGAACCACGGATTCCTCCTTACAGCTGAGCCGACCGGAACAGTACAACCCCGCCATCCTCGCCTGAAAGTCACCTTCCCTCCTTCGACTCGCCTAAGAACCCACCGAGCCTCGCTTGAATCTGACTGTACACTGTCTTCATGACCCCCCTGAATACCGGACCGCCTCACCTGAGTTCTCCTCGGCTATCCCCGATTCTCATCACCTCCATAATCATCAACATCATCGACACCATCACCATTATCAGCATCATCACCTTCACTATCATCACCTTCGTCGTTGTCAATGTCGTCGTCATCGCCGATCTTGTGTGCATACACAGGTTCGAATTCCCTCTTGTGTACATGTATATGTACGTGAATACGCATATTTTATGATTGTGTGCATATTTATATGATAGTATACGCGTATTGTTGGTATATAGTTATATAATTGGTAAATATGCATGGTACATGTATTAGTATATATTTAAATGTATTTTGGTATATATATATAGTATAATCTTTTAATTAGTATATATACATATATATATGTATTGTATATGTCTCCCTAGTATAGGTTTAATATATATACATAGTATAAATTCTATTAAGTATATATATATATATATATATATATATATATATATATATATATATATATATATATATTATATATAATTAATGAGTATTAATGTATATGTTAGTTAATAATATGTCTATGTACTAGATGAGCCGAGTGTAACCACGGATACCCCATAGTTACATTGACCTGTGACCATGTAACACATTAGCAGACTACCATATGTACACCGACGTACTGGCAAGACCCGTATCATTGACTGTCTGTTATGCACAGCAACTACAGACGTGATACCCCTAGCATAGTCTCTGAGTTTATTGTGTTTGATTGTGTGTGTTAGTGTAATATCTGAAGCAATATTGTATTATATGATATGTCTATAGGACTGTTGAATCTTTCAGACGATACCTTGGAAATAGGACATTGGTATTGCCAGCTAAGGACCACAGGTGAGTACATTCTCTAACAGTTTCCATTATGTTGATTATCTCTATAATTCTAGTTATATAGCATACATGATTTCGATATTGTTGTTTACACGAGTTGGCATTATCGATACCTGTCACGATGAGTCATGATTTTGAATCCATCGTGTTAACTGGGGAAAATGGGAAAATATTAGTAGCTTATGTGATCATACCCAACTCTACTTGCATCATAGCTCACCCATACCTCATGTCGGTACAGCCTGACCATTACATGCCTCATAGCCTATTATGTATGATTAGCCTGACTATTGCTTGCATCATAGCTACCGGATGGTTAGCCTGACCTTACATGAATCATAGCTAGTCATACATAGCAAACCTAATCAGTCCCAAACTGATCACATGATATGCTGATGTTTCACACACGTAGTTAGATGTTCTTGACATGTATCTCTAGTATATTGATCTAGCATCTCTACATATTCTAGTTATTGTTCTAGTACTCATTTATATTCTAGTTCATTGTTCTAGCATGCACCTGTATTTTTATTCATTGCTAGATGTACATTGATGATGATATGCTCCAGTACTCCATTATTGCCAGTATTCCTTAATTCTAGTACTTCTTTATTCCAGTATTTTTTATGCCAATATTTATATCTATCTTTTATTTCTTTATACTTTGTTATAGATTTTGTCAATATATGTGGAACTGCTGTTAGTGTTTGTACTTCATTCTAATCCTGACTGGATATTTTTTCCAGACGATCTTTAGGATTTCTGTAGCACACACTATGGACCGGGTATAGATGCAGACTACACACTAGAGATTTTAGAGGAGACTATTCCTTTAGAAGAGACATTACCTGCAGCTATCTAGGAAGTATTTATCTTATGCACTGAAACTTATTTAAGGTTATTGAGTTTTTGTTTAGACTTATTCTTAGTTTATGTTGAGACTTATGGAGACTTTATGTTGGACAGCTAGACTGTAGTTTATCTATATTTTGAGACATGGTATTTGACTATGTCATTCTTCTTATCTTCTATCGTGCCTTATACTCTTATAGTGGTTGGGATTGAGTTTACTTTATGAGATATTGTGAGATGTATATTGTCCTCCATATAAGAGATTGTGAGTTATATTAGTATTTATTGTGACCTAAATAGCGTTCTACCGTCGATGCTGCGACGTAGGCTAGACGTACCCACGACTCATGCCCAAATTCTGGGTACGAGTCGTGACACATTTTTAGTGGTGACCCATGTTGGTCTAACTTCATAAGTTGTGCGATGTCGTGGTAGTGCGACAACTTAGTTGTACTACTACGAGCCTGCGATAGGATATAGAAAATAGGATTTAGGATGAGAGTATGCTCAATCACACTAGAAAAATTCTGATATTTGCTATACTATTATAAATAATTGATTCCTTTAGAATTTTACTGTCCTTCCTTGATGATATCGTATCTATCGCCTAAATTGATTCTTTTGATATGTCTTCAGGATGCCGTCGCAGACTAGATCTCTGAGAGCGGGACCATCAACTTCAGAGGGGCCTGCCTCCTCTCAAGCTGACGAACAGACATCTGGAGTTCTGTCATGACCCGCACCCAGATGAATCGGGTACCGGTTCGCGAGTACATCCAGCCTACGCCGCAGCGTCGGCTGTAGTACGCTGTCTAGACCATATTCACAGGTAATTTAAAATCTAGCTCATTCACAATAAATAAATAGGCAAGAATAATAATAGGAAATAGGAATGCTAAGATTTCATAAGACAAAATATGACATCCAAATCCATAGTTTAATACAGAACCAGAAGATAAATCGGGGACAAACCCGAGTATTATGCTAAAAGAAAAATACTAGCTAACTGGCTAACTACTCCTCAAAAGTAGTCTCCTGAGTAGGAACTGGCTCCTCAACTGTATCATCTGCTACGCCATATGGGCCATAAAAGGTGGGGGCATAGTCCTCATCATCGCCTAATATCAACGGATCCAGTCAGGAAAGGAGCAAAGTACCAATACACAACAAAGCTTAAACTAAATAATTATGACAAGTAGTAAAAACTGACTAAGTATCATGATAAGAATATGCATAATAAGTAGTAAAATTAACTAAGGGTTAATTGCTATAAATCAGGGATATGAGTAAAATAGAATTATAATGAGACAAGAAAATGGAACTGCAACAAGATAAAGAAACTATGTGTGTGTGATTGTGTATTTAGAATACATAGTTGGCATGTAGGGGGTTATAAGGCTAATCCGGCACGTCATAGACGGCTATCAGTCAGGAATAATCGAGTATCCGGCTAATGGTACAGTCGCGTACCAACAGCTATCAGTCAGGACAGGGGGAAGGGTAAACTACATGCCTCCTAGTATTCTCCCTCCCGACACGAAAAGTAAGACATGAAATCCAAATCCTAACACTAAGTGTAATCATCCAATGGTGCTAGTAGAGCAAGGAACTAATTACCATAATATAAAGAATAAACTTGAAGTGCAGGTACTTGCCTGATGTTTGGATTCCAACTACGGTTCTGTTCTCGAGAAATTTCCAGAAATGTCTCCGGATGCTGAAATAAATATTACCATCATGCTCAGAAGATATCAAATAGCTAGAAACGCCAGTCCTTGAGTCTAATTTGGAGACAAGGGCAAAAACGATAATTTCAGGGTCAAAGGTCTCCAAATCTGTCCAACTTAGTGTCAACGGGTCAGGAACGATGATACGAACCCAACGAAACTTTCAAAATTGGATTCCGATGAGCCGATCACAAAATCGCCCGTCGAGTGGGGCCGGTGGGGCCCACGACACACGATTTTGTCAACGTTCTCAGAATCAAACCAAACTTTGGTCACAGGACCAGCGTATCGCTACGAGTCCGATGGTGCAAGTTTTCTTTCAATCCGACGTGTGTACACAAAGTTAGGGCATAATCCAGAAAAGGCGGATACGGGGCATTGTCCGCGGATACGCGTTGATCCCGGTGTGCATGCACACCCGAATCGACTTCTGCAAAATCCCACACGTTCGTATCAACGACACGCACGTATCCGTGAAGACCGCGCGCGACCAAGTCATCCCGTTTGGCGGGGCGTACCCAGTTCCAGGGTGAATCGGGGCATTATTTTTCCTGTTTTTGGATCGCGGTTCGCGATCGCCACAGGACGCGATGCCCCGAGCGGGTTGCACGGGCACCGAGAGGGTCATACAGGCTACGCAACGCAACTGACGGGATCAGAAATGGGGTTACGAGCAAAAAGATACGCGTACCTGAACAGGGTCAGAAAAAACCCAGAAATCTCGTGTCCGACACGTGTCCGACACGTGTCCGACACGTGTCCTGTACACGAGGAATCCTAGGGTTAGGGTTAGGGTTCTGTGGAGGAGGCGAGGGGAGGCTGGAGGCGGCGCGTGGGAGGCGGCCGAAGGCACGGCGGGGGCGCGTGGCCGCGGGCGACGGCTGCCGGAGCGGAGCAGCCGCTGCTGTTGGCTGCTGCTGCTCGGGGCGCCGGAGGGGCGGAGGAAGGAGGAGGAGAAGGGAGAAGGAGGAGGAGGTTGGACGAGGCGCTGGCGGCTCGGCGGCACGGCGAGGTGGTCGCCGGGGGAGTGGCATGGCGTCGGGTGAGGCGGCTAGGGCGGTGGCGGTTCGGCCGGAGGGAGAGGGGAGAAGGTGTTTAAGTAGGGGAGCGGGGGAGGTCGGCTCCGAACGAGGCGGTGGAGGGGCCGACGGGTGCGGGAACGTGGCGGGGTCGTGGGGCGTGGGCCGGGCGAGGCGGGGCGTGGCCGGAGGCGGCGGATCCGACGGAAGACGCGGGGGGGGGAGACGGGTCAGGGGAGAGGGAAAGCGGGTCGGGCGGCGGGTCGGGTTCGGTCGGACGGACCCGACCCGACCCGTTAGACACGGGCTGGGCCGCGGGCTGGGCTGCGGGCCAGGGTTTGGATTTGGGCAGGGGTTTGGGCTGGGCTGGAAAATAAATTAAATAAATAAATAAACAAATAATTAATTAATAATTAATTAAATAGTTTTTAGGTGATTAAAAATAGGTCCGGGGTCCAATAAATTCCAGAAAAATTATTCTAAGTCCAGTTTTTCATTTTACACCCAAAAATATTATTTTCATAATATTTTAATAGTAATTAACAGCAAATAAAAATTAATTAATTACCAAGAGCCTAGGTTTTAATTACAGAAAAATCCCGAAAATTCCAGAAAATTGTGAAAAGTCCAAATTAATAATTCCTGAAAATCAGGAGGCTTACAATCTACCCAACTTATAAAAATTTCATCCTCAAAATTAAAAATATGGCATAATCTATTAATCCTTTATGTACATAAGGCAAGTCAATCGCAATCTCCTTGCGATAATCAAAATTCTAATCATATCCATTGCAATCACTTCAAGGTTAAGATGACCACTGTTCCAATCAAAATTTCCACCTATGGTTATCTTTTCTCACTTTCTCAAATTATCCATATCCATATCCAAATTTAAATTAAATTCTTATAACATCTTCAAAATTTAAATAAGCATGTAAATTTTATCTCCCGATCTCTAATTATCATAATCTCCTCTAGAAGTAATCCGAGTCCAATATTATTCCCATTTATACTTATAAATTTTTGTATGCTTCGACTTTTAAAACTCCATTCACATCCTCAACGTTTCAAATAGGTAGTCCAACCATCAAATTTTAAATTCTTAATTCCAATCATCAAATTGAAAATAATTTAATGCAATTCACCAATGTTCAAGTCTGAAATGCTATATTTTTATCCTCTAAATTCAAATTGATAATTTTACCTTCATTATTCCAAATTTAAATCATGTACCTAAGGTATAAATATTGGGTCCTCAATATCAAGAATTTTGAAGTTCATTAATCCTCATCATCTTAGTCATTCTTCTAAAATTCTCAAAATTGAAATGGCTTGAACCTCTCCCAATCTAAGCTTTACTCGATTATAATCCAAAAGAAATTTCTCTCGAGTTGACAATGCACTGCTACCCAACTTAGAATTTATCCATCTATCACATAAGGCTATATACCTTAAGAAAATATTCTTTAATTTATTTACTCATGTCCTTCAATCCTCGAAACTTCAACGCCGATCATATTATATATGATATATCCTTAATTACGGAAGAATAATCCTCAAATATGTGATCGGCCTATGGGGTATATCTAGTACTCTCCGTGTATCAAACTTATACCAAGCACGAGATTTTATCTTTCCGAAATAAGGGAAGACGAAGATCAATAATAAAGAGTTCAAGGGTGAGGTAATAGAATAGAAGTATCGAGATCAAGGTGTTTAAAGAATTCAAATGGGAATTGTTAAGCAGTGGTGGATTAAAATCCTATTCTGGTAATCATTTGTTCGCATGCTCATATTAGTACAGTTATGTAACTGATACGATATGCTCAGTCATATCTAGAGGGAAAGTATACTAGTCAACTATATATCTCAATCCACGTGAAGTAGTCGTGCGAAGAGTGAACCAAAATGCATTAAGGTTTATCAGACCGTAATATACTGATTCTGAATAGACAGTTGTATTAGTGTATCGACCCAATAATACATATGTCATGAACAAGCTTGATGAAAGGATAAGCTTGCAAAACTAGGCTATATTAGCGGCATAAGTCAAGGTGGTACAACAATTATAAGTACGCTAGATGATGATGGAAGGAGGTACAACTTAATTCAAGCTCACAAAACAATAACAAAATAATCATCATTAATAAAAGACTCTACAATCTCTACAGTTATCAAATACAAAAGCATACCAGGTTATTTAGCAAGTTCAAAATTATTAGGTTGGGGCTGAGGTCACGAACCAATAGGCACGAGCTAAAACAAGACTAGAAACGGCAGCTACAAATCACTTACGCGCATTAGCTACTCCAAGAGTCTGCGCGTTCTCCATGGTCATCGCGAAAGCTTGTCCGCGTCCTTGTGGTGGATTCCTCTGCTGCTGTTGGGCCTGTTAGAAGAGTGCTGCTTGTGGTACCAAGGGTGGTCTCGGTTCGGGTATTGGTAGAGCTTGTTGGTTTATCACAGCATCTCGTGGTGATCTTGTAGGAATCTCGTCGCTTGCTGGTAGATCCATTACTCTGTATCCAAAATAAATGATAAGAGGCACACAGGAACCAAGGCAGGATAAAAGTCAAGGAATTTATTCGAATCCGAGATAGATATCAAGAACGATTCAAGCAAGTGGATGAGATCCTAAAACTTATCCTATTCTTACTGCAGGTCTGTTCGGTCCCTAAGTTAAAACCGAACAATTTAGTCGTTGGACCTGCATGGGCCACCATAAAAATATGTCACAACCCGCACCCAGATGAATCGGGTACCGGTTCGCGAGTACGTCCAGCCTACGCCGCAGCGTCGGCGGTAGTACGCTGTCTAGACCATATTCACAGGTAATTTAAAATCTAGCTCATTTACAATAAATAAATAGGCAAGGATAATAACAAAAAATAGGAATGCTAAGATTTTAGAAAACAAAATGTGACATCCAAATCCATAGTTTAATACAGAACCAAAAGATAAACCGGGGACAAACCCGAGTATTATGCTGAAAGAAAAATACTAGCTAACTGGCTAACTACTCCTCAAAAGTAGTCTCCTGAGTAGGAACCGGCTCCTCAACTGTATCATCTGCTATGCCATATGGGCCATAAAAGGTGGGGGCATAGTCCTCATCATCGCCTAATATCAACGGATCCAGTTAGGAAAGGAGCAAAGTACCAATACACAACAAAGCTTAAACTAAATAATTATGACAAGTAGTAAAAACTGACTAAGTATCATGATAAGAATATGCATAATAAGTAGTAAAATTAACTAAGGGTTAATTGCTATAAATCAGGGATATGAGTAAAACAGGATTATAATGAGACAAGAAAATGGAACTGCAACAAGATAAAGAAACTATGTGTGTGTGATTGTGTATTTAGAATACATAGTTGGCATGTAGGGGGTTATAAGGCTAATCCGGCACGTTATAGACGGCTATCAGTCAGGAATAATCGAGTATCCGGCTGATGGTACAGTCGTGTACCAATAGCTATCAGTCAGGACAGGGGGAAGGGTAAACTACATGCCTCCTAGTATTCTCCCTCCCGAAACGAAAAGCAAGACATGAAATCCAAATCCTAACACTAAGTGTAATCATCCAATGGTGCTAGTAGAGCAAGGAACTAATTACCATAATATAAAGAATAAACTTGAAGTGCAGGTACTTGCCTGATGTTTGGATTCCAACTACGGTTCTGTTCTCGAGAAATTTCTAGAAATATCTCCGGATGCTGAAATAAATATTACCATCATGCTCAGAAGATATCAAATAGCTAGAAACGCCTGTCCTTGAGTCCAATTTGGAGACAAGGACAAAAACGGCAATTTTGGGTCAAAATAGGGTCCACATGTGGGCCCGCTTTGCACCGAAAAATGTGTCAGGGTCAAAGGTCTCCAAATCTGTCCAACTTAGTGTCAACAGGTCAGAAACGATAATACGAAGCCAACGGAACTTCCAGAATTAGATTCCGATGAGCCGATCACAAAATCGCCCGTCGAGTGGGGCCTATAGGGCCCACGACACGCGATTTTGTCAACGTTCTCAGAATCGAACCAAACTTGGGTCACAGGACCAGCGTATCGCTATGAGTCTGATGGCGCAAGTTTCGTTTCAATCCGACGTGTATACACAAAGTTAGGACGTGATCCAAAAAAGGCGAATACGGGGCGTTGTCTGCGGATACGCGTTGATCCCGGTGTGCATGCACACCCGAATTAACTTCTGCAAAATCTTACACGTCCGTATCAACGACACGCATGTATCCGTGAAGACCACGTGTGACCAAGTCGTCCAGTTTGGCGGGGCGTACCCAGTTCCGAGGTGAATCAGGGCGTATTTTTCCTGTTTTTGGATTGCGGTTCGCGATCGCCACAGGACGCGATGCCCCGAGCGGGTTGCACGGGCACCGAGAGGGTCATACAGGCTACGCAACGCAACTGACGGAATCAGAAACGGGGTTACGAGCAGAAAGATACGCATACCTGAACAGGGTCAGAAAAACCCGGAAATCTCGTGTCTGACACGTGTCCGACACGTATCCTGTACACGAGGAGTCCTAGGGTTAGGGTTAGGGTTCTGTGGAGGCGGCGAGGGGAGGCCGGAGGTGGCGCACGGGAGGCGGCCGGAGGCACGGCGGGGGCGCGTGGCCCCGGGCGGCGGCTGCCGGAGCGGCGCAGCCGCTGCTGTTGGCTGCTGCTGTTCGGGGCGGAGGAAGGAGGAGGAGAAGGGAGAAGGAGGAGGAGGCTGGGCGAGGCGCTGGCGGCTTGGCGACGCGGCGAGGTGGTCGACGGGGGAGTGGCGTGGCGTTGGGTGAGGCGGCTAGGGCGGTGGCGGTTCGGCCGGAGGGAGAGGGGAGAAGGGGTTTAAGTAGAGGAGCGGGGAAGGTCGGCTCCGGGCGAGGCGGTGGAGGGGCCAACGGGTGCGGGGATGTGGCGGGGTCGTGGGGCGTGGGCCGGGCGAGGCGAGGCGGGGCGTGGCCGGAGGCGGCGGATCCGGCGGAAGACGCGGTGGGGGGGAGACGGGTCAGGGGAGAGGGAAAGTCGGTCGTGCGGCGGGTCGGGTTCGGTCGGACGGACCCGACCCGACCCGTTAGACACGGGCTGGGCCGTGGGCCAGGGTTTGGATTTGGGCCGGGGTTTGGGCTGGGCTGGAAAATAAATTAAATAAATAAATAAACAAATAAATAATAATTAATTAATTAAATAGTTTTTAGGTGATTAAAAATAGGTCCGGGGTCCAATAAATTCCAGAAAAATTACCCTAAGTCCAGTTTTTTATTTTACACCCAAAAATATTATTTTTATAATATTTTAATATTAATTAACAGTAAATAAAAATCAATTAATTACCAAGAGCTTAGGTTTTAATTACAGAAAAATCCTGAAAATTCCAGAAAATTATGAAAAGTCCAAATTAATAATTCCTGAAAATCAGGGGGCTTACAAGTTCCTCCTATATCTCCTGTTCATGTGGGAGTAATTACAGCTAACGGAATTCCTCCTCCACCTGTTCAGAGGATTGCCCCAGCTATGACGGGCAACCTTTCACCACCACCGATACCGATTCTCGGAGGAGTGCCCACTGATGGGGCACAGATGTTCGTTCTGATCTAGGGCATGTTAGAGGCCTAGAGAGTATCAGCAGAAGCTCATCATATTTAAGTTGAAGCCCAGAGGGTGCATGCAGAGGCACACCAGGTGCAGACAGAGCTGATGAGAGAGAGCATAGAAAATGCTCATCAGGTGGCTCTCCAGGCTGTGGAGAGAGTAGCACAACGCCAGCTGCATCCTGGCCAACAACACCAGAGGCCAGGTACTATAGTGGACTTTAAGAGGATGATGCCTCGAGAGTTCAAAGGTACTGAGGGGATACTCTATGTTGACGTATGGCTAGAGGATATAGAGAGAAACTTGCGTTTGGCGTAGATTTTGGAGATTCTTCATATCGAGGCCGCTGGCAGTCAGATGTTTGATATCGTGCTGATGTGGTATCGTACAGAGCCGAGACTCGCTGATGGAGGACTTACTGGAGGACTTCAAGGAGCTCTTCAAGGAGAAGTTCTTTCCTGACGTAGCTTTGGGATCCTTGGAAAGTCAGTTCCATGACTTAGTCCAAGGGAGCATGTCAGTTGACGAATACGCTACAGAGTTTTGTCGTTTGAGTCGATTTGCGCTATTGATGATTCGAGACCCAGGAGACAGAGCACAAAAATTTAGGAAGGGATTGAATAGAGAGATCAAGTCTCGTACTTTGGGATGACATATTACTACGTTTGAGGGTATTCTGATGGATGCCCAGATTGCTGAAGATGACTTGGACCTCAGGCCCAAGAGAGAACGCGACACTTCTGGAGGAACAGGTGGTAACAAAGGACCGGCCAAGCACCCATACTTTCAATAACAACAGAGGTCGTACCAGCACCAGCACCAGCAACAGGCACCAGTTCAAGGACACATCCAGCAGTAGCAGCCACAAAGACAGAGTTAGCCCGTTGCCTAGTGTATGTATTACGGAAAGATGGGACATAGTAGAAACATCTGCAGGAAGAGAATGGATACATGCTTGTCCTGTGGATCATCAGCACATCAGCTGAGAGACTGTCCATCTATTCAGACTCGTCAATATGGAGCATCCACTCAGAGAGGACCAGCCAGAGTACCTACTGTACCAAGTGGCTAGCAGAGGGGACCTCCACTTCCACCACAACAGCAGAGGTTTGCTCAGCACCAGCAATAGCAGAGAGGAGCACCACAGGGACGAGCTTATGCCATAACGACTGAGGAGGACGAGCCAGCTGGAGACATGATTTTAGGTTCAGTTTTTCTCGATTCTATTCCAGCACTTGCATTATTTAATTCTGGCACTTCCCATAGTTTCATATCTGTATCTTATGCCCTTAAGCATCAATTAGAAATGGAACCATTAGATAGGACTTGCAAGATTATGACTGGAGGAGGCATTATCCTAGTTCATGATTATTGCAAGGACCAGAGAGTGTCATTGGAAGGCCGAGAGTTGAGCTTGAGTTTACTCGTTATGCCACTTTCGGGATACAATATTATACTCGAAATGGACTGGTTGAGTAAACACCATGCTTCTATAGATTGTCACGGAGGCAGGGTAATATTTTGACCACCAGGAGAACCAGAGTTTGAGGTCGTCAGAGGAGAAGCAAAGCAGAGCAGAGGCACTTTTGCGGAGCCAGGATGGAAGAAGAGGAGTTACCACATCCACTGATAGCGGAGTTCTTAGATGTATTTCCAGAGGAGTTACCAGGCTTGCCACCAGACAGAGATATTAAATTCTCTATAGACTTGGTACCAGGAGTGGAGCCTATTTCGCAACATGTCTATAGAGTCAACAATAGCGAGCTAGTAGAACTGAAGAAGCAAGTTGAGGAGCTGCAAGACAGAGGTTTTATGAGATCCAGTTCATCGCCATGGGGAGCACCGGTATTATTCGTACCAAAGAAGGATGGCACGATATGCATGTGTATCGATTATAGAGCTCTGAACAACCTCACTATCAAGAACAAATACCCGCTGCCAAGGATAGATGATCTTTTCGATCAGTTGAGCAGAGCGAAGGTGTTATCAAAGATAGACTTGAGGTCAGGCTATCACCAGGTGAAGGTGAAGAGAGAAGACATACCGAAGACAACTTTTCGGACCAGATATGGCCAGTTTGAAATTACAGTAATGTCGTTTGGTTTAACCAATGCACCAGCAGTATTCATGAACTTAATGAACAAGATATTCCATCAGTACCTTGACAAGTTCGTAGTGGTGTTTATTGATGACATTCTTGTGTATTTGAAGACCCCAGAGGAGCACGAAGAGCACCTGAGGCTAGTCTTGGAGACTCTCGGGAAGGAAGAGTTGTACGAAAAGCTTTCAAAGTGTGAGTTCTTCCTTGACAAGGTTGAATTCCTTGGACATATGGTGACGGGTGACAGAATTTCAGTTAACCCAAAGAAGATTGAAGCAGTGGAAACATAGGCTACCCCCAGTACGATAGCTGAAATCAGGAGCTTTCTTGGACTAGCAGGATACTACAGGAGGTTTGTACAATACTTCTCCAAGATTGTAGAGCCAATGACTAGGCTGACCAAGAAAGATGTAGATTTTGTCTGGACAGAGGAATATCAGGCCGCATTTGATGAGCTGAAGAAGAGATTGACAACAGCACCAGTTTTGACATTGCCGTCAGGGACAGGTGGATTCACTATCTACAGTGATGCTTCAGAAAAAGGTTTAGGATGCGTTCTTCAACAGCACAAAAAAGTAATTGCCTATTCTTTAAGACAATTATGACCTGATGAAAAAAATACCCTACTCACGATTTAGAGTTAGCAGCAGTTATCTTTCATCTAAAACTGTGGAAACACTATCTGTACAGAGAGCGTATAGAGATTTTCATAGACCATAAGAGCTTAAAGTACGTATTTACACAGAAGAAGATAAACATGAGGCAGAGAAGGTGGTTAGAGTTGATTAAAGACTTTGACATCTTATTACAGTACCATCCAAGAAAGGCCAACGTAGTAGCCGATGACTTAAGAAGGTATTCGATGGTTATGTACTTGACAACAAATAGACATTTATTAGCTGATCTTGAGAGCTTGGGAATTAAAGTACTAGTTCTAGGTGTTAAGATTCAGATGTGGAGATTGCAGATACAATCTGAGCTGATGGACAGAATTAGAGCTACACAGTATGATGATGAGACTCTAAGGAATATCAGGGCACATTCGGACAGGATTGATAGATGACTTCACTATTGCGGATGATAGATCTTTATGACATAGCACGAGGATGTGTGTGCCAAGTGGAGAGCTGCACGAAGAGGTTTTGTAGGAGGCACATCGCTCTCACTACTCGATGCATCCCAGAGCAGACAAGATGTATCAAGATTTGAGGGAGCATGTATGGTGGTATGGTATGAAGCGCGAGGTAGAATACTTTGTATCCCAATATTTAGTGTGCCACCAGGTAAAAGCAGATCGACAGAGGATATGAGGATTTCTTTAACCTTTACCCATTACAGAGTGGAAGTGGGAGCATGTGACTATGGACTTCATTTCAGGACTTCCACGTTCTCCAGAAGAAAAGGACATAATTTGGGTCATCGTGGATAGGTTAACTAAATCAACCCACTTCTTACCATTCAAAGTGGGTACATCGACAAAGAGGTTAGCAGAGATGTACGTGTAACAGACTGTCAGATTATATGGAGTTCCTGTGAGTATTATCTCGGATCAGGATAGTCATTTCACTTCCCATTTCTGGAGGAGTCTGTAGGCTAGCTTGGATACTCAGCTCAAGTTTAGTACCGCGTATCATCCCCAGACAGACAGGCAGTCTGAAAGGAATATTCAGACTCTTGAAGATATACTACGCACTTGTGTTTTGGATCTCGGAGGTTCTTGGAAGGATCATCTACACCTAGTAGAGTTTGCTTACAACAACAGCTACTAGACCAGCATTGAGATATCACCATTCGAGGCTTTATATGGACGAAGGTGTCGTACACCATTATCTTGGGATGACGTTGGAGAAAGAGCTTGTTAGGATCAGAAATGGTCGTGGATGCAGCAGAAATGGTGAAACTTATCAAAGATAGACTACGGGTGGCGCATGACAGACAGCGGCATTGGACCGATAGCCACCGTAGACCCCTAGAGTTTTAGGTATAGGTTTTATTCTTTTGGTTTGTGATTATTTTGTTTTAGATTGTGTATTAAGATTATTTGTTCTAGGTTGGTGATTTGGTGTTCCTACGGATTTCTCCAACACGGGGCATGATTTGTTTTGGTAGAGGCAAAAAGCTTAGTCCATGATACATCGGACCTTTCAGTATTCTTGCAAGGGTCGGTGCAGTGGCATATAGACTTAACTTGCCGCCTGCTCTAGAAGGAGTGCATGAAGTATTCCACGTGTCGCAGCTGAGACGGTATGTGGCAGATCCTAGTCACGTACTAGATCACTCGGAGATCGTGGTTGGACCGACGCTCAGCTATCCTGAACAACCCATTGAGATCTTGGATCATAGAGAGAAGGTATTGCGAAACCAGACTATTCCCTTGGTTCGTGTTGCATGAAGACATCACTCTCCAGGAGAGTCAACTTGGGAAAGAGAGGACGAAATACGCGAGCAGTATCCGTATCTCTTCGAGACTTGAGGTATAATTCTTGTTTGATTGTTTGTTCTTGTGCTAGTTTATTTTTAATTTCGAGGACAAAATTCTTTTAAGGAGGGTAGACTTGTCACCCCCACATTTTAGATTAGGGGTATTTTCGTCTTTTCATAATTAATATGTAAATGATTGCGTGATAATTAATTATTTTTAAATTGCTGTGATTTATTTGATTGTTGTACATTATCGTTGTTTCGATAATTAGAGCACTACACTAGCAATTGTCTTCCAACAGATTTTACACCCTTGTCCTATACGTGCCAGACTGTTATTTTGATCTTTGTGTGACTCATAACTGTGTCTTGTTGTGCTTCATTTTAGTTGCACAATATTCTTCGCAAACGACTATATTTAATTTGATATAAATCAAACCTTGTATCCTTGTATGTTCCAATCAAAATTGGAGACACAATCTTGACCCATTTTGAGCAACCCAAATTAGGGTAATATTCTATTCTGAGTCTACTTCATTCATGATACTTGTGTCCCACTTAACTTCAGTCCCTTATACTTCTAATTAATTTTAGAACACCACTTGTATTTATTTTAACTAAATTAAATCATAAACCTCACTTTTTGTAATTTTCTATTTGTTGGACACTTTTGTGCAAAAGTGCATTAAGGTATCCATCCCGTTGGATATGATACGTGAATAAACCCATTTCTCCTTCATGTATAATTTCCATAATTGTGGGAGTGTGCAATGCAACATCAACCTCCTTGAACCATGGCCTTCAAAATCTTGAACCAATACAATCCTAGCAATTCATTTTGAACCCATTTGAATTATGGCCCTTGAAATCCTACATGAGAAGGCCCAATCCCAAGAGGGTTTGACCAAGCCCTAATTCTAGGTTAACCCAATACTTTATACATATATATAAATAATTATTTTTCTTTTTTTTCTTTTTCTTTCAACCTAACCAAACCTCCCAGCCGACATACACCCCCACCTTTCCTGTTCATCCTCCTTCTTCCCGCCGACCCTTCACCGGAGACCCGCTGCCCTCAACCGTCAAGACTGACCGGAGACTCCTCCACACGACAACCCGCTGCACCCTCCAGACTCGCCATCCCCGCCTCTACACGTCGCTTGACCACTGAAACTCGACCCGCCGCCTCGCCATCTCCCCGACTTCGACCTTCGCCTGCACCCGAGCACGCGACCTCGTCCACCGGAGCCGACTCCTCGCTATCTACTGCACAACGTCGGATCTTCCTCTCCCTCCGATCACCCTCCATCACCTGAACCCCGGCTTCCTCCTCATAGCTGAGCCAACCAGAGCAGTACAGCCCCGCCATCCTCGCCTAAAAGTTACCTCCCCTCCTTCGACTCGCCTGAGAACCCACTGAGCCTCGCCTGAATCTGACTGTACATCGTCTTCACGACCCCGCTGAATACCGGACCACCTCACCGGAGTTCTTCTCCGGCTATCCCCGATTATCATCACCTCCATAATCATTAACGTCATCGACACCATCACCATTATCAGCATCATCACCTTCACTATCATCGCCTTCGTCATCGTCAACGTCGTCGTCATCGCCGATCTCGTGTGCTACACAGGTTCAAGTTCCCTCTTGCGTACATGTACACGTACGCGCATACGCCTATTTTATGATTATGTGCATACGTATATGATAGTATACGCGTATTGTTGGTATATAGTTATATAATTGATAAATATGCATAGTACATGTATTAGTATATGTTTAAATATATTTTGGCATATATATATATATATATATATATATATATATATATATATATATATATATATATATATATATATATATAGTATATCTCTCAATTAGTATATATACATATATATATGTATTGTATATGTCTCCCTAGTATATGTTTAATATATATACATAGTATAAATTCTAATAAGTATATATACATATATCTATTATATATGTAATTAATGAGTATTAATGTATATGATAGTTAATAATATATATAATATGTCTATGTACTAGATGACCCGAGTGTAACCACGGATACCCTGTAGTTATATTGACCTGTGACTATGTAACACGTTAGCAAACTGCCATATGTACACTGATGTACTGGCAAGACCCGTATCATTGACTGTCTGTTATGCACAGCAACTATAGACGTGACACCCCTAGCATAGTCTCTGAGTTCATTGTGTTTGATTGTGTGTGTTAGTGTAATTTCTGATGCAATATTGTATTATATGATATGTCTATAGGACTGTTGGATCATTCAGACGATACCTTGGAAATATGACATTGGTATTGCCAGCTAAGGACCACAGGTGAGTATATTCTCTGACAGTTTTCATTATATTGATTATCTCTATAATTCTAGTTGTATAGCGTACATAATTCCGATACTTTTGTTTATACGAGTTGGCATTATCGAGACCTGTCACGAGCAGTCATGATTTGGAATCCATCGATCTAGCTGGGGAAAACGGGAAAATATTAGTAGCTTATGTGATCATACCCAACTCTACTTGCATCATAGCTCACCCATAACTCACGTCGGTGCAGCCAGACCATTACATGCCTCATAGCCTATTATGTATGATTAGCCTGACTATTGCTTGCATCATAGTTATCCGAATGGTTAGCCTGACCTTACATGAACCATAGCTAGTCATACATAGCAAGCCTGATCAGTCCCAAGCCGATCACATGATATGCTGATATTTTACACACATAGTTAGATGTTCTTGATATGTATCTCTAGTATATTGATCTAGCATCTCTACATGTTCTAGTTATTGTTCTAGTACTCATTTATATTTTAGTTTATTGTTTTAGCATGCACCTGTATTTTTATTCGTTATTAGATGTACATTGATGATGATATGCTCCAGTACTCCAGTATTGCCAGTATTCCTTTATTCTAGTACTTCTTTGTTCCAGTATTTCTTATTGCCAGTATTCATATCTATCTTGTATTTTTTTTACACTGTGTTATAGATTTTGTCAATATATGTGGAACTGTTGTTAGTGTTTGTACTTCGTTCCAATCTTGACTAGATATTTTTTTCAGAGGATCTTGAGGATTTATGTACCACATACTATGGACCGGGTATAAATGCAAACTATACACCAGAGATTTTGGAGGAGACTATTCCTTTAGAAGAGACATTACCTATAACTATCTAGGCAGTATTTATCTTATGCACTGAGATTTATTTGAGGTTATTGAGTTTATGTTTAGACTTATTCTTAGTTTATGTTGAGACTTGTGGATACTTTAGTTGGACAGCTAGACTGTGGTTTATCTATATTTTGAAACATGGTATTTGACTGTCATTCTTCTTATCTTCTATCGTGTCTTATACTCTTATAGTGGTTGTGATTGAGTTTACTTTATGAGATATAATGAGATGTATATTGTCCTTCTTATGAAGATTGATAGCATTGACATGTTGTGAGTTATATTAGTATTTATTGTGACCTAGACAGCATTTTACCGCCGATTTTGTAGCGTAGGCTGGACGTACCTATGACTCATGCCCAAATTTTAGGTCCGGGTCGTGACAAGGCTTGCTAAGCCTAATGGAGATTTGATAATGATATCTATTAATAGAAAATTCCTTAAGAAGTATTATGTTTAAGCATGACATATTCTTCTCCATCTCCAGCAGATTAAAATAAGATGTACAGTAGATACTTTTTTTAATCCCCAGCAACTCATAGCCTACACGGCCTCTCAAACTATTACCTATATTTATTTTTGAATATGATATAGGTAATGGGTCCTCAAAGTTTCCAGCAGGACAATACCCAGATCCAACGAAATACTCTCATTAAGATGATCTAAACAATTCTCTCCAACAAAAATATTCTATTCTTAAAGCCCAGTTGTTTTAAGGATATCATATTCCTGATCCCTAGTTGGGTTGTAAATAATTTCACATATTTATTCATCAGTCAATAAGTGTAAGTGATTCATGTCCATATTACCTCTAAATTATATTTTATTAATTATCCCCTAAAGAGAAGATAATAGTTCACCCTTGAACTACTCTTTATTCTCTTCCCAGGTGGAGTAAACTAGTGAACTATCATGTCCATATCATCTCTGATAGTATTGTATCCTTTAAAATTTATTATTTGTACTCAGCAAGAGTATGCCTTGGGTGATACATCTACCAAATTCTCCTATAAAGTTATTATGTCATGTCCATAATACCTCTGATCAGATATATATTCAATGGGTCTTGATTTGAAAGTATTAATAAGGTAAAATAAAACTTCTTTATTAATAGAAAATGAGGAAAGGATAATGTTGGTTCGAGGATTCCTATGTGCTAGTATTTATCTGATTGACAGAAAATATTGCATAGTGCACATGAACAGACAAGTTACAAATATGTGCACGGCAAGCCACACAGTGTGCACAAAATTTAGTTTTGTCTGAATGTATATTTATGCACATATTAGTGGAATGGCAAGAAAAAGTCAACATATTCAGTCTTTTTTGGCATACTTCCACCAAAGCCTTCAGTTAGCAATACGCATACAACACAATAAAGTCAAAACTAAAATTTTATTGATGGAGATCTATCTCAGCTAGATTTTTATTCTAAAAAAATCATGATTATACATTTGGAAATCTATTACATCTGGATTTTCATATGATGGGGATCTATCACAAAGCTAATCTTATCTTTATGTGTCGTCTGCTCCCGATACATATGAACTAAGGCATAGAAGAAATAGGCTCCTTAGTGAAAACTACAGTACATGAAAAAGAAATCTATGTTGTGGGCAAGAATGATATACAGGATTGGGCCTGTTTAAATTATCACGGTCCCATTTATGTCGGACTCGATGTAGGATATGGCGAGTCAAACGAAAGTTGTTCCGCTATAGCCATCCAGCGCAACCGCTAGAAGCATCGGTTGGGATTCTAATTCCAACCTTGTAATCAACACAGGGGCCATATTAAGAAAGTGATTCTAGCGAGATAGATTTAAAGACAATGAACAGTCTTCTAGGTAGTTCATTTGTTCAATAAGAACGATAAATCCTATGATATCCTTCCATGCCCCATCACACAAAGAGCTTAACGGCAACTATCTCCAAATGAGGCTCCCACCCATCATTGAGAAGCATCTCCTCTTGCATCTTCTCGGCTGACAGCAAAGACGATGGAGCCATACTTCTACGGTTATCTTCGTATACTCGTACTTAACAGTGGCCATGCTCAAGTCTTACAGCAAGAAAGAGATAAGTTTGGGAATGCTTGGTAAAGTTTTGCTCTTATTTATAGGAGAAGACATGCCAAGTATGGTATGGCTCTCGAAAGTTGTTGCTAAAAAGCTGCTCATATCTTCGAAAAAGTCTTATGTGTCCCCTTAAAGATCGCGTCAAAACCAAAAAAGTAAGCAAAAGATAAGTGCATGTCATCCACGTCAGCAAATCCATTAGGATTCTGTCCAAAATGTGTGCACAAAACATCTCAATAACTTGTATGCTTATAATTTAAAGTAATTTTGAATTTATTTGAATGAATTCAAAAAACTTTGAAGGGGGTCTTATAAAAGCATAAAAAGTGTGCCTCCGATAGATGGTGCATTTTTTTATAAATAAATCCAACAAGTAGAAGAATTGCGCACTTTCTACTTGTTCCAGATGAAAGACGTGAATTTTCTTACTTTGGCGCACTTTCCCTTAATTTTAGAGGATAGCGCATTATTCAGAGAGTAAAAAAATGGCACACTTTCTTAATGTTACGAAAGATGGCACACAAATGATCATATTTCCCAATATTTAATGTAGGAGAGTGACAGCTGATGTCATGACTAGCACCCGGTATAGGGATACAAGTCGGAAACAATATCCAGCCTATGCCGCAGCATCGATGGTAGAATATTGTTTGGGTAATCTATCTAACAATATAATATGCCACCAAAAAAATAAATATACTCAATCACAGATCTAACATAGAAATAAGCACAAATATGATAAAATAATAGAATAGTCACAATATAACTCATGAGATAAAAATAATATCAAATGAGTCCGAAAAATACTAAAAGTAAGCTGGAGATAACTAAGGTGCTACAAGTCCCGGGTCGTCTGTCTCAATCTGGATGAGACCCTCCTGAGCCGAGGTCTCTGGCTCTAAGCCCACAAAATCCTAAGGTCCGTAATAGTTGGGGTACCACTCCTCAATGTCATCTGGAAAAAATATATCCAGTCAGGAAAGGAGCAGAGTACATCTCTAACAACAGTTCTAATAAATGATATAAACTATATAAAAGTAAATATATATGAATATACAAGGTACAACAATAGATACAAGAGATATACAATAAAAAAATACTGGAAATAAATACAAAAAGGGATAATATGGCAATAAACAAGAATATTAATAACTAAGTGAGTGAGTATAGCTTTAACATATGATCGGCTTTGGAACTTGCACAAGAAACTTGCACAAGGATAAGGGCCTGGTTAGTCATACGTGCGGTGCATGACCAACACTCATAAGGAACAAGACATGCACAATGAGGGTATAATCACATATTTACACTAAATACTCCCCATCCCGACTGGTATAGTAGATCCAACCATGGTACGTCATGAAACGAGATTCTCTAGGATGGTAGCAAGTCTCCCCGAAAATTAGTATCTGTACATGTACAAGAAGAACAAGAAACAAGATTTGTACAAGATACACCATACATACCAAGGAATAACATCTCATGACAAGATTCGGATATACCAATCCTTCGAACCATCGTGTCAAGAAATCAAGGATATCTACACTAGATACAAGGAACATAGAGGATATCATAAATGAGAATTTATTAGAGAATGCACTCGCCTGAAATCCGGTGAACAGTATCACAGATATCCGATATGGTGCCTTGAAGACCTAGATAGGGAATATAATATCAAGACAAAGTTTTAGAATAAAAATAAGTTAAATTGGTCAACTTCTAGGTCAAAAAGCTATTTTTAGGTCAAAATAATCAAACTAGGTCAACTTTAGCAAAATTCTCTCTCCAATATCGTCCCAAGATAAGAGAGTATGACATCTCCAACTGTATAGAGCCTTAAATGGTGACATCTCTATACTAGCCTGATAGTTGTTGTTGTAAGCAAATTCTACCAAATGGAGATGGTCCTCCCAAGAACCCCTAAAATCTAGTACACAAGTGCGTAGCATATCCTAGAGAGTCTGAATAGTCCTCTCTTACTGCCCATCTGTCTGGGATGATATGCTGTACTGAACTTGAGCTGGGTACCTAAACTCGCCTGCAAACTCCTCCAAAAATAAGAAATAAAATGACTATCCCGATCCGAGACTATGCTGACGGGAACCACATGTATCCTGACGATCTACCTTATATATATCTCTACTAGCTTCTGCGTAGACAAACCCACTTTGAAAGATAAAAACTGGGCAAACTTGGTCAACCTATCAACGATGACCCAAATTGCGTCTTTTCCACTTGGAGATCATGGAAGTCCAGAGACAAAATCTATAGTTATGTGCTCACACTTTTACTCTGGACTGGGTAATGGCTAAAGTAAACTGTCTGGCCTCTACCTCTCAGCTTTTACCTGCTGGCACACTAAGCATCTGGATACAAACTGTGCCACATCCTTCTTTATGCCATACCACCACACACTCTCTCGTATATCCCGATACATCTTGTTGGACCTGGATATATGGAATACTGAGAGCGATGCGCTTCTTGTAACACATCCTTATGCAGCTCCCCAATAGGCACACACAATCTAACACCATGTCGCAAAGACCATCCTCAGTAATGGTAAAATTATCCTCCAATCCTGCTCTCACCTGAGCTCTGATGCTCCTCAGAGATACATCCTCAAACTGGGTTGCCTTGATCATGTCCATCAACTCTGAGTGTATTTGCAACCCCATATCTGCATAAAAAACCAAGAACTTTTACCTCAATGCCCAAGCTTTCCAAGTCCTCCAATAAATATCGATCATGCGATAACAACATAGCTACCGGATACTTGCTCAAGGCATCGGCAACTACATTAGCTTTCCCAGGATGATACTGCAAAGATAGGTTAAAATCATTCATCAGTTCCAGCCACCGACACTGCCTTATGTTTAACTTCTTCTGCGTAAAAACGTACTTCAAGCTATTGTGGTTTATGAAGATCTCCATACTCTCTCCGTACAAATAGTATTTCTATAACTTTAGGACAAAGATGACTGTTGCCAACTCCAAATCATGGGTAGGATAGTTCTTCTTATGAGGATGCAATTGCCTGGATGCATAGGCAATTACTTTCCCATTCTGCTGAAGAACACAACCCAAACCTTTCTCTGATGCATCACTATAAATAATGAAACCTTCAGACCCTGATGTCAACGTCAAAATAGGCGCAGACGTTAACCTCTTCTTCAATTCCTCAAAAACAACCTAGCAGTCCTTGGTCCAAATAAATTTTACATCCTTCCTGGTAAGTCTGGTCATCGGCTTGGTAATCCTCGAAAAATCTTGTACAAACTTCCTGTAGTAGCCTGTCAAATCCAAGAAACTCCTGATCTCTTCTACAAAACTTGGGGTCTTCTTAGACTCTACTGCTGTGATCTTCTTCAGATCCACTGAAATTTTATCACCAGTCACAACATATCCTAGGAACTCCACCTTGTCCAGGAAAAACTCACACTTGGACAGCTTCCCATACTGCTTCTCCTTCCAAAGCATATCCAACATAATCTATAAATTCTCCTCGTGCTCCTCCAGTGTCTTCGAATATATGAGTATGTCATCGATGAACACTACCACGAACTTGTCAAGGTACTGATAGAAGACCTTGTTCATTAAATTCATAAATACTGTCAGGACATTAGTCAACCCAAACGACATCAACATAAATTCATACTGGCCATACCGAGTCCTAAAAGCAATCTTCGGTATGTCCTCCTACTTTACTTTTACCTGGTGGTAGCCTGATCTCAAGACTAGCTTAGAAAACACATTGGCACTACTTAACTGATCGAACAAATCATCAATCCATGGCAAAAAATATTTATTCTTGATTATAAGATTATTCAATGCCCTATAATCAATGCACATGTGCACCAATTTATCCTTCCTTGGAACAAATAATACCAGGGCTTCCCACGGTTAAGAACTCAATCTGATAAACCCTTTATCCTGCAACTTGTCTACCTGCTTCTTCAGCTAGAGTAGCTCACTATTGTTCACTCTATAGATATGCTGTAAAATTGGTTCTGCACCTGGCACAAAGTCTATAGAGAATTCAATATCTCGATCTAGCGGCAATCCTGGTAATTTTTCAGGAAACACATCCAAGAACTCTGCTATCAATGGATGCCATAACTCTTTGTCTTCTACCATAGCTCCACAGATAATGCCTTCTCCCTGTTCTGTAGCTCCTCTAGCAAACTCAAACTCTGGCTCTCCTGGCAGACCAAGCAAAACTTTACCTCCTCTACAATCTATACTAGCACGGTGCCTACTCAACTAATCTGTCCTGAGTATAATGTCATAGCTTGAAAGTGGCATTACAAGTAGACACGCACTCAACTCCCAGCCTTCCAGAGTAATTCTTCGATCCTTCCAAATATTATTAACCAGGATAATGCCTCCCCCGGTTATGAACTTACAAGTCCTAAGTAAAGACTCAGCTACCAAACCATGTTTCAGAGGAAAAGAAACAGATACAAAACTATAGGAAGTACTACTATCAAATAAAGCTAAAGTTGGAATGGAATTAAGAAAAACAGAACCTGCAATGACATCTTCAGTGGGCTCGACCTCCTCGACTGTCATAACAAATACTCGTCCCTAACGTGCACCTCCCTGATGCTGGTGTTAGGCATAACACGGCTGCTGGTTCAGAAAGGGCGGTCCCCTCGGTTGTACTGCAGATATTCTCGCGTATAACCTTGGAGCTGGAGCTGCTTCCTGAACTGCACGACGAGGGTTGGAAGGATAGCCTCTCAGCTGATGCCCCTCGGTACCACAATACAAAAAAACTCCCAATCTCTTTCTACAAACTTTCCAGATGTGGTCGAGCTTCTTGGAGAAATGGCAAAAAGCTTGCTGTAACTGTCTCTGCTGCTGTGGTGCTTGGTAAAATGGTGCTATAGCTGGAGTCTGGTGTTGCTGCGGCTACGAAAAAGGATTAGACTGGAAATAAGGATGCTTGGTAGTCACTGTATTATTGTTTGACCCCAAAAAAGAATCACGATCTCTCTTAGGCTTCAAACCCAACTTTCACTCAACCTTGCATGCCTCAACAAGTATCTGAGTAGGTCTCATAAAAATACGAAATGAGGATCTTCACTTCCTAGTTTAGACCCTCACAAAAATGAATAGCTCGAACCACCGGCTCCCTCACCAAATACTCCGCAAATTGGCTCAGCCTGCCGAACTCTACGGCGTATTCCTCCACATACATGTTCCCTTGAATGAGGCTCTCAAACTACCTTCCCAAGTCTAACATGTCTGCCCGAGCAAAGAACTTTTTCTTAAAGCAGTCCTTGAACACCTTCCAAGACTGTCCTAAATTAGCAAGAATTGGCTCATTCCTGAACCAAGTACGGGCGATATCGAACAACTGAAGTCCTATCGCCTCATTCTTTAGATCCTCAGAAAGACGGGACACCCTCACGAGACGCTCAATGTCCTTAAGCCAATTATCAGTGTAGACGATGGCCTCAGTCCCCTTGAAGACCCTAGGCTCCAGCTTCTTAAAGTTCTAAATATTATCTGGCCGAAGCTGAGCAACCTGAGAAGTAACCTGCTACTGGACCTGAACTCCTCTCTCTACTACGGCACGAGCAAGCTGATGAGCACTCTCGATGCCCTGCCATAAGACGTCGATCTATCCCTGGTGTGCCTCAGACTGAGCCCTCTATGCCTCAAACATCTTATAAAACAGCATGAACATCTGTGTCGTATCTGCCGGTATGGAAGGTGGAGGTGGAAGTCCCTCAAATACAGTCAAAATAGTCCTCTGAGTAGGAGATAGACCCCTGAACGTAGCTGACACACCAATCACCAGAGAAGTGACTGGTACAGGCCCTCGGAATGTCGCAGATCTCTCATAAGCTGCTCTCTCCAGCTGTGATCAAGTCTTAGGCGGTATCCTAAGACAAAACGAAAGAAAAAATCAATATGGCACATGATATAAGACACTCATGAAAGGACAGTTAAAGATCAAATATCAATATCAAGGAAGATAGTTGAATTAAATTAATAGAGTTTTTCCTAGATGTGATTGAGTATTCTCTACCTACAACCTATATCCTATATCCTAAAATAGGCTCATAATATCACTCAATTTAGAGCACCACTACGAATCACACTAATTGCGACCTCGAAGACCTGCATGGGCTATCACTAAAAATGTGTCACGACCCACACCCGGTGTAAGGATGCAAGTCGGTAACAATGCCCAGCCTACGCTACAGCATCGGTGGTAGAACGTTGTTTGGGTAATCTATCTAACAATATAATATGCCACCAACAATATAAATATACTCAATCATACATCTAAGATGGAAATAAACATTAATATGATAAAAGAATATAATAGTCACAATACAACTCATGAGACAAAAATAATATCAAATGAGTCTTGAAATACTAAAAGTAAGCTGGAGACAAATCCAGTACAAAAAGAATAACTAAGGTGCTACAAGTTCTGGGTCGTCTGTCTCAGTCGGTAAGAGACCCTCCAGTGCCAAGGTCTCTGGCTCTAAGCCCACAACATCCTAAGGTCCATAATGAGTGGGGTACCACTCCTTAGTGTCATCTGGGAAAAATATATCCAGTCAAAAAAGGAGCAGAGTACATCTATAAAATCAGTTCTAATAAATGATATAAACTATATAATAGTAAATAGATGTGAATATACAAGATACAACAATAGATACAAGATATATACAATAAGGAAATACTGGAAATAAATACAAGAATAAACAATATGGCAATGAACAAGAATAATAATGACTAAGTGAGTGAGTACTAGCTTTAACATGTGATCGGCTTGAGAACTTGTACAAGGATAAGGGTTTGGTTAGTCATACATGCAGTGTATGACCAACACTCACAAGGAACAAGGCATGCACTAGGAGGGTATGATCACATATCTATACTAAATACTCTCCACCCCCGACTGGTATAGTAGATCCAACCATGGTACGTCATGACACAAGATTCTCTAGGAAGGTAGCAAGTCTCCCCGAGAATCAGTGTTTGTACATGTACAAGAAGAACAAGGATCAAAGCTTGCACAAGATACACCATACATACCAAGGAATAACATCTCATGACGAGATCCGGATATACCAATCCGTGTAACCATCGTGTCAAAAAATTAAGGATATATATACTAGATACACATAGAGGATATTATAAATAAGAAACTATCAGAGAATGTACTTGCCTAAAATCAGGTGAACAGTATCACAGATGTCCGATACGGTGCCTCAAAGACCTAGATAGGGAATATAACATCAATACAAGGTTTTGGAATAAAAATAAGTTAAATTGGTCAACATCTAGGTCAAAAAACCATTTCTAGGTCAAAATAGTCAAACTAAGTCAACTATAAGTCAAAGTGGTCAAACTTGGTCAAACTAATTTTTTTTAGGTTGTATGAGTCTATCTCTAAGATATTAGGTTCATGCACTATGAAACTAGGCCGCACTAGCTAAACGAGGATACTATGAAAGATACCGTATCACAAGATACGCAAACAAGTAGATATAAAAAATCATAATATGTATATTGAATCAATATTATATATACTAATCCTAATTACAAATGCTAAGTGGATACCTTGGCTTTAAACCAACGCGTTATTGCACTACTAAACCCCCAACTTGATACTCAAATCAAATATCTTGAGTATCAACCCGATACTTTGACACTTACCTTGGAATCTCGAGTAATGTCAACTCCAGTGTATAATAACTACCCAACTCCTAACTATATGCTAATATGTATTTATCTAATACAATATCTCCTACTATACTAATTACCAACTACAAGTATATACTAACTAACTATCAAATTAATCTCTAACTACTAATGCAAACTAATACATACATATACATACCTATATATATATATATATAAGATATATATATATATATATATATATATATATAGATATCTAACTACTAATTAATGACAAGCGCGTACTTATAGATAGCTTAAATAAATAGATAACTAATCACTCATAACTAGCTAACTATCAATAACTAACTACTAACTAGCTAAAACTAATTGTCAAATACACTAGCTAACTAGTAGCTTACCTAGCTGAAACATACTGAATACCTTGTTGTTACTACTGCTACTGGAATGTTGATATTTGTTGACTTTGACTGAAATGATGATACTAACTACTGCTAGTGTAGCTGCTGCTACTGCTGCTGCTACTGCATTTGTTGCTGGTGTATCTGCTGCAGGTGCAGCTATTGCTACTCGTTGTGCTGGTACGTAGCTGCTGGTGTATCTGTTGTTGCTGCAACTACTGATGCTCGATGTGCTGGTGCGTAGTTGATGCTGCTATGGATGCTACTGTTTGTTATTTCAGTGACCCCTGTTGTGATGTTGCACGACCCTCTCCTTCTCTCTATATACACACACACACAAGCACACTCATAAATATATATACTCTCACTAGTATATATATATATATATATATATATATATATATATATATATATATATATATATATATATATATATATATATATATATATATATACAACATACATATTTACATATAGATACACATAGATATCAATATATATATACAAACAAAAAATCCCATCGCTATATTTACATAACTATATGATATAATATAAATACATATACTTATACATATACATATCATATGTAATATATTATATTAATAGTTATACACAAGTCAATTGAATTAAAAAATAATTAAGCAAACACGTGAAATGCATCGTATCTGTATCACACTAGATCTATGATATGCTTGCGATACGAGTCCACCACATAACTAAATATACCCCGAAGGACACGAGCAAGTCTAAAATAGTATATATGAATAATACGAAGAGTCAATTACACAACTACGTGTCTGTGTTAAAATATGACATGCACAAAGCCCAGTGTCGGAGAAAAAACCCCCAAATCAATCTGTATCTCAAATTGTTGGGATACGGCCTATACGTATCTAATTATGGAAACGATACTAGCCACACACAATCAAACACATGTCAATTTGGTCTAATTTACTAATTGACAAACACAACATGTGTCAATATCAAAAAAATTTCAAAATTGACACAAAATATACCATAACTTTCTCCATAAGACTCCTATGAACATAATTCCAATTCCTATGGGTAGCCTCATCATATGAGATAGTTTCTAATGATTAAAATACATATTTAGAACCTAAATAAAGAGAGAAAAATTAAATTGTACCAATTGGAGGATAGATTCTCAATGCAACCTCCAAATTTGGTGAAATTGGCCTTCAACTTGTAGATCTCTGTTCCTCTTTGTAGATCCTTGCTTCCTCCTTCTAGATCCTTGCTCTACTAGCCTCCATTGGTGATTTAGGAAGAAATTGAAAAGAAATTTGGTAGAAATTTGATGTAAAAATAAAGAAATTTGGTTGAAGAAAATTCTAGATCTAGATTTTCAATGAAAAAGAGGAGAGAGAAATTGCTCCCCTCTCTTTATATGGCCGCCTCCCTTGATCCCTCCCTCAAGCTACTATGCAATGACTAATATACCCTTTGGGGCCTTTCATGAAGAAATAATTAAGGAGAAAAGGTTCTAGTCTAATAGATTTAATTAAATTAATTATCCTACTAATAAATGGGCTTCTAATTGGGCTCGATTCTAACTAATTGTAAATGTTGGTCCATGGGTCTAAACTAAACTAGTTATGTCCATTAACACAAGTCCAAAATAATAAACTAACATCTAACAATAATAAAATAATATAATAAATAATTATTCACATACACAATATTAAATTAATTATGAAATGACCAAAATATCCTCAAATAGAAAATATAGTAGTGACAGCTGACAGAGACAGAAATCGAAGAGTTAGAGATCATCATTACAGTAGAGCTATGGCACGAAGACCTAGATTATCATTTAGCGACCAAACCGCAGTGCCATTCTCTTCAAAAGTGTATTACAGTGCCAATCTCTTCAAAATTGTGCCACAGTGCCATTTCTCCTCCAAAGTGCGTCGCAATGCCATTTTTTTCAAATGTGCGCCACAATGCCATTTCTTTAAAAGTGTACCGCAGTGCCATTTCTTCAAAAGTGCACCACAATAAAAATCTTTTCAAAAGTGTGTCGCAGTGCCATTTTCTTCAAAAGTGTGTCGCAGTGCCACTACCCTCAAAAATACGTCGTAGTGCCAACTCCCTCAAAAATGTACCGCAGTGCCAACTCCCTAAAAAATGTACCGTAGTGCCAATCATACTAAAAATGTGCCAGTCTCCAAACGACTTCTAAAGTGCGCATATTATCCTAACTAATATTGAGCAGTTAAGAATTCGTGTCTTACATATCGTACTTCTCATGAAAGGTGTATAAATAACTGTCCCCCACGACATATGATTTTCTTGTATAGGAACCTACATGTCAAGCAGGCAGCAAGTTGTACACCCACTCATGCAGAACGTAGGGTGTTAATCCACCAAAATACTCGCAAATGGTAAAATAGTGTTAACTGTCCATAGTGCGCGCACACTCTCATAACCGCTCATAAACTCTATAAATAAATAGGAAACAGGAAGTGGCTTCAAAGGGAGAAGAATTCATATCACGCCCCAGTATCGGAATACGAAAATGGACATGGCCAGCTATCCCATACAAGGTACTATACGTCATATGACGACCACGGCTGTATAAAATAAGGGGGTGCATATTACAATCAAGTCTCCTATGGTCTAGAACTTCTATGTCTCAATCATGCAAATAAGAAACGGTAAGCATAGAGTATATATGATAAGAAATAAGGCATCCCAAATGCTTTCTCAAAATATTCTAGAGTCCAGCTATACAAAATAAGAAGTTGAAAGAGTAACATAAGTATATGACAATGATTCAGCTGCAGTCTGATTTAATACAATCATGTAAGAAAAACTAATGTTCATATGAGCCGGCTAACAGATATCGGTGGCTAAATGCCAAAAAAAAGTAAATGTGCAAGACGAGCAGGAAAGAAGAAAACCCACTCGTTATCCCCTGCGACCATAGTCCTGGTGCACGCCATGAGTTTAGGAAAAGAACGCAGGATCCTCATGTGCTGGTTTAAAATTTGGATATGCAAAACCAGTAGGGTTAGACCCCAAATAGCAAGTACCACAAAGGAAGCACGAAAATTAAGAAACAAAAATCTAAGAAAAATAATATTATATTAAATAGGTTCAGTGTCGTAACTTAGGTCCATGTCATATCTTAGCACGAAGACCCAACCCTATAACCAAACAAGGACAATGGTTGAACCATCACATTATGATAGTCAACTTTCTTAGGCTACTAGCTAAATAATACAATCACAACCAAATATATTTTTTTCTAAATTGGCCAATAATTTGTACGGCTTGCTATTTTTGTGGAGTCTGAGGTTATCTCAGAAAATAATGCATAATAATTATTCTTAGATCACGCCAGTACCGAACATGAGCTAACCGAACCAATATAATAAAACAGGTACTTGGAGGATGCACCAGTCACCCATAGGGCCACTACGCTAAAAATACGATATTAGTTGTTCCAGTATTCCTATATTGAAATAGTGGCACAACATAATAATAGGTCAGATACTGCACTCCACTAAGGAAGATGAAATATAGTATCTGTGGTGGCCATCCCACAGCACACTTAGAATAAATCTCTATGGGAAGGTTCGTTGGCATGATCTTGGGATACCATTCCCTCTAATGTTACTACCACTTTTAGTTACCTAATTAGCCCTATGTTGTGTTTTAAATCTCAAGGCGTGTTCACATGAGAATTTTCCTTAAGATGTCATATAAAGTGCGGGCACGCTAGATATGAATCCACGAAAGTCAAATCTGGATTCACCCAAGCGTGTATGCAACATTCATACAATCAAAATCTTAGCCACGCTTTGGTAGCTTCACTCGCTTATTATGCCCGTGCTGGAGAAATAATGTATATTTATAATATCACACGTTCAGAGATTTGGAGGCATTTTTGATGCACAACCCAAATATAATCACTTAACATGTAACAAGATGTGTCGCTCCTCAGTTCACATAAAATCATGAATAATAATCAGGCAATAGTGGTATCAGCACGGATACAGTATTCGAGTCCAATTACCAGTTATACATTGGGTCACATGAATCAAGAAGACATTCAGTCAAAATAAGCAAGGCCGCATGGGTCTTTAGGCCGCATGGAAAATCAGGCCGCATGACAATCCAGCCTATATGGAAAGTCAGGTTGCATAAAGTCAACTCGCATAAAGTCACTTAGCCGGATGATCTGGGTTAAGGTCTACTCCTTGGGACAATTGATAAAGTGACAGGCAATAAATAAAGTGTCAGTGATGTGATATAAAGTGATTGATATGACTAATGTGACAAACCATAAAGTGTGTAAGGAAAAAAAGACAAAACCAAAGAAATAAGTGACAACGGTTCAGAACCATACGCCAAAGAAAATAGTAGCCACATGATCTCCAAGCAGCATGGGTGTCGGTACCGCATGAGATTCTATGTCGCATGGAGTTCTCTAGGATTTAGCAAAATTCTTATTTGTTCAGTGAGTGAAAGCAGAAGGTGTTCAAGGACACTTGTGTAAATCATCAGACGTGTCCAACAAGATGGACGCATGCTGTCAGTTTGCGACAAAAGTTTAGGCCATATAACCCTCTCGAGCCGCATGGCACTCTCGATCGTATATGCTCACTGGTCGCATGAGAACTTTGTCTTCTCCAATAGCAGGTTCGGCCATGGCAGAAAAGTTTTAAAAACTAAAATCGTGTTTTGTCCATAAAATTCTTATTTTATGTCCAAATCAGGTAAACCAAAACACAAAATGGTCTAAATTAAAAGCTCTATCATATAGCAAAAACTGGTTTTCAAAGACACAAGTTTAACAGATCAAAACCAAGAAAAACTCATAAAACCCATAAAAACTTAAGTTAGAAATATAGATCTACAGTAATCCTTCCATCAAAATAGAAAACTCCAAGAACTAAAAGTGCTTATAAACATGTAATAAATATAATAGAATAATAATATGGAGGGTTTCTTCACTTCTCATACAAGGTATACTTGCCTATGAAATGGGGAGAGAAGCTAAAGAAAGAGGAAGAAATGAAGAAGTGAGGAGAGAGAGAGAAAATATTAGGTTATATATGGTAGGATTTGAGGGTTGAACCAAGGGCTCTTATAAGTTAACCCAACCCACAAAATAAACCATGAACCAGGTTAAACAAAAAAATGGGTCTAGTCTCCATGCACATGCAACTAGGCTAAAATAAAAATATGTTCCAAATACGTATATCGAGAACGGAAAGTGACATCTCTATCCACCTTAGAAAATTCTATCCTCGAAATTCGAATCCAAAAAATAGCTAGAGAAGTCAGGACAAGCACGATATAAATCTACTAGCAACTACACATGCAAACAATATCATCACAACATAAAGGTGATCACTTGATCAAAAAATTTAAGATATGAAGGAATGAGGTAGAATATACCTTCTGAATTAAATATGTGCGGGTACCGGGACCGAATATCATCCTCACGCTCCCACGTTGATTTTCCTAGAGAGTGATGGCCCCAAGCAACCCAGACAAGAGAAATAGTCTGATTCTTGAGCACCTTCTTCCTTCGATCCAATATGGATACTGGTTGCTCCTTATAAGATAAGTCAATACCAACGACTAATTCAGAGTGATCGAGGATATAACTCAGATACGGAACAGACTTACATAACTGAGACACATAAAATATATCGTGTACCTTATGTAACAAAGGCGAAAGGGCAAGACGATAAGCAACATCGCCTACCCGCTCAAGAATATCGAACGGGACTATGTATCTGGGACTAAGCTTCCCGTGAACCCCGAATTTAATGACTCTATGGGTAGGCAAAATCTGTAAAAATACATGATCACCGATACGAAACTCTAAATGTCTACGATGCCGACCTGCCCAATGACGATGCCTATCTTGTGCAACCTAAAGTCGCTCTCTGATCTTCTTGACAACCTCTACTATCTACGTGATTATTTCAGGGCCTAACATCTTCCGCTCACCAATGTTGTCCCAAGCCAACGGTGATCTATACTTCCTGTCGTATAGTGCCTCAAAAAGTACCATCTGAATACTAGCCTAATAACTATTGTTCTACAAGATTTCTACCAAGAGAAGGTAATTCTCCCAAGATCTACCAAGATTTAAAGTATAGGCTCTTAGAATATCTTCCAAGGTCTGGATGGTTCTCTCTGATTGTTCGTCTGTTTGGGGGTGGTAAGTTGTGTTGAATCTTAACTTGGTGCCCAAGCTCTGATATAATCTTTTCCAAAAATGTGAACTGAATCGAGTATCTCGATCGGATACGATACTTACTGGGACACCACATTGTCTCACTATTTGTCGTATATATATTTTTGCCAATTGTTCTGTAGACTATCCTACTTAAAAAGAAAGAAAGTAAGCTACTTTTGTGAGATGATCTACTATCACCCAAACTGTATCTCGACCAGTCGATGATCTAGGTAAACAAGTCATAAAGTCCATTGTGATGTATTCCCACTTTCACTTTGGAATTGAAAGCGGCTAAAATAACCCTATCGGTCTCTGTTATTCTGCCTTCACTTGTTGACATATCAGACATCGCGATATGAAGCGTACTATTTTTTTCTTTATTTTGTTCCACCAAAAGTATTATTTGATATCTTGGTACATCTTTGTGCCTCCCGGATGAATGGAATACTGAAAACTGTGTGCTTCAATCATAACTTCTTACCGAATATCCTCGCTTGGTACGCATAGATGATTCCCAAACCTAAGTGTTCTATCTGCATGTATTGCCAACTCCTTCCGAAGACCTGACTCACATTCTCCTCACAACTTTTGAATTTTTGGGTCCTCTGCCTGAGCTAGCTTGATTCTATCTACCAAAGTTGACTGAATCTCTAGGCTAGCCTGAACTTCTATACCATGTGGAAGTACTATCTCGATACCCATTTCTCGTAAGTCTTCTAGAATTTGCTTCTGTGTAGTCAATATAAACTTGCCACTTCTTCTGCTAAGTGCATCAGCTACTACATTAGCCTTGCCTAGATGGTACTAAAATTTTATGTCATAATCTTTTAACAACTCTAGCCATCTTCTCTGCCTAATGTTCAGGTCCTTATGCGTGAACACATACTTTAAACTCTTATGATCTGTGAATATTTCTACTCGATCGCCATATAAGTAGTGCCTCCATAGCTTAAGTGCAAATACTACTGCTGCTAGCTCCAAATCGTGAGTTGGATAGTTGTTTTCAAGATCTCTGAGCTACCGAGAAGTATATGCTATCACTCTTCCTTGCTGCATTAAAATACATCCAAGTCTTTTTCAGATGCATCACAGTACACTGTAAATTCTTCGGATCCTGCTGGAAGAGTAAGAATTGGTGCAGAGATTAACTTCTTTTTCAACTCTTCAAAGGCTATTTGACATTTCATTGAGCACATAAATTTAACTTTCTTACGTGCCAACCGAGTCAAAGGTGTCGAGTCTTAGTAAAATCTGACATAAATATTCTGTAGTATCCTGCCAAGCCAAAAGAATTATGCACTTTCGCTACTATCTTTGAAATTGACCAGTTCTCTACTGCCTCTACCTTCTTAGGATCAACTGACACTCCTGCTTTCGATCCAGCCAAAACTCATACTTACTAAGCTTCCTATATTGCTGGTGCTCCCTCAAAGTTTGTAGAACTATCCTGAGATATTCTCCATGCTCCTCCTCGTTATGAGAATATATCAGGATGTCATCGATGAATACTACCAAAAATTAGTTTATAAGGCATAAAAATATGGTTCATCAAATCCTTGAATACCGCTAGAGCATTAGTTAGTCCAAATGGTATAACTAAGAATTCGTAATGCCCATATCGTGACCTAAATATCGTCTTTGGTATATCTTGCTCCCGGACTCGCACCTGATAATATCTTGACTGTAAATCTATCTTGGAGAAGACTCTTGCTCTACTTAACTGGTCAAACAAATCATCAATCCTTGGTAATAGGTATTTATTCTTCACTGTTACTATATTCAACCGCCTGTAATCCATACACAACCACGTCGATACATCCTTCTTCTTCACCAATACTGTTGGTGCTCCCCACGGTGATGCATTAGTCCGAATAAAATTCTTCACCTTCAGTTCTTCCACAAGTATATATAAATAATCAAGTTCTGATAGTGATATTGGGTACACCTTCTGGGATACTGGTTCTGCTTCTGGCATCAACTCTATACATAACTCTACTTCTCTAATTAGAGATAATCCAAAAAGATCGTTGGAAAAGACATCCATGAACTATTCAACTTTCTTGGGCAGCGGGTTTGCTTTCTTTGCTACTAATGTGACTCCTCCCTTATGCAAGTATCTTGCTCTTCTGCTAAGGACAAATTCTTTTATACCAGAAATTCTAAACAACACTCTACCCTCACGGTAGTATATCATTGCATGATTGTCTCTCAACCAGTCTATGCCTAGGATAATGTCAAAGTTATCCATAGATAACTCGATCAACTTTGCAGGTAGTAAATGCTCATATACTATGACTGGACATGATAGGCATACCCTACTAACTTCTACGATCCTATTGCTAGTGAGTATATTCAGCCTCGCTGGCAATGCCTCAAACTTTAATCCAATACGTGTCACATATTGTGCAGATATAAATGAGTGCAAAGGTCCAGAATTAAAAAAAAAGCTATGGCAGAAAAGGTTTTATAAAAAATGTTACCTGCCACTAGGTCGCCCGACGCCATTGCTTCCTACAAAGATAGGGTGAATGCATGCCCTTGGCCTTGTTGAGCTTCCTACTGCTGTCTTCTTTGATGTCGTGGTTGTGGCACATGTTGATTTTCTTATTGCTTCCTATAAAGCTGGGCCTGCGACAGCAACGGGCGCTGAGCCAAAGGTCGTGTTGCTACTGTTGGTCCTCCTTGTTGCACTGTCCTTGGAGCGGGCAATACAGGAAATTGTTGTACTAGCCCTCTTAGACTATGCATCAATGGGCATATGGCAACCTTGTGATTAGGGCTACCAATCTCAAATATAGTCTCTTAGCTGTCCAGCAAATATCTCGGGTATGACCTCCTTTACTACAGTAGGTACAACATGTCAGTGCTCCCCGTCGATATTGTTGTTGCTGCTTCCTCAGCTGCTATTGAAAAGTTGGTACTATCATTGTCAAAACTATCTTCCGCTGCAGTATTGAATCATGGATACGAACTCCAGGTGATGGTACTGATGTTCGGGGTACTGGTCCTCGCTCATTTCTCTGTCCATGAGGCTCTTCCGATCCACTCTTATGGATGCCATCCTCTGGGAAGTAAGCTCAACCCTCTTGGCTTCTATCAATACTGCCTCGAAGGTCATGTAGTCGTGCACCTATACTATATGCAAGATCTCCAAGTAAAGTCCTTGCTGGAATCTCATTACTCTCTCCAACTCTATTGCCACTATGGTTGGAGCAAATCTGCTAAGTCGACAAAATTCCTTCCCATAGCAGTCTACTATCCTTCCAGCTTGCTTGAGGTTAATGAAACTTTATTGCAACTCACACTGAGACACAATCCTAAAGTACTTCATCCTAAACCGGGTCCTAAAATTCTTCCATAAAATAGGATACCTCAGTCCTACCTCCATCGTAGCCCACCAATCTTTTGCCAGATCTTGGAGTTGTAGGCGAACCAGGTCAACTTATTCCTCAGCCAAAACTTTAGCCACTTTAGAATAGTCTCAATATCCTAGAGCCAATCATCTGCAGTAATTTTTTCCTCTGTGCCATCAAAATATCTGGGGTTCAATCTAGAAAATCTAATAGATGCTTCAGAGTCTATTCTCTTGCCTCATCCTAGGGTCGTTTGTAACCCTTGGTTCAACAAGATATTATGTTCCTGCTGTTGGAGTTGTTATTGCTGATGTTGTTTTTGTTGTTGTTGTTGTTGTTCTTGCACCACCATCTAGTATTGTTAGGCAGCCAATAATTCGTGGATAATCTCGGGCAAGGTTGGGGTATCCAGTACTACTGGCACTGCGGGAGGTACGGGTACACCTGGAGCCTGCTGCCATTCATCGTAGTTTTAACTCAGATCCTTGGATGAGGTTCTACAGGATTTTGGTCCACTGGCAACTCTGCCTCTCTTATTATTGCAGCATCGGGGCAAGGAGAAGCTCTAAGAATAGCACAAGAAACAATAATCATAGGATGAGAAGGAACAAGGAAGCAACCAATCTGGGAGAATTCAAGCTGAGTATCTAAGAGGATAAATTTAAAATTTTAAGAAGGATCATATTTGATTGAGACTCCAATTATTATGACATCCCACAAGTCTAAAGAACAGACCTACAAGGGCCACCACTAAAACCTTGTCACACCCCAATACCAGAATATGAAAACGAACATGGCCAGCTATCCCGTATAAGGTACTATACGTCGTACGGCGATCACGGCTGTATAAGATAAGGAGGTGCATGCTACAATTAAGTCTGCTATTATCAAGAACTTCTATGTCTCAATCATTCAAATAAGAAATAGTAAGCATATAGCATATATGATAACCAATAAGGCATCCCAAATGCTTTCTCAAAATATTTTGGAGTCCAACTGTGCATAATAAGAAGCTGAAAGAGTAACGTAAGTACATGACAGTGATTCAGCTGTAGTCTAATTTAATATAATTATATAATAAAAACTAATATCCTGATAAGCCGACAAACAGGTGCCGGTGTCTAAACGCCAAAAAGAAGTAAATGTGCAAGACGAGCAGGAAAGAAAAAAACCCACTCGCTATCCCATGCGACCATATTCCTTGTACACGCTATAAGTTTGGGAAAAGAACACTAGATCCTCATATGCCGGCTTGAAACCTGGCCATAAAAAACCAGTGGGGTTAGACCCCAAATAGCAAGTACCACAAAAGAAGCACAAAAATAGAGAAATAAAAACCTAAGAAAAATAATATAATATTACATAGGTTCAGTATTGTAACTTAGGTCCATGGCATATCCTAGCGCGAAGGCCCAACCCTACAACTAAATAAGGACAAGAGTTGAACCATCACTCTATGATAGTCCACTTTCCTAGGATACTAGTTGAATAATATAATCACAACCAAATCCATTTCTTCCTAAATCAGTCAATTATTTGTACGGCTTGTTATTTTTGTGGAGTCTGAGGTTATCTCAAAAATAATGCATAATAAGTATCCTCATATCACATCAATACCAAACATGAGCTAACCAAACTAATATAATAAAACAGGCAATTATGGGATACACCAGTCCCCCGTAGGGCCACTGTGCTAAAAATACGGTATTCGCGGTTCCAATGTTCCTATATTTAAATAGTGGCTCAACATAATAATAGGTCAGATACTGCACTCTACTAAGACAGGTGATATAAAGTATCTGTGGTGGCCAGCCTACGACGCACTTAAAATAAATCTCTGTAGGAAGGTTCTTTGGCATGATCTCGGGATACCGTTCCCTCCGATGTTACTATAACTTTTAGTTACCTAATTAGCCCTATGTTGTATTTAAATCTCAAGGCATGGTCACATGAGAATTTTCCTTAAGATATCGTATAAAGTATGGTTACGCTAGATACGAATCCATAGAAGTCAAATTTGGATTCACCCGAGCGTGTGTGCAACATTCATACAATCAATATTCTAGCCACGCTTTGGTAGTTTGACTCACTTATTATGCCTGTGATAGAAAAATAATATATATTTATAATATCACACATTCAGGGATTTGGAGGCATCCTCAATTCATAACCCAAATATAATTATTTAACATGTGACAGGATGTGTTACTCCTCGGCGCACATGAAACCATGAATAATAATCAAGCAATAGTGGTATCATCACGGATACAGTATTCGAGTCCAATTACCAATTATACATTAAGTCATATGAATCAAGAAGACATCCAGTCAAAATAAGTAAGGCCGCATGGGTCTCTAGGTCGCATGGGAAATCAGGCTTGTAAACCCCCTCACCCAAAATAGATATTTGGGTATATTTTATATTATTATATTTAGATATTGAATTTCTTTAGAGTATTCTCTTAGTTAATTAGCAAATAAATTTCTTGATATATTTACTTATGTAAATATTTATTTAGAATCATTTTTAGGTTATTTTAGATTTTTGAAGATTTTTTCTAGAAATTTTAGGTAATTAAAACACAGGGAACGTAAATTTTTAGGACTTCTATGATTTACTTTCAGACCATACTTGCATGTTATTCCTACCAAATATTTATTTTAGGTTAAAATATTTAATTATATTTTCTATAATTTATTTAGAATTTTAAGAAATTTATTTAGATTTTTAAAATTATTTAGGATTTATTTGGATATATATAGTCTTAATATTAGATAGATGCTAATTTAGTGTTAATAGATATTAATAAGATTTTATAAATTATTTGTATTATCTTTAATTATATTTAAGATTATAAATTATTGAGATAAATTTAAACTCTATTTTAAATTAATTCAAATCCTGAACCTACTAGGAAAATAACTTCATGCATATCCTATCCTTATTTAAATTTATCATAATCCTATCCAAATTAACCAATCCTAGTCGTATTTAATTAAGTTGTGTCCACCATTATAAATACCTCATCTTTCATATTTTTCTTCCCCAAATTCTTCTATTTTTCGTCCAAAAATAGTCAAAATTTGTCATAAATTCAGCCTCATTTTCTACTAGTTATGACGAATTAAAAAGATGATATCTCCTAGCTCCGGACTCCAAATGCGCTCCAGTTTTTTTTTAGAACCATATCAAGGTTAGTTTCCTGAATATATAAATTATTTTAAAATTTTCAAAACCTATTTTTCCAAAAAATTATAAAAGTGTCAGCTGTCCGAAATCAGACGCATTTTGGTATTTTCATGATTTTGGGAGATCCCGAACTCAGAATTATAAACCGTTTAAAGTTTCGGAAAGATAACATGATGAACTTCCAGAAAAGTATTTTTTAATAATTTAAAATATAAGTTTAATCTACTGTAAAATTTGTACAACATAGACGTAAATAGAAAACCACCAAAAACTATCATATGTGCGTCCTTGTGGCCATAACTCTTTACCGACTTGTGATTTTATGAAATTATCGATTCCAATGTTCATGTAGCATTGAAATATATAGAATTCCACACACAATTCTAGGATTTGAGTCGGTTGACTTTTTGGTCAACGGATTGCCTCGATTTGCGTGTCACGGATCACAAATCCTTAAAGTTGACTTTCTTTGGACCAAAATTAGGGTTTAACAATAAAATCAGATTATAATAAGATTAAAATAATATTTTAGGTTATTTTATTCTGAATTAAAATAGATTAAATGGACTGAACCTATTTACCCACTTTTGTAACCTAACTTGTTTAATTTATGTGACGGGAAGATCGGACGATGCCTTGAGTTGGGACTTTATCCTTTTTAGACCAGGTAAGATACCTTACTAAATTGTTTACAGTACTTCGCATGCTTAGTATATTTTTGTATATTTATTGTATTTCTGTTTATTCATTGCATGTGTAGTTTTCTTTCAGTCATTACTATATATTAGATATGTTGACACACACATGGCACTTAGTATCATGAGAGGATAATCATTAGGCGTATGGGCTTTTAACCACTCTGGTAAACCATAGTTTATAGCTCGCACTACGAGCGTGTGTCGCGCTGGTCGCTACCCCCGTGGTATATCGATTTCTGGAGTCTCGCTGGTCGCTACCCTCGCGGTATGTCGATTTCTGATGTCCACTGACGTGTGTGTGAGTTGTGAGGTAGATCGAGTAGCCTACCCTTGCCCATACATCAAAAAATTATCCTTATTTGCATTCATATAGATTGTCTTGTACAGCGTACTTATATATTTTCTACCTATTATGCATGTTTACTGTATTCAAATTGGCTTGTTGTTCTGTATCTTGTTACGTTCCTCTGAGGACCTGGTCCCCTTCCAGGTGTATATGTTCTTGAGTATTTGTAGGAGTGCATATTCGGATGGTTACATATATTTCGAGGATGTCTTCTCTCCGAGCCCCATGATTGTTAGCTGGTATTCCTATATTGTGTTTATTATGTTGTACCTTTAAATTCGAGTTGGTAGTGGATTTGTTTCCATCCATCTATCATCCTTAAATACTTATATTGAGATCTAGTTTCATAGACACTGGTTATTTATTTATATTTAATTTTCGTGGATGAGATTTAGATTATACCCTGTGACTTGTGATACATTTTATACCACTTGTGGATTTGATATTCATATTACAGCGTACGTATGGGTTATGGTTTCCATATATTAGAGTTGCCATATCCATGTGGCTGGCATGCTTACGTGTCCTAGTCCTATGTACTTTGGGACTGGGGCGTGACATATTTTTGTGGTGGCCCATGCAGGTCGAGAGCATATTGTCTCGGTTACGTTACTGTACCGAGCAAGCCTGCAAATAGGATTAGAGTATAGGATCTCATCCATAATTGACTATGACTCGTATTTCTTCTAATCCATTTTATTTTAATAATTGTATATTGATTCCTCACTTCCCTAATAGTTTCTTGAGTATAGCCCCCTCCTAGAATATAGAAGTCCCTGTCGTTAGATGATAAGTAAGGTAACCTTCCTATTAAGAGTACAACTAGAGTGTTGACACACTACTAAGTTTAGAATATCTAGTGAATCCTAGAATTTCTTATCTATAGATTGGTTACCATTACCCCTTGATGTATTATGAAGACTTGAGAGTAGTATAGACGCTACTAGAGTTAGTTAGAAGTTTTACCATAATGTTTGAATCTAGTATTAAGGAACCAATAGAAAACAAAATGGAATATTAGGACTGAACCTAACCTTCATAGTTAGATAGTATTAGAAAACTATAAACTTAGATCATTGTCTTATTATTAGCAGACAGTACCTTAGGAAGCTAAGAGGAATAAATATAACATCTTCCTTAATCATACCTTGAACATAGCAACTAGCATACCACTCCCCCTTGGAAAACCATGAAGCTATCTAGAGCCCTCTATTCTAAATTCATATATTGTTCCTCTGCAACCTTAACGTTCGCTAATTGCGCGATGACTAAATTTTGTTATTCTACTCTTCATCTTTCAACTCGTGCCATCTGACACTTTTGATTGTAGGCCAGGTGATTTATTCTTTGTTAAGGACATATAGTTGCTGGGATTCTAGTTGTTAATGTTAAATTTTAAAACTGTGTGCTTAGTAGTTAGAACTTGATGGTTTAAGCTATTCTTGTAGATTGAGACCTGGTGCTTATCCCTTAGTTTTAAATTGCATAATATGTATCACACCTCAATACGAGTTATATTCCCTTTTCCTTGAGGCCAGTAACTGTTCCATTCTTACTATTGACACTTGTACTAAGGCTAAGACTTAGGACGACAGTATTTTTTTTAGACTGTAGAACTTAGAGGCTATATCCCTACTTTGTCGACTATCGACTTAGACAAGGAGTTAGTATGACAACTGTAGAGATTATAAGAGTCTTATCTTCTTTGTGAACTTGGATTATTTTGTAACTTCTCTCATCATAATCTAGCGTACTTATATTTTCCGTACTATCTTGATTTATGCTGCTATTATAGCCTAGTTTTGCAAGCTTGTTCTTTTATCGAGCTTGTTCATGGCATATGTATTATTGGGTGCACACAATGATACAATTGCCTAATCAGAATCGGTGTATTAAGGTCTAGCTAACCTTAGTGCGCTTGGTTCGCCCTTCGCATGACTACTTTACGTGGATTGAGATATATGGTACTAAATGGATATACTTGCCCCTAGACATGTCTGACACATCGTATCGGTTACATAACTGTACTGATACGAGCATGTAAATAGAAAATTACCAAAATAGGGTTTCAATCCACAACTGTCCTGACAACTCTCTTTTCGAATTCTTTAATCTCTTTGAACCTCGTACTCGTATTCTATCACCTTCACCTTGAATTCTTTATTATTGTTCTCCGTCTTCCTTTATTTCGGAAAGATGAAACCTCATGCTGGTATAAGTTGACACACTGATAGTACTAGATATACCCCATAAGGCTAATCACATGGCTTAGTGACTCTCTTTTATAATTAATTAAGGGCATACCATAGGTGATATGTTTGGTGTTAAAATTTTTGAGGATTGAATAACAAGATTAAATAATTTAAGAAATAGTTTTCTTAAAAGTATAGCCTTATTTGATAGGTGGGTAAATTCTAAGTTGGGTAAAAATTGCATTGTTAAACTTGAGGTGAATTCTTTTAGATTATGATCAAGTGAGATTAGATAGAGAGAAACCATGTCCTATTTTAATTTCGAGGACGAAATTTTTGTAAGTTGGGTAGATTGTAAACCCCCTCACCCAAAATAGATATTTTGGGTATATTTTATATTATTATATTTAGATATTGAATTTCTTTAGAGTATTCTCTTAGTTAATTAGAAAATGAATTTCTTGATATATTTACTTATGTAAATATTTATTTAGAATCATTTTTAGGTTATTTTAGATTTTTAAAGATTTTTCTAGAATTTTTAGGTAATTAAAACACAGGGAACGTAAATTTCTAGGAGTTCTATGATTTACTTTGAGACCATACTTGCATATTATTCCTACCAAATATTTATTTTAGGTTAAAATATTTAATTATATTTTCTGTAATTTATTTAGAATTTTAAGAAATTTATTTAGATTTTTAAAATTATTTAGGATTTATTTGGATATATATAGTCTTAATATTAGATAGATGCTAATTTAGTGTTAATAGATATTAATAAGATTTTATAAATTATTTGTATTATCTTTAATTATATTTAAGATTATAAATTATTGAGATAAATTTAAACTCTATTTTAAATTAATTCAAATCCTGAACCTACTAGAAAAACAACTTCATGCATATCCTATCCTTATTTAAATTCATCATAATCCTATCCAAATTAACCAATCCTAGTCGTATTTAATTAAGTAGTGTCCACCATTATAAATACCTCATCTTTCAAATTTTTCTTCCCCAAATTCTTCTATTTTTCGTCCAAAAATAGTCAAAATTCGTCATAAATTCAGCCTCATTTTCTACTAGTTATGACGAATTAAAAAGACGATATCTCCTAACTCCGGACTCCAAATGCGCTCCAGTTTTTTTTGTTAGAACCATATCAAGGTTAGTTTTCTGAATATATAAATTATTTTAATAATTTCAAAACCTATTTTTTCAGAAAATTCTAAAAGTGTCAGCTGTCCAAAATCAGACGCATTTTGGTATTTTTGAGATTTCGGGAGATTTCGAACTCGGAATTACAAACCATTTGAAGTTTCAGAAAGCTAACATGATGAAATTCCAGAATAGTATTTTTAAGAATTTAAAATATAAGTTTAATCTACTGTAAAATTTGTGCAACGTAGACGTAAATAGGAAACCACCAAAAACTATCATTTGTGTGCCCTTGTGCCCATAACTCTTTACCGACTTATGATTTTATGAAATTATTGATTCCAGTGTTCATGTAGCATTTAAATATATAGGATTCCACACACAAACCCAGGATTTGAGTCGGTTGACTTTTTGGTCAACAGATTACCTCGATTTGCGTGTCACGGATCACAAATCCTTAAAGTTGACTTTCTTTGGACCAAAATTAGGGTTTAACAATAAAATCAGATTATAATAAGATTAAAATACTATTTTAAGTTATTTTATTCTAAATTAAAATAGATTAAATGGACTGAACCTATTTACCCACTTTTGTAACCTAACTTGTTTAATTTATGTGACGGGTAGATCGGACGATGCCTTGAGTTGGAACTTCATCCTTTTCAGACCAGGCAAGATACCTTGCCAAATTATTTACAGTACTTTACATGCTTAGTATATTTCTTTATATTTATTGCATTTATGTTTATTTATTGCATGTGTAGTTTTCTTTCAGTCATTACTATATATTAGATATGTTGACACACACATGGCACTTAGTATCATGAGAGGACAATCATTAGGCGTATGGGCTTTTAACCACTCTGGTAAACCGTAGTATATAGCTCGTACTATGGGCGTGTGTCGCGCTGGTCGCTACCCCCGCGGTATGTCAATTTCTGGAGTCTCGCTGGTCGCTACCCCCACGGTATGTCGATTTCTGTTGTCCACTGACGTGTGTGTGAGTTATGAGGTAGATCGAGTAGCCTACCCTTGCCCATACATTGAAAAGTTGTCCTCATTTGCATTCATATAGACTGTCTTGTATAGCGTACTTACATATTTTCTACCTATTATGTATGTTTACTGTATTTAAATTGGCTTGTTGTTCTGTATCTTGTTACGTCCCTCTGAGGACCTGGTCCCCTTCCAGGTGTATTTGTTCTTGAGTATTTGCAGGAGCGCATATTCGGATGGTTACATATGTTTCGAGGATGTCTTCTCTTCGAGCCCCATGATTGTTAGCTGGTATTCCTATATTGTGTTTATTATGTTGTACCTTTACATTCGAGTTGGTAGTGGATTTGTTTTCATCCATCTATCATCCTTAAATACTTATATTGAGATCTAGTTTCATAGACACTGTTATTTATTTATATTTGATTTTCGTGGATGAGATTTAGATTGTACCCTGTGACTTGTGATACATTTTATACCACTTGTGGATTTGATATTAATATTACAGCGTACGTATGGGTTATGGTTTCCATATATTGGAGTTGCCATATCCATGCGGCTGGCATGCTTACGTGTCCTAGTCCTATGTACTTTGGGACTGGGGCATGACAAGGCTGCATGACAATCTTGGCCGCACGAAAAGTCAGGTCACATGAAGTCAGGCCGCATGAAGTCAGGCGCATGCTCAGGGTTAAGGTCTATTCCTTTGGACAAGTAATAAAGTAAGATAGACAATAAATAAAGTGTCAGTAATGTGACATAAAGTGACTGATGTGACTGATGTGACAAGCCATAAAGTGTGTCAGAAAGAAATAACAAAACTAAATAAATAAGTGCCAATGGTTCATAGCCATGCGTCAAAAAAAATTGTGGTTGCATGCTCTCCTGGCCGCATGGGTGTCAGTGCCGCATGAGGTTATCTGTCATATGGAGTTAATTTCACATGGAGTTCTCTAGAATTTCGTAAAATTCTTATTCGTTGATGGAATGAAAGCACAAGGTGTTAAAGGATATTATGTAAATTAGCAGACATGCATCCAACAAGATGGACGCATGCTGTCAATATACAGCAAAAGTTTAGGCCGTATGTCACTCTCGGCCGTATATGCTCATTGGCTGCATGAGAACTTCATCTTCTCCAACAGCAGGTTCGGCCATAGCGAAAAAGCTTCAAAAACTAAAATTTTGTTTTGTCCATAAAATTCTTATTTTAAGTCCAAATCAGGTAAACCAAAAGCCAAAATACTCTAAATTTAAAGCTCTATCATGTAGCAAAAATTGATTTCCAAAGATAGAAGTTTAATAGATCAAAACTAAAAAAACTCATAAAATTAATAAAAATCTAAGTTAGAAATATAGATCTACACTAATCCTTCCATCAAAACAGAAAAGTCCAAGAACTAAATATGCTTAAAATACATAATAAATATAATAGAACAATAATATAGAGGCTTTGTCATGACCCATACCTGATATAAGGGCACGAGGCGTGGGTACGTACAATCTATGTCGCAGAATCGGTGGTAGAATATTGTCTAATAAACTATCTATCTAGCAATAATGATCCTCAAGATATATAATGCCTCCAATAAAATATAAATACTCAATCACAGATTTATACGATGGAATAATCGTACGAATGTGAAATAAAAATTATAGAGTAAAAAACAACTCACAAAACAAAATAATATCCAATGAGTCATCTAATAATAATGTAATACTAATGTCAAATGCTGGAGACAAATCCAGTACAATAAATATATCGACTGAGCTACAGATAATGGGTCATCTGTCTCAACCAGGATGAGTCCCTCCTGAGCCAAAGTCTCTGGCTCTAAGCCAACTACGTCCTGAGGCCCGTAGTAAGTGGGATACCACTCCTTAGTATCATTTAAAAAAAAATCTAGTTAGAAAAAGAGCAAAGTACATCTCTAAAATCAGTTCCAATAAATGATAAAAACTATGTATCAGTAAATAGAGAGCATCAATAGGAGAAACAGAGCATGGCAATCAATAGGAGAAACAGAGCATGGCAGGAAAATACTAAAATAAAAAATACGAGAAATACATACAAGAGATACGAACATCATATAAGGATTAAGAAATACAACTATCTAAGTGAGTTAGCACCAGTGACAATATATGATCGGCTTGGATACTGCTCATGAACCATGGGCCTGGCTAGTCATGCGTATGATGTATAATTAATATTATTCAAGAATATCAAGAACTCCAAGAAAATAATCACATATCTACACTAAATACTCTCCGCCCCCGACTGGTATTATGGATCCAACCATGGCACGCTATCACACATGATTCTATGAGAAGTCGTGACTCTTTTCATGAATCAGTGTCTATATTCGCACAATAACAATGAAGCTCGTACAAGAGATATGCCAGGAACTACCCAAAATAATATCTCATGACAGAATTCGGGAATACTAATCCGTGTAACCAAGTGTCAGAGAAGTCAAGGATATCTACTCTAATACAAGAAATATAGAGGATATCATAAATAGAAAAATCTAAGAGAATGTACTTCCCTGAAACCTGACGAATAATATCGAAGATGTCCGAAATGGTACCTCAAAGACCTAAATATGGAATGTTATATCAATACAAGGTTTTGGAATAAAAATAAGTTAAACTAGTCAAAATCTAGGTCGTATAGCCATTTCTAAATCAAAACAGTTAAACTAGGTCAACTCTAGGTCAAACTAGTCAAACTTGGTCAAAGTATTTATTTTTAGGTTGTATGAGTCTATCTCTAGGATATTGGGTCCATACACTATGTAACTAGGCTATACTAGCTATATTAAGATACTAGGATACACCGTATCGTAAGATACGTAATATCTTCTATATAAAAATACTATACAAGATAAACAAATATAATATATACTAGTATTCTTAGCTAAACTAGTACTATTGGATACCTTGACTTTGAGCCAACTTGGTATGACACAATTCTAACCCATCCTGACTCAATACCTTGAGTTAACTCCATTACCTTACATTACTTTGGTAACTCAAGGTAATTCTTAACTTAGCTAACCCTATGAGCTAACTCCTATATATATACCAATATATATAACACTAACATGTATATAACTAATATTCATAACTTAAGGTACTTAACAGTCAAAACACATAACAGATATATACTTCTATCAATACTAACATATACAATTATCTAATACATTAGTTAACTTATATAACATACTAACCTCATTGTTCACTAACACTATCAGACAACTACTCATACTAATGGGTACCCAATCTGACATCTCCTACTAACAGTGATATGTAACTTACTAACAGCCAACCCCATAACCAACTAACATATCACTATATACCAACATATCCTACCTAAACAACCAACAGTCACCTCAATACCATGTTGTTGTTGCTCCTTCTTGCAGCATGTAGTTGCTACTGCTACTTGTTGTTCTCACAACATAGGCTCAAACTGCTATTGTGACTAACAACTTTGTTATGAATATAGTGCACAATATACTGTGACCGACCCCCCCTCCTTTGCAACCTGCACTATATCCCCTCTCTAACTGAGAATCAGTCACAGTGTAGTGCACATCCCCGACTGCTTCTCATTTTCTAGTTAAAACTGCTCAACTTCCATTCACCCCAAAGCAGTCACCAAAACATATACTTCACAGTCACAAGGTTAAGTAGGACTAAAACTGAGAGTACCCTTCCAAATATATTAACTGATAGATCTAAATAATATTCTACTTACATATAACTATATCAAAAGACAGTCATATATATATATATATATATATATATATATATATATATATATATATATATATATATATATTTATTTATTTATTAATACTCAAAGCATATATCTATACAAATACTAAAGATGCATATACATATTATTAATCAAATAGCAATATAGCTACTAGTTATGAATCAACTAACAATTAGAATACAAGGGAATATAATATGCTAGCATGGCAATTTAACAAACACAAGGAGTGCATCACCATCGTATCACACTAGGTCTATGATACACTTGTGATACGACTCCAATACATCATCAAAAGCAACCGAAGGACACGAGCAAGTCTAATATCACTATTAGAAGTAATACGAAGAGCTAGCAACTCATCTACATGCTCGTGTCAAAATATGACATACTCAAAATCCCGTGTCAAAAAAATATCCAAATAAACATGTATCACAAAATATCATGATACAGCCTACACGTATCCAATTTTGGACACAATACTTGTCTCACACAATCAAATATAGGTCAATTTGGTCTAATTGACCTATTGACAAGCACAAGATGTGTCAATCTCAAAATTCCCCCAAAATTGACATAAAACACATCATAACTTTCTTTATGAGCCTCATATGAACCTAATTCCTCTTTCTATGGGTAGCCATACTATATTAGAGGGTTCTTAATGATTAAACTATAGATTTAGATTCTAATTAGAAGAAAAATTCTGAGATGTACCTATTGGGAGATGGATTTTTAATACAAGTCTCCAATTGGAAGCAAAAAGCCCTCAACTTGTGCTCCTTCCTCTTCCTTATAGATCCTTGACCCCTTCTTGCTCCAATAGCCTCCAATAGTGAGTATAGAAGAAATTGGAAGAGAATTTGGGTAAGGATTGATGTAAGGATGAAGTAAATTGAAAGAGAAAAATTCTAGATCTAGAATAAAATAAAATGAATGAAGAGAAAGAGTCTCTCTTCTCCCCTCTTTGGTCGGCCCTTGCTTGAGATGCAAGCTAGTATAAAAAGCTTAAAATATCCCTATGGGATTGTCATGAAGAGAGTAATTAAGGAAGGAAGGCTATACTCCTAATGGTTTGACTAATTAATCACCAACTAAATAAATTGGGCTTGTTTGTTGGGCTCGTCTAACTAGAATAATGTTGGTCCAAGTGTCATGTCTAATCTACTTAGGTTCACTAATACAAGCCCAAACTATAATGTAATATCTAATAAAAAATAAATAATACAAAAAATAAATATACAACATGCACAATAATTATTAAATTATAAAAATGACCAAAATATCCTTCCTAAAAAATATGGTAGTGACAAGTCTACCCTCCTTAAAATAATTTCGTCCTCGAAACTCAACTACGAAACTACCCCTAGAAAAGTCAAAATAGAATCAGGAAAGAACATACCTCAAGGTATAAATAAATATTGGTAACGCTCTCGTATTTCATCCTCTCTCTCTCTCTCTCTCTCTCTCTCTCTCTCTCTCTCAGGTAGACTCACTCGGAGAGTGATGCCTCCATATGACGCATACCAAGGGAATGGTCTGGTTCCTCAGCACCTTCTCTCTCTGATCCAAAATCTCAACTGGATGCTCTGGATAGCTAAGAGTATGGCCTACCTCTATCTCTGAGTAATCCAATATATGACTAGGATCCGCCACGTACCATCTCAACTGCGACATGTGAAACACGTTATGAACTCCATCCAATGTAGCTGGTAAATCCAGTCTGTAGATAACTACACCGACCCTCTCAAAAATACTGAAAGGTCCGATGAATCGTGGACTATGCTTACCGCCTCCACAGAAGCGAATCGTGCCTCGTGTCAGAGAAATTCTTAAAAATACCAGGACTCCAACCCAGAATAAAACAAATCCTTAAAAATTAATCTAAAATAAACAACCAATATCAAGCACAAAATAAGAATCTAAAAATATACCTCAAACTTTAAAAGCCTCTGGTGGCTATCGGCCCAATGTCGTTGTCTATCCTGCGCCACCCGAAGTCTATCCCGGATCAGCTTAACCTTTTTCGCTACATCCACCACCATCTCTGGCCCTAGCAAAGCTCTTTCTCCAATATCGTCCCATGACAAGGGAGTGCGATATCTTCGACTATACAGAGCCTCAAATGGTGACATCTCTATATTGGCCTGGTAGCTGTTGTTGTAAGCAAACTCTACCAAATGGAGATAATCCTCCCAAGAACCCCTAAAATCTAGTACACAGGTACGCAGAATATCCTTGACAGTCTGAATGGTCATCTCTGATTGCCCATTCGTCTGGGGGTGATGTGCAGTACTGACTTGAGCTGGATGTCCAAGCTCGTCTGTAAACTCCTCCAGAAATGAGAAGTAAAACGACTATTCTGATCCGAGACTATGCTGATGGGAACCCCATGTATCCTGGCGATCTGCCTCATATACAACTCTGCCAGCTTCTCTGTAGACAAACCTACCTTGAAAGAAAAAAAGTGGGTCGACTTGGTCAACCTATCAACGATGACCCAAATTATGTCTTTCTCTCCTGGAGATCATGGAAGTCCAGATACAAAATCCATTATAATGTGTTCCCACTTATATTTTAAAATGGGCTGAAGCAAACCACCTGGCCTCTACCTCTCGACTTTCACCTGCTAGCACACCAAGCATCTGGATACAAACTATGACACCTCTCTTTTTATACCATACCACTACACACTCTCCCACATATCCTGATACATCTTGTTGGCACCTGAATGTATGGAATATTGAGAACAATGTGTTTCCTGCAATACCTTCTCACGTAGCTCTCCACTAGGCACACATAATCTGGTTCCCTGCCTCAAAGAACCATCCTCAATAATGGTGAAGTAATCCTCCAATCCTGCACTCACCTGACCTCTGATGCTCCTCAAAGGCACATGTGCATACTGGGCTGCCTTGATCATGGCCATCAAATCTGAATATATCTGCAAATCCCATATCTGCAGCACAAAACCCAAAAATATTACCTTAATGCCCAGGCTCTCCAAATCCTCCAACAAATATCGGTCCCTCATTAGAAACATATCTACTGGATACATACTCAAGGCATCGGCAACCACATTGGCCTTCCCTAGGTGATATTGTAAGGATATATCAAAATCATTTATCAGTTTTAGCCACCGATGTTGCCTCATGTTTAGCTCCTTCTAAGTAAAAATATACTTCAAGCTTTTGTGGTTCATAAAGATCTCCACACGCTCTCCGTATAGATAATATTTTTACAATTTTAGGGCAAAGATGACCGCCTCCAACTCCAAATCATGGGTAGGATAGTTCTTCTCATGAGGACATAATTTCCTAGATGCATAGGCAATTATCTTCCTTTTCTGCTGGAGAACACAACTCAACCCTTTCTCTGATGCATCACTATAGCCAGTGAAACCTCCATATCCTGATGGCAACGTCAAAATAGGAGCAGACGTTAATCTCGTCTTTAATTTCTCAAAAGCAGCCTGGCACTCCTCTGTCCAAACAAACTCTCCGTCCTTCCTGATGAGTCTGGTCATCGGCTCAACAATTCTTGATAAATCTTGCATAAACTTTCTGTAGTAGACTGCTAGACACAAGAAACTCCTGATCTCTGCCACTAAACTCGGGGACTTCCACGACCCCACCGCTGCGATCTTATTCGGATCTACTGAAATTCCATCACCTGTCATAACATACCCTAAGAAGTCAACCTTATCTAGGAAGAACTCACACTTGGACAGCTTTCCATATAACTTTTTCTTCCTTAATAAATCTAACACAATCCGCAGATGCTCTTTACGCTCCTCTGGCATCTTCGAGTTTATGAGAAATTCATCGATGAACACCACCACAAACTTTTCAAGGTACTGGTGGAACACCTTGTTCATCAAATTCATAAACACCGCTAGGACGTCAGTCAATCCAAACGGCATCACCATAAACTCATATTGGCCATACCGAGTCTGAAAAGAAGCCTTCGAAATGCCCTCCGACTTTACTTTCACCTGGTGATAGCCTGATCTCAAGTCTATCTTAGAAAATATCTTAGTGCCACTCAATTGATCAAATAAATCATCAATTTATGGCAACAAATATTTATTCTTGATAGTGAGATTATTCAAAGCCCTATAATCGATGCACATATGTACCGATCCATCCTTCTTTGGTATAAACAATATCGGGGCTCCCCACGTTGAAGAACTGGACCTGATAAATCCATTATCCTGTATTTCATCCACTTGCTTATTTAGCTTGGCCAGTTCATTGTTTTTAACTCTATAGACATGCTGTGAAATTAGCTCTGCACTGGGCACCAAGTCTATAGAGAACTCCATATCTTGATTTAGCGGAAAAAACCTGGCAACTCCTCAGGAAACACATCCAAAAACTTTGCTATCAACAGATACAGCAACTACTTGTCTTCCACCATAGCTCCACAGATAATGCCTTCTTCCTGCTTCGAAGCTTCTTTGGCAAACTCAAACTCTGGCTCTTCTAGTGGGCTAAACAAAAATCTTCCTCTTCTACAATCTATACTAGTATGGTGCCTACTCAACTAATTTATCCCGAATACAATATCGTAGCTCAAAAGTGGTATTACAAGTAGACACACACTCAGCTCCCGACCTCCTATAGTAACTCTCTGATCTTTGAAAATATCACTAAATAGGATAATGCCTCCCCTGGTCATGATCTTGCAAGTCCTAAGCAAAGACTTATTTACTAAATGATACTTCAAAGCAAAAGAAACAGATACAAAACTATGAGAAGTACCACTATCAAATAAAGCTAAAGTTGGAAAAGAATCAAGGATAACAGAACCTGTAATGATATCTCCGGTGGGCTCGACCGTCATAGCAAACGCTCATCCCTGAGGTGCACCTCCCTGATGCTGGTGTTGGATATAACATTGCTGCTGGGTCAGAAGCGGTGGTCCCTTCGGTTGTACTGCAGGTGGCCTCTCCTATCCTCTCTAAGGTGAAGCTACTCTCTGAGCTGCATGATGAGGGTTGGTAGGACAATCTTTCATCTGGTGCCCCTATGCGCCATAATACAAACAAACTCCCAACATTTTCCTGTAAACTTCCCAGATATGGTCGGGCTTCTTGCAGTAGTAGCAGTAAGCGTGTTGTGAGTGTCTCTGTTGTTGCTATAGTGTCTGGTGAACCGATACCCTAGCTGGAGTGGAATACTGTCGTGGCAGCTGGAAAGGCCTAGACTGGAGATGAGGACGCTTAATATGCCCTGCACTGCTACTAGCCCCTAGAAAAGAATTGCGGTCTCTCTTGGTCTATAAGTTTTACTCCCGCTCGACCTTGCGTGCCTCCTCAAATATCTCAGGATACATCAAGTAGAAAGACAGAATAAGGATCTTTACTTCCCAGTTCAGACCCTCACAGAAGCGAATAACCGAACCTCTAGCTCCCTTACCAAATACTCCTCAAATTGGCTCAATATCCCAAACTCTATGGCATACTCCTCTACAGACATGCTCTCCTAAGTAAGACCCTCAAACTGCCTACCCAAGTCTAACATGTCCACTCGATCAAAGAACTTCCTCTTGAATAGGTCCTTAAACACCTCCTAAGACTACCCTGTATCAGCAAAAAGTGGCTCATTCCTGAACTAAGTGTGGGCGATATCGAACAGCTGAAGTTCTACTGCCTAAACCTTCAGATCCTCAGCAAGACAGGACACTCTCATGAGACGTTCGATATCGTCGAGCTAATCATCAGCATAGATAATACCCTCGATCCCCTTAAAGACCCGAGGTTCCAGCTTCTTGTAGTCCTGGATACTACCCGGCCGAAGCAGGGCAACCTGCAGAGTAACTTAATGTTGGACTGGAATATCTCTCTCTACTACAGCACGGGCAAGCTGATAAGCACACTCAATACCCTATCTTAATACGTTGGTCTGCCTCTGGTGAACCTCTGAGTGGGTCCTCTGAGCCTCCAGTATCTCAAAAATAGTACGAACATTTGGGTCGCATCTGTCGACACGGAAGGTGGAGGTGGATATCCCTCAGTCTCAGTTGGAACAGCCCTCTGTACTGGGGGTGGACCCTCAGAAGCTGCTCCTCCATGCTGTGAACGAGTCCTGGGCAGCATCCTGGGGCAAAGCTATAGAAAAGAATTAATATGGCACAAGATAGAATATTTTCAAAGAAGGACAGTTAAAGCTCAATTTATCAATATCAAGGAAGAAAATTTTAATTGAATAATAGAGTTTTTCCTAGTTGTGATTGAGTATTCTCAGCCTATAGAAAATATCCTATATCCTGAAGCAGGCTCGTAATAGCACTCATTTCAGACCACCACTACAAATTGCACTATTTACAACCTCGAAGTCCTGCATGGGCTACCACTAAAAATGTGTTATGACCGATACCCGATATAAGGGCACAAGACGTGGGTACATCTAGCCTATGACGTAGATAGTGATCCTCAAGATATATAATATCACCAATAAAATATAAATACTCAATCATATTTCTATAAGATGGAACAATCATACGAATATGATATAAAGATTGCAGAGTCAAATACAAATCACAAGACAAAAAGAATATCCAATGAGTCAAACAATAATAAAGGAAAACTAATGTAAAATACTTGAGACAAATCCAGTACAATAAACCTATCTACTGAGCTACAGGTAATGGGTTGTCTGTCTCAATCGGGATGAGTCCCTCCTGAGCCAAAGTCTCTGGCTCTAAGCCAACTACATCCTGAGGCCCGTAGTGAGTGTAATACCAGTCCTCAGTATCATCTGGAAAAAATATATCTAGTCAGGAAAGGAGTAAAGTACATTTCTAAAAGCAGTTCCAATAAATGATAAAAACTATGTATCAGTAAATAGAAAGCATCAACAAAAGAAACGGAGCATGGCAAGAAAATATTGAAATAAAGAAATATAAAAAATACATACAAGAGATACGAACATCATATAAGGAATAAGAAATATAACTATCTAAGTGAGTGAGCACTAGTGACAACATATGATCGGCTTGGGTACTAGTCATGAACCACGGGCCTGGCTAGTCATATATGCTATGTATGATTAACACAATTCAAAAATATCAAGAATACCGGAGAAATGATCACTTATCTATACTAAATACTCCTCGCCCCTCGACTGGTATAGTGGATCCAACCATGGCATGCTATAACACAGGATTTTATGAGAAGTCGTGACTCTTCTCATGAATCAGTGTCCATACTCGCACAAGAATAATGGGGCTCGCACAAGAGATATGCCAGGAACTACCGTGAATAAAATCTCATAACCGGATCCAGGAATACCAATCCATGTAACCAAGTGTCAGGGAAGTCAAGGATATCTATTCTAATACAAGAAACATAGAGGATATAAAAAATGGAAAACTCTCAGAAAATGTACTTGCCTGAAATCCGATAAATAATGTGGAAGATGTCCGAAACGGTACCTCAGAGACCTAAATATGGAATATTACATCAATACAAGATTTTAGAATAAAAATAAGTTAAACTAGTCAAAATCTAGGTCGTATAGCAATTTCTAAATCAAAATAGTCAAAGTAGGTCAATTCTAGGTCAAACTAGTCAACCTTGATCAAACTAGCTATTTCTAGGGTGTATGAGTCTATCTCTAGGATATTGGGTCCATACACTATGTAACTAGGCTATACTAGCTATATTAAGATACTAGGATACACCGTATCGTAAGATACGTAATATCTTATATATGAAAATACTATACAAGATAAACAAATATAATATATACTAGTATTCTTAGATAAACTAGTACTATTGGATACCTTGGCTTTGAGCCAACTTGGTATCATACCAATCTAACCCATCCTAACTCAATACCTTGAGTTAACTCCATTACCTTATATTACTTTGGTAACTCAAGGTAATTCTTAACTTAGCTAACCCTATAAGCTAACTCCTATATATATATACCGATATATGTAACACTAATATGTATATAACTAATATTCATAACTTAAGGTACTTAACAGTCAAAACACATAACTGATATATAACATATATAATTATCTAATACATTAGTTAACATACATAACATACTAACCTCATTGTTCACTAATAATATCAGACAACTACTCATACTAATGGGTAACCAATCTGATATCTCATACTAACAGTGATATGTAACTTACTAACATCTAACTCAATGACCAACTAACATATCACTATATACCAAACTATCCCACCTAAACAACCAACAGTCACCTCAATACCATGTTGCTGCTGCTCCTTTTTGCAGCATGTAGCTGTTGTTGCTGCTCCTTCTTTTAGCATGTAGCTGTTGTTGCTGCTTGTTGTTCTCACAACAGTAGGTTCAAACTGATGTTGCTACTAGCAACTTTGTTGTGCATATAGTGCACAGCACACAGTGTTCGACCCTCCCTCCTTTGTAACCTGCACCACATCCCCTCTCTAACTGATCATCAGTCATAGTGCAGCGCACATACCCAACTGCTCCTCACTTCCTAGTTAAAACTACTCAACTTCCATTCACCCCAAAGTAGTCACCAAAACATAAACTTCACAGTCACAAGGTTAAGTAGGACTGAAACTAAGAGTGCCCTTCTAAATATACTAACTAATACATCTAAACAATATTCTACTTATATATAACTATATCAAAAGACAGTCATATATATATATATATATATATATATATATATATATATATATATATATATATATATATATATATATATATATATATATATATCAAACTTTATTAATACTCAAAGAATATATCTATACAAATACTAAAGATGCATATACATATTATTAATCAAATAGCTATATAGCTTTTAGTTATGAATCGACTAACAATTAGAATACAAGGGAATACAATGTGCTAGCATGGTAATTTAACAAACACAAGGAGTGCATCGCCCCCGTATCACACTAGGTCTATGATACGCTTATGATACGGATCCAACACATCACCAAAATTATCCCGAAGGATACGAGCAAGTCTAATATCATAATTAGAAGTAATACGAAGAGGTAGCAACTCATCTACGTGCCTGTATCAAAATGTGACATGCTCAAACCCTCGTGTCGAAGAAAAACTCCCAAATCAACCCGTATCACCAAAATGTCATGATACGGCATACATGTATCTAATTGTGGACATGATACTAGTCTAATACAATCAAACACATGTTAATTTGGTCTAATTGTCCTATTGACTAACACAAGATGTGTCAATCTCGAAATTCTTCCAAAATTGACATAAAATATATTATAACTTTTTCCATGAGCCTCCTATGAACCTATTTCTGCTTCCTATGGGTAGCCCTAGTATATGAGAGGGTTCTTAATGATTAAACTATAGATTTAGAGTCTATTTAGAAGTAAAATTCTGAGATGTACCTATTGGAAGATGGATTTCCAATGCAAGTCTCCAATTGGAAGCAAAGAGCCCTCAACTTGTGCTCCTTCCTCTTTCTTGTAGATCCTTGCCCCCTCCTTGCTCCAATAGCCTCTAATGGTGAGTATAGAAGGAATTGGAAGATAATTTGGGTAGGAATTGATGTAAGGATGAAGAAAATTGAAAAAGAAAAATTCTAGATCTAGAATAAAACAAAATAAATGAAGAGATAGAGTCTCTCTCCTTGCCCTATGGCCGACCCTTGCTTGAGATGCAAGCAAGTATGAAAAGTCTAAAATATCCCTATAGGCTGGTCATAAAGAAAGTAATTAAGGAAGTAAAGTTTTAATCCTATTGGTTTGACTAATTAATCACCAACTTAATGAATTTGGCTTATTTGTTAGGCTCAAGTCTAACTAGAATAATATTGGTCCAAGAGTCATGTCTAATCTACTTAGGTCTACTAACACAAGCCCAAACTATAATATAACATCAAAAAATAAATAAATAATGCAAGAAATAAATATACAATATGTACAATAATTATTAAATTATAAAAATCACCAAATACCATTCCTAGAAAATATGGTAGTGACAGGGTTTCTCTATTTCTCATGCAAGGTGTACTTGCTAATGAAATGGGAAAAGAAAGCTAAAAAAAAAGAAAAAAATAAAGAAGTAAAGAGAGAGAGAGAGAGAGAAAATATTGGGTTATATATGGTAGGGTTTGAGGGTTGAACCAAGGTCTCTCTTGAGTTGAACCAACCTACAAAATAAACCATAAACTAGGTTAAACCAAAGAATGGGTCTAGTCTCCATGCACATGCAACCAGGCTAAAATAAAAATATATTTCAAATATGTATATCAGGAACGGGGAGTGATAATACACACAGAGAGGGGCAAAGATAGGCAGATAGAAAGAAATGGGCTAGAATTTTTAAGTCTTTGAAATTCAAGAGAAGGGCGAGAGAAATAGAAGCTTCTCATGTCGTTGTGCCAGAGCTTTCTTATTATTGAACTCTCCAAGTTGTTCGCAGCATTTCTTACATTTCTTCTTCTTTGTGTGCAATTCTCTGTCGTGGTGTGCATTTCTTCATTGTCGAGTGGTCCAAGGAGTAAAGTGATCGTCCGCAGATAAGATCTCTACAGTTATACTTTCCCAGAATCAATTGAACTTAGATTCCTGTTTAGGATCTTTTTTATAAATTTCTTTCTTTTCAACAGTTTAAAACACAAAAGTTTTGTATAAACTTTTCCTCACAAACAATAGACTGAAACCAACTGACATTTTTATTTGAATCCAAGTATTGCACCTCAACAAATCCAAAAATTTTAAGACATCAAATTCAAATCACAACCAATCTTCTAATCTGAATGCATCAAGGCCTCAACCATAATTATATACCCATACTCAATTCTAGGAAACATTCTACTATCTCCGAAGTCACCATTTAATCGATCCATAGTTTATCTTCCAAGAATTCCTTAATCGAAGAAATGACCAACCAAATCTGAATCCTTAGCACGCATATTTTGATCACACTTTTCCAAACATGATCTTAGTCCAGATAAGATCATCCATATTCGACCAAGTACAAATTCAACTTCGTTCAATCCCCAAGGAAAAATCTCAATTCATCTTTCGCTTGTAATATATCAAAACTTGCACATATCTTGCTCACCAATTTTCTCCCAATAGCATGGAATCCTGAACCATCAAAATCCAATCCATTTCGCTAGCCAACAACCAATTCTACCAAATCCAATCATTATGATGGCATAATTGATATCCCAATTATCCATCCAATGTAAATCATAATATTACCTCAAGTAAGATCAATCCAATCTAAGCCAATTCAAATTCAAAGATCGCACTACCATCAATAACTTCTTCAAAGCATATGATTTTGAATCACAATTTAATTTATTTTAAAAATTTACCCATCACCTTTATTTGAGTATCATCAATTAAGCCAATCCAATAATAAGCATTCAATCCAATTAATCAACAACACCATTTTGTTCTTCTAATTGAAGGCAATCAATTCGACTTTAAGAAAATAAGCCACCAAAAATGTAAATACGCAATACCATTTTGACCACAGTAATCCATCAAAACTCCTAAGATCCAATGTTAAATCTAAGCCTTAACTCGCTATCTCGGATCTATAGTCTATCCAGACAACTCTTCTAAGGTCAATCAAACCAATCCTATAGCTCAGCATTGGATGTCTTTCTAACTACTAAGCTAGCTCACAAGACAACACTCCGGCATTGATAATTTATCTCTAACAGGAAGCCAACCACTACACTCACCCCTATCCAGCAATCTAAGGCATTATACCTAAACTCTTCATGCAACACTCTCACTCAAAAATCTTAACATCCAAACAAAGATCATCCTACCAAATCAGCATACTTAAGACCCATGGGTCAGAGTTTATCCAGCAAAGCCATTCCTATGGTTAGTTGGTTTCAAAATTTATTTTTAATAATTATTATTATTTATTTAAAAATACAAGTTTTGCGAGAAAATAGTTTTTCAAAAAAAATTGTATTATTTCAACAATGTAATTTCTTAGGTTCCCAAAATTTTAATATAATATTATTATTTTAACATAAATCTTTATATTTTATTGAAGTGTTAATGTAATGTCTTGTCATGTATAAATTAGGTTTGAATTATTTCAAAAGATTAAGTTTTATTAGGGTATGAATTTGTTTAATTAAAAACATATTTTAACTTTATTTAGAAAAGACCAAAATACCATTTTGCTTAATCTTTAGCTTCTTTAAGAAGCCAAGGGGGTGGCCGGCCAAATAAGGGGGTCCAATCCCCTTTATCTTGAAATATCTTGTAAAAGATAAGAAGGTTGATTATTATATATATAAGAATTGATTTTATATATATACATGTAAGCTTTCTTCTTTACATAACCCATTTTACTTCTTAGCTTCTAACTTTTTACCATACACCATCTCCTATCTCCTTCCAAAATATTTTTCACCCCTCCATAATTTCTAAACCCTATAGAATCAAGGCAAGTCCTCCCTTTCTCTACATAAATCTTATTTTTATGTATTTTTTTTCATATTGTTCTTGGTTTATTCTATTAATTCAAAAGTAAAGTATTTATTCTAGATAAATTTTGAGAATAATATATGTGGTTTAGAACATGATTTTAAGAGTTTTTTATTAAGGTGACACACACATATAAGACTTGGACATGATTTAGAATTAGAAAACTTAGTGTTGAATTTGTTCCTACGTCGCAATATTTTCCAGGGTCAGTTTTCATCTACTAAACCCTGTCAAAATTTAGTTTTGTTTAAATAAAAATCAAAGAGGATTCGATAAGATTTCAAACAATATATGATACGATAGGATTTGAATTCATATAATAGGAATTATAGGTCGTGCAACAGAGGTGTAGAATCTTGGAATCAAAATTTGGAACCTATGTGCACATTTATGTGTATTCCAATTTTGACCTAATAAACTTATTCAAAACTAGGTTATGTCTGAATAAAAATCTAAGAGGAGTCGATAAGCTTTCCAACCGTATATGATACGATAGCATTCGGGTGTATTTAATAGGAGTTATTGGCCATGAACCATCGATGTACAATTTTTGAAATAAAATATGGGACATTTTATATCTTATTTTGTAGACCAGCTTTGACCTATTAAACTTTGTCAAAATTCGATTATGTCTTAAAAGAAATCGAAGTGGATTCGATAAGCTTTCTAACTGTATAATTTTATTGTATTTGGATTCATAAAATAGGAGTTATGTTCTATACAAAGTAGGGTATACATGTTAGAATTTTTGTAAAATTTGATTTTGTGCTTTTATGCATTTACTATCTATCCTATTAACTGCGTGTGTCCGGTATAGAGTTGTTCCACCAAAGGGGTTTTGACCCATGTTAATTCTATGAAGAGTTTCTTTGGATCAGATATATTACTTTGTTTAGAGCTCAAAATATAAAGGAGACTCTGTCTGAATATCTAAGGATTTTGGAAGATAGCCTAATTTTGAAGCTTAAACGTCGTGGTATCATACCGAATCCTAAACTTAGATAACTGTATATCGACTGGAGACAAAGTAACGATAATTCTAGGAATACCTAGAGGTTAATTATCTAAGTTCAAATTTGTACGGATATGGACTTATAAATGCGTAAGCGATCTGATTATCAAATATTATTTTCTTGGTTATAAAATATCATGTTAACTGTATTCTCGTATTATATGAGATTAACATGTATAGAGAATTTATTTGGTGTTATTCTAATAGTTGAAAGCATTCCTATAAGTGATACCTGTATTCTAGAAATCCAAATCAAGATGTATACTTGAGCCAGGAAACAAAGTTTTTACTATTAGAATAAACTAAGGATTGATTATGATTGTAGAATAGAGCATTAGGTGGGGAAGAACAGTTTGGATCATAGCGTATGAAATCTTGGCAATATAAATAAAAAAACTATTCAGTACATGTAGCTCATTCGCAAAGCCTTGCGTTGAGAGTCGGTGAATGCTTAGATGACCAACCAACCTGTTTCTCGTGTTATCTATAAGTGTTTACCCTAATTCGATAAAAAGTCAAATTTAATAATAAATAATGTTATGATTTATTGCTCCCAAAGAGGAGGGGCCGGACTATTAAGCATCGTGCCTACCTGCCACCACATGATCCCTGGTAACTGGATTATTGCTTAGATAGTGCTCGTGTTACTATGATTGTGACATCCAAACATATTCTCTAAACTTTGTATCATCATATAGAAAAAAAGTTCTTGTGACTGTATTAGTGATTTTAGAACTTAAGAAATAGTTTTGGATACAATTATTTTACCAGATTAAGATTACATTAGAAGTTAGTTCATAGTTACATATAATATTTGTACTTGGAGTTTATTTGGGTTATATTTCCATTGCACTTGATCTTCTGTATCATATTATTTCATTTTTTTTACCTTCCTTGAATCGAGGACTTGCATGTCTTTGATGGCCTACTTTTTGTTCACTAGATGAAGGCCGGGACGAAGACAAGATTCTTCCCTTATATAATATAGACGAATCTGAAGAGTAAGGGATGTCGCGTATAGAACAATTTTATTTTTTGTTCTTGTATAATTATATGTGTATTAATCTTATGGGAGATAGTTATGTGGTTGTATGTTTTAGTGAGTAGCTTGTATACTTTCTTTTGAAGATAGAACTCAGACTTGTGAGTTATAAATGTAAAAGCTTGATATTGTGAGTATACTTAGTTCTTATTTGTTAATGGTTTAGCTTCACCCTATACTTTATCCTAGAACATACAGGAAACAATCATAATTACGAATATAGGATTATTCGTAAAGCACATAGCTTGGGATGTTGGTTACGTACTCAACTTGTCACGACCCGCACCCGGTGTAAGGGCACTAGTACGTCAACCCAATGTCGCAGCATCCGTGGTAGAATGCTGTCTAGGTCAATAATATTATCTAAACATCTCACACAACACTATATATATATATATATATATATATATATATATATATATATATATATATATATATATTGTACCAGTCAAGATATCTCAACTCCCAAATGGACGATAATATGATAATGGTAAACAATACTCAATCAAAATAATCAACTAGAGAAAGATATGTCATGATATGGAATAGAAGGAAAGAAATATAATAACAAATACATCATAAGTCCAAGTCCAATCTCAACACAATAATCTCAAATATACTATATGCCAAAAGTGTCTAACTGACATATACAATATAATAAGTGAACTAGCTAAGTTTCATCAACTGCTAGTACTATATCAATAGGCTCTACGGGTGCTATCTCAATTGGCTTGCCATTTTGTGGCCCGTAGTGCGTAGGACACCAGTCCTCTAATGAATCATCTAAAAAAAAATATCCAGTTAGAATTGGAGCAAAGTACAACCCAATAAAAGTTTTAATAATTAACAGAAACTATGAAACAATAATAGCAATAAAAATAAATGATAAAAATAACTGAACCGGTAAATATTACCAGGAAGAGCATCATGGTAAATAATGACAATAAACTGAGAACAATATGGTGAGAAACATCCATATAATGAACTGGAATAAAGAAAACAATATAGTAAATGTGCCTTGAAATATTAGTAAGATAATGTGATCGCCTTGGGCCTAGCACGAACTATATATAAAAGGTGAGCTAGCATGATCATACGTGAGTTGCATGATCTGCTAGCTATCACGGGTTATACTAAATCATGGGCTATAAGGTATGGGCTATAAGGTATGATTACATACCCACTAATACTTTCCAAGCCCTCAACTAGTAAACGGATCTAAATCACGACACGTTATAATACGTATATCAAACTGCAGGGTCTATAATATCTTGAATTATAATCACGGTCTATATAATCACTAAGATATCATGGTAATCACCGAGTAATCATAAAGCACGACACGGCGATCACTGAGTGATCACAACAATAATATCTCATGACCAAGATCCACGTATACCAATCTGTGTAACCATCATATCAGGAATCACTACTAGAAAAAGCGGTCTTAGCGACATATTTTAGCGACGTCAAAAGAAACGTCGCTAATAATATAAAAATTAGCGACTCCTTATTAAAACGTCGCTAGACGTCGCTAAATGGCGACATTTAGCGACGTTTAGCGACTTTTATTAAGATTTTAAAAGATAAGTCGCTATAAGTTCAGTTTAGGTCGCTAAACGTCGCTAATATGTCTAATTTAGCGACGTTTAGCGACGTATATAGCGACCTTAATATTGAAAATATTTAGCAACGTGTTTAGCGACGCATTGACGTCGCTAAAATTTAAATTAGCGACATTTTTCTTGGACGTCGCTAAACGTCGCTAAAATTTGGTTAATTAGGGATCGGTTTCATTTTTCCCCATCTGCTAAAATTTCGAAAAGAAAAAAAATTCCCCCCCCCCCCGCCCGCGCTCCGTCGACCCGCTCTCCACCGCGACTACTCCGGTAAACCCTACTCTCTCTCTCTCTCTCTCTCTCTCTCTCTCTCACAGGACACATATGACATTGACACAAACACAACACACACACAGACACTGACACAGACACAGACACGGCACACACACACACTGACACAGACACTGATCAGGACCTAGGGTTAGGGTTAGGTTTGTTGACATGGGGTTAGGGTTAGGGTTAGGGTTAGGGCCGACTGGCCCAAGTCAACGAGAGAGGTAACAGCAGCAGTGAGCACTGCTTACTAGCAGTGAGCAGGGGGAGACTTGAGGCACATCAGCCCAATGTGCAACAGGCAACTTGGGGAGGCACTGCACAGCTGAACATAGTGTGCATTAAGGTTTAGGTGCATTGTAGTTGGTTGTTAGCTTCTGCAGGCAGGTGTGAGGAGGTCCTAATACAGTGTAAACACTGCATCCTTGTGCAGCAACTTACTGAGCCAGTCAGCAACTAGTGCAAGGCAGGATTTGGATGTGTTTGAGATGGGGTTTGAACTCGTATGATTTGAAGGACATGGGGGCAAGTGTCAGATATAACACCAACATCTGAGAGAAGATTGGGTATTCATAGTGATACTATAGTGCACACATGAGTGTGTGGCTCGGGATAAGGGGTAATCAAATATTGAGGAAGAAGGTAAGCAGTAGCAGTGGGTGACTGATTTAAAGAGGTGTATTAGTCAGGTGTTTGAGTGAATATATGTGTTGAAGAGAATAAGTAATAGGTGTGAAGGTTGAGCATTCATATAGGTGTATCCCAGATCTGGGAGTATAGATGGAGTGTTTATATGAGTATAGATGGAGTATTTATATGAAGTATAGAATTTAGAGTACTTAATAGGTGTTGTTGGTACCAGGTGAGTTTTGATTACAGAATTCTTAAGAGTGTATGTGTGTATCAGTGTGCCAGTTTGGGAGGTTAGGTTTTTTTACTAAAGGGAGTGCAGTAATCTGCCGGTAAATGTGAGTGAGTACAGCCACAATGCATGGGGTTATCCATTTCATAGAGCAATAGCCCGTGTACTTGGGAAACTTTTGATGCAAAAATTATTCAAGCACCAGGTGCCTTAGTGCAATGCCATGACTGCTTTTTCCATAACGGACACTGACCTAGGAGTGTGGTTGGGGGCAGCTGCAGTTCTATAGTATGACACACTATTTGTAGTGTTGACTGCACACTTATAGTACAGTTCATAGTACTATGAGGTTGGGGGCAGCTGCAGTTTTGATAAATGAAAATATGTATTATATCAGTTATGATTTTTATAGTACGGTTAATTTTGCATGTAATGATTTATATGATACATACTGTCAATTTTGCAGAAGTTTCTAGAAATGGATATGAATTACTATCTGCGTCATCGTTCGTGGATGTACAACCGTCATCCTGGTACAAAGTAAGTCAATTAGATGGTTTAGTATATATTTGTGTTTCTCTTTATTCATCGTATATTGACTTTTTCAGTAATCTAAATTATTATTTCTGTATATATATCATCCATCGTCGGTTCAGAGACGCCTGGGCCAATTTCTGAGGAACAACTACGGTGGCCCTTGGATCAACTACTCTGAGGCTCCGGAGGAGAGGAAGGCGTTCTGGTTTGCGCACTTCCAGGTAAAAGTATATTAAATAAATCTTTTAATTTATGCATATTCGTGATGCTAACTTAATGAATTATTTATTGTAGCAAACGTATTTTTATCCTCCATACCGGGCCGAGTTGATCGAGCGGCTCTTTCCTACCGTTGCCGCCAAGCTTATCCGAGATGCTCTGGATGACCAGAAGGCTCGTGATCGTGCTGGAAAACCGATCCAAGGTTGGATCACGCCTGAGCAGTAGACTGCGATGAGGGCTAGATTCGACGATTCGAGCTACAAGGAAAGGTCTAAGAAGGCCAAGGCGGCTAGGCAGAATGCTGCCAAGTGGTGTGGTGGCTCGATTCCGATGACGGAATATTTTCGTCGTTTGGTATGTTTTTTCTTTTAAAATATATTATTTTAATATAAGTACCATAAAATGGTACTTGGAAAAAATATTTAAGTTTAGTAATAAAAAATATATTTTTAACAGGTACAGAGGGGTGAGGATGCAAACATGGTGACCGTCTTCTTGGCCACCCATCGCAAGGACGGAAATCTCATTGATGAGAGGGCCTCACAGACCTATGTAAGTATTACTTTACTTTGTGTTTATTTTAATATAACTTAGGCAATTATTGAGTTTCCAAACCTTTTCTAGGCCGAGTATCTTAGGCTTCGTGAGCGGGCGACTGCTAGTGCACCTACACCTGGAGAGGCTGGTGCTTCGTCGCAGCCCGGTCCATCTCCGTCGGCGGACGACCTGTGGGTGACCGCAGCTGGTGGTCTCCAGAGGGGTACGTACTACGGTACGGGCTCCTATGGCGCCCTGGTTGCGACGCAGTCATCTACGGCCTCTCCGACAGCTGTGCATTCCACACACCCCTCGCAGTCGCAGCCCTCGCAGTCGTCGGCCAGAGTCCAGGAGGCCGTCCAGGAGGCCGTTGACCGTCAGATTGTGTCTCTCCGTGACGACTTGCTGCGAAGTATGGAGGACCAGTCCCGGTCCCAGCCGCAGGCGGACGATCCGATGCTCATCGCACGATTGGATATGCTCGACCGCAGCATGACGGAGCTACGAGAATTGACAAATGATATTAGAGCCTCCAATGATTGCAACATCATGGAGCTGCAGGCGTCACAGCTATCGATGGGCGAGAAGCTGACGAGGATGCAGGCGTCATAGCTATCGATGGGCGAGAACCTGACGAGGATGCAGGATTCAATGGGTGATAGCAGTACGAGGCTGTTATCTACCCTGGATTCTTACAACCAGCGACTCGCAGACTTGGAGCGGGCACGGCCTCCACCGACGTCACTGCCTTCTCCATCGACATCGGTGTCGATTCCACGGGACGAGTATGAGGAGTTATTATCCTTCAAGCGCGCCGCTGGCCAGCCTCCTGCAGATCCGTAGTAGTATAGTTATTTTTATTATTATTTATGAATTATTGATACTTCAACAATAGACATGATGTATGATGCTTCTTGTGGTCTTTAATTTTTTAGTTAATTTAATTGGATTATATAGTTATCCACATTTAATTGGATTGATACTTCTTGTGGTCTTTAATTTAATTGGATTATATAGTTAACTAGATTGAATCATGTTGGTGTGTATGAGAAAGATGATGTAAAACTGCAGGGAATCACCAATGTTTGCTTTTGCACATTATTTTTTTTTTTTTTTTTTAAAAATTAGCGACGTTATTAGCGACGTTTAGCGACGTTTAGCGACGTTAATTTACGTCGCTAATTACGTCGCTACTTAGCGACGCTGTAAAATGTCGCTAAGGACGTCGCTAATGACGTCGCTAATTACGTCGCTAAACGTCGCCAATTGCTGACATGGCAGTATAGCCAGGTCATTAAAGACGTCGGTGTAACATCGCGATAGATGTCGCTAATCAACGACGTTTAGCGACTTTTCTAAACGTCGCTTTTTAGTGACTTGGCGTCATAAAACGTCGCTAAATTTAGCGACACATTAAAGTCGCTAAAAAATGTCGGCATAGCGACGTTTAGTGACGTTTTTTGTTTTAGCGACTTGGTTTTTTCTGACTGCTTTGAAACGTCACTAATTACGTCGCTAAACCTAATTAGCGACAAATTTTGGTTATTTAGCGACGTTTTTAGACGTCGCTAATTTAACTTTTTCTGGTAGTGAATCAATTATCTCAATACTAAATACATGAAACATATAGACTATCAAATAAGAAAATAATCAGAGAATGTACACGCATGTGGTCCTGAGCAACAAGTATGACTCGGTATCTGAACTGGTGTCCCACAAACCTATATATGAAATATCATATCATTTGGGTGTAAAGAAGTGTTAACAAGCTTAAATGCACTAAATATGCTTTTCTAGACCATTCCTAGGTCATACAAGTCAAATTAGGTCAAACTAGGTATTTACTTTCATTTTAGGTCCATGTCTACCTTCCAGGTTAATTACAAGTCTAATATAGTGAATTTTAGGTGATACTAGGTCTTGGTTTGGTATCTAGGTCCATAACTTGCATGTATTAGCTAACTAGCTATCATTACTAAATATCTACATACACCAGTTAATATAATATACTAGTTATGGTTACTATCTAGCATTACCTTAGTTATAATTACAACCCTAAACCAATAATTAGCTTAACTCCTCGATTTCTACCAAAAAAATAGGAATTGCCTAATACCTTCACATATGAATACTTACCTTATACTCAAAACCTTGACCATAATCTAGTATCTTACCTACATTAAGGTAATGTCCATTTCTAATTCTACTACTTCGACATACCTATTAGTACTATACCTTGATACTTATATTCTACTTGATACCTTAATATTTGATACTCTATAAAACCAACACTCACATCCCCATGTGTGTTGCTAAACATATATATCTGCAAACACTTGGGTACCCGATATCTATTCTTTGCAGATGCACATATCCTCTCCTATCTAACCATGGACACATACTGACTGCATATCAGACCTCAGTGTTGTATCTAGCAACACTTACCTATGTACACATGTGCACAGGTCCTACCCTCCAACCTGCTGTTGCTATTAAGCTCTCAAGCACCTTTGATCACATCGGTGATCACCCCACTCTACTTCACAGCTGAATGCACCTCACAATAGAATGTACTTCAAAACCGAATGCACTTCATAACATCCACATCCTCACCTATACCCCAATCCTTATACTCCATTGAACCCCTCACTCTCCTGTGTGGTCCTATTGTTGCTGCTCATG